>VWZX01004365.1:654504-945716 GCA_013399015.1 Galbula dea
TTGCCCTTTTGGCTGCTAGCTCACACTGCTGACTCATATTCAACATATCATCAATTAAAACTCCCATATCTCTTTCTGCAGTGCTGCTTTCCAGCCTCTCATTCCCCAGGTGGTAGGTTGCTTTCAGGTTGCTCCTTCCCAAGTGCAGAACCTGGCACTTGCCCTTGTTAAACTTCATATGATTTCTGACCACACAGTCCTCTAATCTAGCTAGATCTCTCTGCAGTGCCTCTTTGCCTTCATTGGAGTCAACAGCACCTCCCAGCTCAGTATCATCTGCAAACTTACTTATTAGGCCTTCAAGTCCAACATCCAAGTCATTTATAAAGATGTTGAACAGAATTGGCCCTAAGACAGACCCCTGTGGGACCCCCCTCATCACCTGTCACCACCCTGATGTTGCTCGATTTACATAACCCTTTGAGCTCGACCCCTCAGCCAGTTGTGTACCCACCTACTGATGATCTTATCAAGCTGTTTACTCAAGATTTTGTAGGATGCTGTGGGAGACAGTATCAAAAGCCTTACTGAAGTCCAAACAGATGACATCAACTGGTCTCCTTTGGTCAACTAGATAATCTTGTAATAAAAGATTACAATAATAAAAGGTAAATAATAAAATATAATACAATATTAAATAATAAAAGGTAATCTTGTCATTAAAGGAAATCAAGTTTGTTAAGCATGACTTCCCTTTTATAAACCCATGATGGCTATGACCAATGACTGTGCAGATCCTACAGGTGCCCACAGGTCCAAACAGCTCCAAAAGATCACCCTGATGATTAGTGCCCACAGAGATCATACTACCATGTCTCCTGAGATCTGAACAATGACATATTGCTTTTACCTAGCTGGAAACAAAAATATTTTTATATTTATTTTCTTGAATTGGAAATAGATATTTATACACAAGAACCCCACTGCAATGGAAGCCTGTTCTTCAGAGAGTTTCAACTTTTGAACCATATTTACCATAGGTCTTGTGAAAAGCAATTATATCCATCAAGTTAGTTGGTGTGTATTTGATAGAAGCTGAATGGTAGATTGCATGGTGGATCGTATATACCAGTGAAACCAACAAAGACCACTGGAATATCAGGATTTTTTAAATCATGCTGCTTTTTCCTGTGACAATATTGTTCTGTTGTGATAGTTCCTACATTATTTCAATATTAGAAGACTCAAATCAATGCAGAAGATAACAATGTTAAGAGATACTGTTAATAAAGGATCCTAGAAGCTGGGTCGCTATGTATTTAAATAATTAAAATAACTCTATAGTTGTGCCTACTGAGAAAGATCACTAAACATCTTTGATCTGTAGAACTCTGGTCATTTATCTTGTAAATATAAATTGATTCCCAGGATACAGTACTGAAAGGTAAGCACATCTGGGGATCAAACTGAAAGGCTTTGGATTCTTTGTTTAAAATGATTCTTCAGAAACCAACAAAAGCATTCCTAAATCAAGTAATAGATCAGTAATGACATCTCTTTCTGCATTTTTAGCATTGTAGATAGCAATGATAACTATGCAAAACATGAAATTGCATGTGCATATATTGCATGCAATATCTAATCTGTGTCATTAGCTTGCTATGTTGTCAACCCCACAAATGTTGTATATTAAGATAACACTGGAATTCTAGTAAAGGTTTATTTCCTTGGGGAGCATGATACTGTGGGTAACTATGCATTAAAAAGTTTAGCATAAACAGACTAACTGCCTGTGAAATATTACTGAGAGCATACTAAACAAATTGGATCCTGTATAGATGCCTCCCTGTGAAAACCTTGGCTTTAATGTCATCTAATAAATGCCCCTGTATCTTGCCAATTTCCAGTCACAGGCAATGAAAGTGCAGTGCTTGGTTCAGAGACAAACACTGCAGACTCAACAATATTTTATCTTAATTTAAACCTTAATCCATTTAAATAGAATCTTCACTGTAATAGTAGTGTTAAATCACAGAAACAGGAATAGTGTTAACAGCAGGACATTATCTTTTATTGAGGGCAAGCAGCAGGGTTGCTGCTAATAAGGACATCATCAATTTATCAGTTAAAGGTCAATCTAAAAGGATTTCTGCCCTCTTCCCTTTCCACCACCCCCCTATGTTTTTTGCTCTATGCTATCAGTCTGAACGTGGAATGATTTTTATCAATCATTCTCTGCTCTGACAGGAGACATCTTAATAGAATGTCTGCATAATGTTTACAACTAGTACAGATTTGCTCAACTGGGAAATTCTGCTTTCCTCCTTATCACCAGGTTGCTTAAATATTTCCTGCTACCTTTATATCTCAAATGTTAGTGGAAGATTTTTCTGTCCTACCATTTTTCCTTAAATTGCTGGTTGCTTTTAAATCTCAACACGAAATAAATCTTTGATGGTCTGAATTTCTTAGTGACTGATATGTTTTACTGGAATAAATCTTGCAAAATGATTCAATATCCCTCACATATTATATGGCTATCAAAAACAAGAGCTTCTCAATTCAATATTGAAAATTACTGTTGTCTATCTTCAGAAGGCTTCTTGGCTGAAAAAATATGAAATAAATAAGATATAACTCTTTGCTTACAGTGGTATTTTGAACATTAGAGCAAATGAATCATAACTTATTCAACAGCAAAATCAAATTTAGATTTTATCATAACAATTTAATTATTTTTCCCCTTTCTCAAGCTTTTGCAATGTGTTAGCTACAACACAGCCACAAGAAAGCAATTGTATATTTATTTAGTGGAGCTGTTAAACTCTCATAATCCTGTTTCACAATTCATCCTGTCTGGTGTGGTTTTGCACTTGCCAAAGAATGAGACCTTCAGAATCAACTAAAAGAAACTGTATGCTTTCTTGCATCTAATTGGGAAAACGTTGTTCTGTTTGAAGTTGTAAATCATCTAGTTACTTGTAATTTCATTATCTCTGGATGAGAGGCACTTGATAATGGTACTTTTCCTGTTCTTTTAATTTGTTTTAGTCTGTTAGAAGCTTAAGTCTTCATGTGGATTGTTGGCACAGTATTGGTTTCAGTTTGGTTTTAGCTTTGGTCTTTTTTTTTTTTTTTTAAATAAACTTCATATGGATTTGTATTTTAGAGACAGCAATTAAAAAACCCTGACAAGAAGATTGCAAGTTATTTTACTCTGCCCACCAACTCAAAACCTTTCTTGGTCTAAACAGGCCTCTTTTAATGTAAAAAGTAATTTTAACATTTCTGCACAGAAAATCCAAACTGCAGGGAATCCAGTATTTAGGACTGTAGCTTTAAAGTAAGGCCACACTTGCACAAAGACTTACACTGCTTTAATGTTATAGCTACCACGATTGTACCCAGGAGTCCCTCTTCATGACAGCAACCCCATTATGCCAGATTGTGTACAAGATCAGAGTTACAAGTTTCAAAGGAAATGGAAGTTTGTACAAGAAATGTGACAGGAGGATATGGGGTGACAGGCAGGCAACTACCAGGACATAAGACAACAGCAATCATCATGATAAACACTAGACTTGGCATGTGTTGTTAAATTATTAGATTTTTTAAACTCATTTACACAGTGAATAGTCTTAAACAGGTTAAAAATGGATGATATATTGATTTGGCTTGTGATGTATTAATTTAACCTAGCCTAATATTTCAGGTTTAAAACAATTTAAGTGTGTCCACACAGGAGTTTTGCACCACTTTAACTAAATCAATCTTGAACCAATTTAGTTTGGACTGGTATAATGTTTTGAACAGGAAACACTGTATGAGATACTTAGAAGTAAGTATAAAGTGCTTCTAACCCCAAATTAATAAGCAGACTCTGCCTTCAGTTAGTTGAATGTCATGCTCCATTAAAAACAGCAGGATTACAGCACATCTGGGAAAACAAACTTCAGCCAAAGCTTTGCCTTACTGAAAACCACTGCATTTTTTTAGATGCAGTTTCATTCTGATGACAGGCGATAAGCCAAGGCTTTCGTTTTTTAAATGTAGATAGATCTTCAATTTAATGCTCCCAGACTTCTAGGTGGGTGCCAGTGAATTGCATAGGAATGTGTGTGTGTGAATATAATCATAGAATCATAGAATTGTCAGAGTTGGAAGGGACCTCAAAGATCATCTAGTTCCAACCCCCCTGCCTGGCAGGGACACCATCCACTAGATCAGGTTGCCCAGGGCCCCATCAAGCCTGGTCTTAAAAGCTTCCAGGGATGAGGCTTCCACAACCTCTCTAGGCAACCTGTTCCACTGCCTAACCACCCTCATAGTGAAGAACTTCCCCTGATAGGCTATGAGTTTACATTCCAGTTTGGACTGCTTCTTGGCTCTTCTTTTAATCTTTAGGTAGATAACCTACTTTGTTTCTCAAAAGTACTAGAATGATCCTGAAACTTCCTTGCTTCAACTCTCATACAACCTCTGCTTCAGGTACAAGCTTGGTGTTGTCTCATCAACTTGATACAGCTCTGAGGTAACAACTTAACACTCTGTGTTCTACCATTTAGTGGGCATCCTTCTCCTGGGTTGCCTTCACTGAAGCTTGGTCCCGATTTCTTTCAGAAAAGAGACCTATGATCTGAGCACATCCTAGGTTAGAACTGAGTCCTTTTCTTTCTAGCCACAAAAAGGTAAATGGCAACCTTACTTTCTTGCTCCTGCCTGAGGGTACACCATTTCACAGTAGTCTGTGTCTAATATTAAAAGATGTGCACAAGTATCTAGGTAGATAGGATCTTTCAGTAGTTTTGGCACTAACAGATAAAGTGGTACATTAATGCTGGGTTTGTTCTCAGACATACTTATGCTCATGTAAGGATGCATAGTCAGACATATGCCTTGCAAATATGCAAGGCTCCAACATCTTAAATATATTTGTTGTATTGTAGAAACTCCATGTAGAGGATTCATGGATTTTTTGCTTGTTCAATTTTTTTTTCCTTTTGTGCAATGCCAGAAGCATAAGTGCTGCCTGATAAATCCTAATGATAATAAAGATCAATACACATGAGTATATTTATTGCTGTTTGTAAACAAAAAACACAAAATGACATCTCAACTGCTGCAAGAAGTGTTGATGAGGCCCATTTAATTCATGGATATTGCTGATATTTTAATTCAGTGGTAGCACCGGGATGATAGAAATATATAACTCTTGAATTTATGTTTGCAGCAAAATGAGTCTCTAGAAATATGGTTTAAGAGCAAGTTTGCTGCTAGTTTAAAATAGCAGAAACCTACTTTTGCTTGATTCATAATGAGAAAAGCCTCCATTTAAATTCAGTCCTGTAGTTTATAGTTTGTCACAAACACCAGAAAAATAATGTTGCAGATAAAATTGTGTGCCAATGTCCCTATGGGCCCAACATTACAGAATAAATATGAGTGTAGTAGGCTTGATTTTAATTTAACAGTTATAGAAAATTTTCTGTGGCAGGTACATTTGGGAACATTTCTCATCTGAACCACCCAAACATTTAAAAAGGCAAAAATTCATTAATACTCAGGTCAGAAGGATAAGTTTCCTTTTAGACTCTTTTTCAGCTCCCCACTCCTCCAAAAGATATTTTCTTTGTTAAGAAACCACTGAAACAACATGAAATTATAGTAATCTTTACCATACCATATTTTTCTTTCAGATACATTTCCATATCTGGAAACCAAGTGTCACGTATCTTCTCCAATTGTCTAAATGGAGAATTTCTTAAATCTTACCTTTCAAAAATAAAGGTCCAGTGAGAGGGAGAAATAAAGCTGCTGAGACATTAACAAATAGTTTAAACTTTCCAAGCTGCTTTAGAGAGACCCAAATGTTAAACCATATGGGCAAAATTCTGCTGTCAAAATCATACATGCTACTTATTGAAAAATTAATTTTAAGTAAATATGTTATGGGCCAACATGTCTACTTGATGCTTTATGGGCTTTTTTCCATGTTCTAAAATGTGCTTTGCTCCAGATCTCCACACTTGCTGCAGATGATCAAGCTTCAAAAGGGGCTTGGTTTGGCCAAGTGGTTTGCTAACCATTATTTATTTTCTCAGATTCCTTGTTTGAGGCAGTGGTTCTGGGCTGAGTTACCAGGTATGTGCCTTCACCTTACCAGGTATACTGGCCTTTTTCATAAATAATTGAAGTAATTTTTATTGCCTTTCCCCATAACCATTCAAGGGTAGTTCAGAGAAGGTTATTTTCAATAGTTATAGTCTCTAGCTTGAGATTTTTAGAAACATAACATAACTTCCTCAGGGTCCTTACACATGTCTCATTCAGTAACAAGAACAGCTTTTTGGTTTATTACATTTGGTCTCCCACTACTTTATATCACTGTTTGTTGTACTAATAACTATAGCTTACAGTTTGTCAGATTTTGCACCCTTTTAAGTTATTTAGTTAGTTCAATGTTCTCTTCTTATCAAATACTGCTGTGAAACAGTTGGGCCCAGACTATAAAAGAAGAAAAAAGCCACAATATTCCATGTTGCTGAACTAAATTTTATGCATTTATTTTCACAAAGTTTCTTCAGCCCTACATCAGGAAACCCCAGGACTAGGCAAATAAAGTTACAGCTGAACTCAGACAATGGAAAAACAATTCCAGTATAGTTTAATACAAATACAATTAATCTCTCCTTCCTCTTCCCAGTTCCCCAAAATGAAAGCCTGAACATTTTTTCTGCTGCATAGAAAAGAGCAATTTTAGACTTTAGGGGAAATAAAACCCTATTATCTTCCTCTACCTTCCCTCCCCCTGAAATTTAAAGCTCCATAAAGAGACAAAAAAAAGTCTATGGCTTTTCTGCATTGCTTTGGGATTGCCTTCTGGCATCCAGCCCTGGAACTGAAATTAACTTCCACCCTCTGCCCAGGGGGTTTTAAACTGGTCTCCTCCCCAGTCCCATTGGGGGTTTCCCCTGTCCACTGACATCCCTGCTGCCATAAATTCCTCTAGCTGGCACTAGTTTGTTCTCTAGCATAATGTTCACAGAAAATGTAAACTGGAATCCCCGTAAGTTGGTACTTGTTACTTGCTTCTCAAATAAATATCCTACTCACTGGGGTAAGAGATGTTGGAGTCAATTACACAGCATGAAACCATTCTAGCTGGGGACAAGGTGTCAATTTCAGCCTCCTGTTTAAAGGTAAACCCCTTTTCCTGGGGTACACATTTTATCCCCTTAGATTAATGGTATCATTCCATTGTCTTTTAGGGAAGATACTCAGGCAAGCTTCATCTTTCTGCACCTCTACATCCTGCACATAATACATTAAAAAAGGACAATTAAAAAAGCTAGCATACTAGATGAAAGGGTTGCTCTCTGCCTTCCTTTCCAATAAAAGAATGCAGAGTAAAGATATTTTCCTGGAAACTGAATATATGAGTTTAATCTACTGAGGGAAAAGAAGGAATGGAATTGATATTTTCCATATTTCTCTACTGAATTTCAACATGCTAATGCATTATCTGATCTGTTCCAAACATATCAGGGAGATAGCTCATGTGCAAAAACATCTGTGTGATACATGTGCAACTTTTTCATAACTTCCCAGATGTATTAGAGCCACTGCACAAGAGCTGAAGCCTAGGAAACAGATCTGCACTTGCACATCAATATGATCTTTACATGCCTGTTGAGTATTTGACTGAGACTTCTGGAATTAATTCAATCAGGGTTACAGCCTGTTTAGAATCCCAGAGGAAAGACAAAGGCTGGAACTCAGATAAAACTTTCCAAAGATAAATTCCCTTAACAAAAAAAAGCCAGAAAAAAACCAAACACGAAATCTGACCTTGTTGCTTGAGCAAATTTATCTTGTAGCCATTTCTCAGAGCCCAGCTGGTATACCCTGACCCTCTGTATTTCTTAAATGACTTGTCTCAGGTCTGTGATTCCATCTAATGAGCATCCTGCAGAAGATAGGTACTAGGTTGTTGAGATTACAGAGCAGAGAGTAAACTGAAAAAAAAACCCACTACATGTTGTAGAAAAAAGGGTTGCTATTGCATTTGAGGAAAAGTTTGAAAGTATTATTCCGGGCAGAGTCTTATCAACAAAAGGAAAAACCATCTCTTTTACAGTAAACTAAAATTTTATTGTGTTTTAAGAACTCTCATTCATTCCTAGTAGCCTAAACACAAGAAATCAGGAAAGAACTGAAGAGCTCGAATGGTAGAAATATTTCAAAGAATTCAGCCTGAATTTGATTTCTGGCATATTGGATTTTTCCTGTTTCAAACTTTTCACATGTTTTAGGGTACCTTCTTCTGGTGGAAAGCAACTGAATTTACCAGTTCTGTTCTATGAAACTCTGAAATTGTTGCCGTTTGGAACTAACACATTGCAATCACAGAATCACAGAATCGTTACAGTTGGAAAGGACCCTCAAGATCATCTAGTCCAACCGATAGCCCTACACTACTCTTCTAAATGAGACCAAAACCAAATCAAAGTTTAAGACAGTTGCCTTGGACACCTATGTAAGTTGGATGATTAGATGAAACTGAGTGAATAATATATAGTGAATTATAGACTCAAATAATTTTTATCTTTTATTTCTCTACTATTAACATAACTACAACAAAAATGTGATTTGTACAAGTTTGCAAGTTTGAAGTACTACAGCTTTAACATTGTCATCTATGATTCTGTGCATGCAAATTTCATGGTCACAAACATGACCTAAAGCATCTGCCCTGCCACAGAAAAGTGGTTCATACCCTTTGATGGATAATGGAAGTAAGCTGTCTAAAAGCATCGTGCCTTTTCCTTATATAGATTAGGAATACATAAAAACTCAGTGTGGATAAAAGTAGCAGTAGGGACTCTGATAGTACCTAAAGCATTAAAATTTCTGATCAGAAACTGGATTTGATGAATTGTAGGGAGTGTGGTTGGTTGGTTTTCGTCCTCTTCATTCACTTAGGCACTGCTATGATCATTTATATGGTGCCACAGGCATGCCAGACATTTTATAGGCAGATAGTAAGGCAGAGTCCTGGACCTAGCAAGCTTGAAACTCTATTTAATATTCCTTCAAAGTTTGAAAATGGTCAGTGTATGGCATAACTTTATGCATTCTTAGGTAATCAGTGAATGTAAATTGCAGCTACACCATTATTGGTATATTAATTCTCTTAGTTTTTTTCTCCTATGAATAGGCTATAAATAGTAAATCAATACTTTATTATCACTGGAATACAGCCTCAGAAGCAGAGCAGTCCTGATTTTAATATTGATTTCTCCATTGTACAAGAATTAACATGTGTTTTGCTTCTTAAATCACAGATCTCACAGAAGATCTTTGGAATAGCAATGAGTAATTTCTCATTTCACCTTTTTAAACTGATGCTAGTCATATAGAAAGCACAGAAAATGTAGACATGTATGTGTTACCAAAAATTTATCATAAATGTTTTGCATATTAGCTACAAGAATAAATACTGTTTCTCATTTGGCATAGAACTTAGCAGAATCCAGTTAAAACTTGACTTGTAAGCAAAAGGACATTGACTTTTAACTCTATTTATTAATTTATGAAAAGTAGAATGCTATGAATAAGGATTTAATATTCTGAACTTCATTTTAACTGTAATGCATGCTGTTGGTCCAACGTAGTTTGATGACCCAGCTTGTTTCTCAGATGTTATAAAAATGCAGAATACTGGAGAAGAACATGTTAAGAAACTGTTGCATCCACTTGAGACTCAGCTATTCCTGAAAACTCTCCATATGAGACAGGCATTTAAACCACTGCTTTGTAATGAGATATGTTCTAGAATAAAGATTAAGTTAGTGAGTCTTGGTTACAACAAGTTTAGAGCACCTGGGCTTCAAAATTTTCTAGTCCATCTCTCCGCAAGGTGTAAAACCCTAATATCTAATTCACTCATGACAAATGTTTGTTTAGTTTTGTACTTTTTTCTTTCCTTTGAGGTGAATAATGTGATTATTCAAAAATTTATTGTAGGTTTTTACCTCTTTCCAAATGTTCCAAAATATATTTTATCTTTTGGAATTGTTTCCAATATCAATCCTTTAATGAAGTATACTGCAATGAGACAGTCCTTGGTTTCCAAATTGTCTAGCAAAGTCATGTAATTTCTTGGTTCACTCTGCATTAAGATGACATACCTCCATCTTCTGGAACCCCTCTGCTTTTCCTGTAAGTTCTCAGGATATAATTGCTTTAAAAGCTAGGTAAAATAGGATTGCTGCCCCAGAATTTTGCCTGGTTTCTTACATTTCCTTATCCTATTCCTGCAAGAACAGCTAGCCTCAGAGAGATTAAGGGAGGAAGAGATCAGATGGTAAAAGTAAGAAGAATTGTGCCAGGATCAAGGCTTTTTACTGAAATCACACTCTCCCCAGGAGACATCATTTAAATATTGCATCTGGAGGTAAGCACATTTGGGAGACTAAGAGATTCTCAAGGAGAATCCATTTAATGTTTCAGAGACTGCGATGAGCTTTACTTAAATCACTTGTCAGAGATACAAATCTGCAGATCTGATTGTTGAATTTCCCCCTTTAAAACATAAAACATTTTATAAGACATGCTAGACACACACTGATTCTTTATACAGTTTAACATTTCCCTCAAAGGATGGGTTTCTTCTATAATTAGTGCTACACTTTTGAGGCAACCAAGTATAATTTTCTTCTGTATCTCATGTTAGTTTTTATTCAGTTGCCATGGAAATCATTGACTTGTAATGTTTTTCTTTGAAGTTGAGCAGCTATGTAAGTGGATGTGAAGCATTCTAGTTAGGATTGCTTCCACTATACTATACAATGCTACCCTCTAGTTCCTTTGCAGTACAATAGCACCTTCCTTTAATTTATTGTGCAGGTGTAACAGACTAAAAACATTAAAAACACCTGGATGAACATTTTTTGTGTGTGTATTTTGGCTGTCAGGTCTGAGGAGAAAACTATCATCCTACTTCAGTACACCTCCTGTTGGAAGAAGAAGAGCTTTCCAAGAGGGTTTTTCATTGAGACTAGAATCACAGTTGTTGAAAACATTTTCTGCTGTGGGAGGATGACATTAACTTGCTACTTGTCTTTTGCTGCTGCAAGCTGTTAGAGGAAAAACACTGAACAAATGCAATCCTGATAGTCCGGGAGCTGTGCTGAACTGGCTATGCTGCATCCTGTACTTATCTGGTTTCTAAGCATTCAGCTCTCAGATCCAAATCTTTTAAAAAATAGCAACAGGAACTAAGATAACCTATGGCCAAAGTTATGAAGCTGCTTCACTTGAAAATACAACAAACTGTTGATGTCATTAACTAGCTGTATGGGTAAGAATGGTTCAAACATAGTGGTTTTCAAGTGTTTGACATAATAAATATCCAGGTGCTCCAGTATATTACAGTTTCGCTGTTGTGCTTCAAATATGGAAGCCTACAATCTAACTCATTTTATACCTTTAGCCATGATTTCCTAAACATCAGGCTGTCACTGATTCTTTTTCCTGTTTGTCACAGAATATTAGGGGTTGGAAGGGACCTCAACAGATCATCTAGTCCAATCCCCATCCAACACTGCTCTGGACATACCAACATGGTACAGATCCTTTGTGACATGTAAGTCACAAAGTCACATAGTCACAGAGTGCTCACTCCTTTGTAGATCACAAAATAGAATAACTGGAGAGATTTTCAGAGAAATTAACAAAAATGGC
This sequence comes from Galbula dea, assembly GCA_013399015.1. NCBI lineage: Eukaryota > Metazoa > Chordata > Aves > Piciformes > Galbulidae > Galbula > Galbula dea. Next base: position 666,190 of record VWZX01004365.1, read on the forward strand.
ATAGGAAATATGCAGGGTTTAATATGGAATTACTGTGGTGTCTTACACCTTCCTTCCACAGCCTGGGACATTCTTTGTTGGTAAACAAAGCATTTAACAAGCAATAATCACCTTTTGCATAAGTATTAAAGACATTCCTTTTTCAAATTATTTTCAGCACAACAATATTCAGACAAAGTCTCATTACCTTTACATGGGAAAAGCATAATTTTGTGGTCTGAAATATCACTGTTTGGTAGTTATGCTAGCTTTAAATAACAATGCATACTACCTTTTCTTCTATACATGTTTCTATATTAATCACAACATTCCCCAAAACTGAAGTAAATTGTGAGGTTTTCCATTACAAAAGCACAAAAGAATATAACTGCGTAATGAAATGAATTAAAAATAATGTCACTGGAACCATTAATAACAGCTTACAGGTAATACCCTAAAGATTTTAAATTTGGTTCAAAAGTTTACCTGAGGCTTATCCAATCTATGTAAATCTCCTGGGACACAGAGGATTTGACAGGAATTTGTTCAGGTGCATCCTACATCCAGCTGACCTAAAAGAAAAGGAAAAAACTTCTGCTGAGTAGTGTTTCAGGGCTTAAGCTTCAGAGATATCTGGAACGTTAAGGTACAGAACATTGCAAAACTAGCATGAGTGAAACAAGGAATAATGGGTGAACATTGAAAACAAATTAAAGATTAAGCTTGAAATGCAGGTGAGAGTTTGGTGTGCACTGGTTTTCTCAGTTGTAACTGAGAATTAATCTAGTACTTTGGAATGAAATTTTTACAATGGAAAAACTGTCTCAGACTTACATTTTGATTGACAAAGTCTGTTTCTTTCTCCTTGTTTTTAATTGCTACTATTGAGAATCTGCTCTTGTCGAATTTAAAGCATGTGAAAAATATAACATCTTTAGATTCATCCATCCTTTACTGTTATTTTAGCATGGGATAACTCTATGGGAAAGCAGCAATCAGTTCACAGAAAGAAAAATCTCACTTTAATTATTACAAATGGTCAAAGAAATAAGAGAAAGATTTGGAATTTGGCTTTTATTTTTATTTTTCTAAATTTTTTACACAGAATGGACATCTGTTAAGCTGAAAATCCTCATCATGAAGAACTTTTTCCTTACATCTAATCTAAATCTACCCTCTTTCATTTTAAAGCCATTACTCTTGTCCTATCACTACATGCCCTTGTAAAAAGTTCCTTCCCATCTTTCTTGTAAGGACCTCTTTAGGTAACAGAAGGCTTCTCTCAGGTCTCCCCAGAGCCTGTTTTTCACCAGGCTGAACAACCCCAAATCTCTCAGCCTGACCTCACAGGGGAAGTGCTCTAGTTCTCTGATCATCTTTGTGGCTGTCCTCTGGACTCACTCCAACAAGCCCATGTCCTTCTTATGCTGGGGGCCCTCAGTAGTCCAGATGGGGTCTCGTGAGAGCACAGGGGAGAATGTTTCCAACATGTTCTTTATGTTCCTCATTGCAACTGCTTCCCATGGATCTGCTTTCTTGTATACCTAATGGACTCTTAAACTGTCTATTGACCCTGGTAACCTGAACAACTTCTGAAAATTATGGGATTTGAAAGGAATATACATAAAATAGAAAACAATGGAACCTTTTTTTGCAGGATTGATTCTCCAGCAAAAGTCTACATAGAAGAAAGCTGTGGGTGTGCAAAGTGATCAATGAGAGATAATTCTTGCCCTCATGGATCTCTAGTGAAGCCAGGAGCAGAGGACCTGGTACCAGCTGATTAAATGGCAGAATCACATCCTAACGAGTGATTGAGAGATTGTCTGATACTAGTAATTGTACTAAAAATATTTTGATGCTGTGTTCCATGGCAGGAGAGAAATTAATGAGGGAGTTAAGATGCACCATGAGCATCATCTCTCCCAGGCCCACAGCAGAATTTTAATTCTCATGCCAGCGGCCAAAAAATTATTTCCTATAGACAGATGGAGCTGGGAGTCGCTGAAACCCTCTAAGACCTCTAGCTCCAAAGAAAGTGCAACACAGCCTCTCTCTGGTCTTTTCTTGTTCTCTTTGCTTTCTGTTGTTTACTCTGCTATTTTGCCTGAAGCTGTTTGTTCTAGTTGGTTTGTATTTGCTTCAGAGGATCTTGCTTAATGCAGATTGTATCTCGTATTTGTTTTCAAATTCAAACACCATGCTACTCTTGCAATCAAAAGTTGTCTTCAGTACCAAAAATTCAGACAATGGATCCTGAAAAAAAAATCCCTTTGATTATGCTGGAAATGAAATGCAGTATCTGGTAGAGGTTCAGACTGACAGAAGAGCTCGAATTATTCTGAATATTTGTCTGTGCTCCCTTTACGCAGTATTAACATATAGGTAAGGAATTATCTGGCAAATGGAACGTGGTATTGCCATTAATATTTTTTAAGTGTTGCTTACTCGAGAACAGGGATTGTAACAGTGTTTGTTCTACGTGTGTAGCTACAAAAGGAGAGGGAGTGCTTACCCGTTCCGTTCCTCTCACTGAGGACGTCCAGCCTGCGGCTATGGCACGAAACGCAGCCGAAGAACAGTCAAGGTGCAGCTTTGTGCGCTGCATGGCCCGGGGGAGTTTTCTGGCAGGGACCTACACCTGGGGATCTGGGGGAGGGTGTGCGCGTGAATGCCACTACACTTAATATCAAACACCATAGGAAGTGATCTAGCAGAAGCCGATAGGGCAAAACCTGCTCATTTACCCAGGGACTAAGCTGCCCAACAAGCCCATTCCTAGCCCACTGAAAGACCCTAAGACTGCTGGGAACCAGCCGCCTTTTACCTGTCAGCTACCGACAGCCCTCAGTCCAGAGACGAAGCAGCTGTGCCACTGAAACTCACCTCAGCTGGCTGCCACAAGCTCCGTCTGACAAAGGGCTAAGAGCTTTTATTAGCACGAATTGATTTCATGTGAGCTTTCGGTCTTTTAGGTAGCAGAGATATTTGTTAATTTTTCTAAGAGAATAGAGGGGGCAGATGAGAAACCTTCGATGTTGTATGAATAAAACTCTCAGATGCAAGTTTACTCCCTTCATCGGCTTTGCTGGCAGAAACACGTATCACCTCTTAAAAGCAGAAAAAATGACAGCATCTCCAAATATAAAAATATTCCTCTATCAGAAGATCAGGATTTTAAAGGAAAGAGTTATCGGAGGAAAAAAATACTTAAGACTGGAAGGCCAACAAGGCCAAGGAAAGCCCTGGGGCGGCAGCTGCCGCCCCTCGCTCCCCACAGGCTGAGCGGGGCGAGCTGCCGGCTAAGGAGAGCAGCCGCAGGAGGGCGCGGCCCAGCAGGTGGCGCTGTTCCTTCTAGCCGGCGGCACCTGCAGCGCCTTTCGGGTCCACGGATGGAAGCCGATGACCGACCGACCCATCGACCGGTTGGCTGGCTGCGTCTCTCAGGTCCCTGGGTGCTGCTTGTAGTACCTTGCTAGTTAGGAAAATTGAAGTTCATGAAATTCTTCCGTTAATTTCAACTGTTTAAACTGTTTTGTAAGAACTTCTTACAGAAATCTCACCCAGAATGGAACTCTGAAAGTAAATAAATTATATGATGAAATTCTGATCAGAAAAAGCAATGGCGTACATTAAGTCATTTTTATCAAAGTGCTGTTTCCATTTAAATCCCATGTCATCACATCCCTCTTGAAAGGCACATAAGAGCCATTGAACATAAACTTCAGAGGACTGAAACAGGCTTTTCCGTGGCTACTACATGGAAACCCAGTTACTGACCAAAATAATACCTAGAAATCACCTGAGAGGCAGATGCAAATTTCTGCAGAATACCTATGGTATTCTTATCATATTCTGTCTTTGAAAAACGATCAGAAAATATGACATTACTTGTATGAAATGTGAAATTTGGACTATTGAATATTACATTGTGTGGACTTCATGTTATGGCAACGGAAGGAAAAGTTTGCAGAATATCATACAAATCTGATAAGTGCTATCTAATTTTAAATGAAATTGGGTAGCATCCCCTACATACTTTTACATATGTTTTACAGAATGCAGGTTGGGGTTTAAGCCCTTTCTGTGTCTAGCTTTTAGCTATGACATCTTTTTGTGTAGAATGGTATTTGGCAAATCAGTTTTGCACAAAGCAAAATCTGGTCATTTGATGAAGAAACTGTCCCAAGTCCAATGATATGTGTGGTTTCAACATAATGCCTAATTTTAGCTCCATCTCAAATTTTCATTTTCAGTTTTCTCAGCAAGGTTCTATCAACCTGTAGTTCGAAGAGGGACCTTTGAAATACAAGGTGAGAAGCTGCTCTTGTGGTCTAAGAAGTCTATCAAAAATAGAAATGAATGATGAATATATTTTTTAACAAGAGTAGAAGACTATTTTAGTAACATGGTGTTCAAGACTGGTTTATATTGTACATTTGTATTACTTTTGGATATGTCATGTTATTTTATGAAATGTGTTCTTGAAACAATCTATCTAGCTATTTTCCATCTTCATCCTTTCAAGGAAAAAGAAAGTAGGAAAATTGTATGTTTCATTAAATGGACTGAAGGGTTATCCCAGAACTCTGTGCATTTATCATCTGATCATGTGCAAGCCTTGTTCAGTGCAGGGATAAACAGAGTCACGTTAAATTTGCTGTGATCTCGAGCCTCTGACAGTGTTCATTTTATCAACAAAGATAAATGAAAGAGCAGAAATTGTAGTACAGCCTCTACTATTTCATCATTGTCAACCTTAAATACAAGCATTCACTGCTGATAGGTTTTTCTCCTTCCTTCTCCCATTAATGCTAAGCTGTCAGAATCCCTCTTGATATGGTCCAGAGCCCCAGCAGCAGTGATTAAAAAAGAAGGAATTAAATTAGTTTTTTTAATCTCTGTCTTGATAAATACCCTATTTTCAGAGAAAAAATCTCTGAAATTCTCTCTTTCTTTTTGTAGCTGCCATTTCATTAAAAGGAGGTGAAAAGAAATAGTAGGGTGACTTCACATTAAGTGTGCATAGAAATTGGTGATGAGAGGCATCACACATTCTCTTAAAAGACATTGAATACTGAAGAGGAAATGAAACTCAGTTATCAGTGGATGTTTATGTAGAGAATTCCACAAGAAATACCATATAGAAAGATAAACACATTTAGAAAGTGCTCAGTCCTGATTAATTTTACTGATAACACACTGCATTTAAAGATTGATCTAATGACTCCACAGAATTACCTCAGGGTGGGCAACAACTCCTCAGAATAAAGGGTCGTCATCTGACCCTAAATTCCACTGGTTTAATTCTTGTTTTTTAAGGTTTCCTATGAAAGAAATGTTTGTTGATTGACAATCTCAAGGATAAAACGTACAGAGTTTGCCACATCAGCCTATATATCAACTTCAAATTTACATGATCCAAACTGGTGTTAAATATTGCTATCTAGTTGCATAGGGAAGAGTTGTTGAGATCACATTTGAGATGAGACAAATTAAATCAGGAAAGGCAGATTTCAACGCTCTCTCTCTATTTTACCCTTGCAAAACAGGAGATGATTGCCCACCAGACTGTTTATGTCTTGTGTGAGATAACAAATACAGAATCCAAGGGTAATGGTGTATATAAACAAAACAACTTAAAACACTTTAAAATATAACAAGTCAATAAGATGAGTTTGAAAGATCTTGCACCTTGCAAATGTAAAGAAAGACTCAAAAGATCATCCACTGGCAAAGACTACATAAGCTCTGTCCCACAAATTCTGACTAAATACAGAAGCATAATACCACATAATCTAGTAAATCAGAATTTTTCTTCAGAAGCTGAATCATGTGGTAGTAAAATAAGTACCCACAATGACTTTTTATTTATGTTTTATTTAACTAAGTTTAATAATTACCAGTAGTTTTTTTAGGTCTTAATTTGTAGTAATTTTTATGAAGCTTGAACTGTAGTTTCATGCCAGGCTCCAGAAATAACTTCAAGTTAAGTTCAAGTTCAAGAACTCCACAGTTCTACAGGTAGGAGCACAAGAGTCCTGGCAAGCTTTGCTGAACCTATTTAAAGAAAAAGAACAACTGATGTTACTGTAACTTTGCTCTAAGGTTTTGCGGAGGTGAAGCAAATTAACAGTGACATTCACCTTCCAGCCTAAAAGGCTCATAAGGCTGCACACCTCATAAATCCTTTTAAAATCCATTCAGAGGATTAAAGTAAGGTTTAAGTGATGCATATGCCCTGTGCAGGCCAAAAGTGCTGGTGTGAATTTCACTTTAATGACCTGCATGTCAATAGAGTTAGACTAGTAGGAAAAGGGTAGAGAATTACTTAGAAGGCCTTATGACACTCCAGCCCTCTGTTATTTAAATGTGTTATTTTGCTGGGCATCTGTATTAAAATAAACATTCCCTCTTCATAGGTTGTATAAGCTATACAAAAAGATTTAAAGGGCAATTATAACATCAGAAGGCTCTTCAGATTTGGGATTCCATTATTAACTCAGAGAATGAACTGGCTTTGAGTGTGAATAAAATTGCCATTTTCAATAGCCTACCTCTATGGTTCTTCATCTTTAAAAAATTAATGTTCTGGCATACTTGTTGCATGTTAACACAACCTCTTGTTAAGCCTTCAGACTAGCAGCAGCCTCGCTTCAGGAAGCTGGATTCTCAGCTTCTCAATTGACTTAGTAACTGAATTTAAATGTGAATTTCACTGACTGACATCAGCCTAGGATTTCAAGAAGTTTAATATCAGAGGAATTAATAAAGCATATATTCTTTCATGCAAAGTAACGTTGTTAAAGAAATAAGAGTAGAAACAGCAGGTATCTTAAGTCATCTGAACAATGAAATGAAAGAGATGAATCTCATAGACCCCAAAACCCAGCCTGATATTCCATTAATAGTTGCTGAGAATTATGTCTAAAACTGTGCCAACTATTACTAGAATGAGAAGATATTCTCTTAATATTTCTGTGGCAGTTCAGCAAGCAAGCCTAGGGGAATAATGGATGAAAGGCTGGGTGTCAAACTGAATATGGAATCAAAGATATGGTTTCTTCTGAAAAGAATAATGAAGTGTTTTAAGATGCAAGTCTATCAGGTCTTGTTGAAATATAAGGGAACAGAACTGTTTTGTCTCATCTGGGATGGGTTGCTGACAGTCAAGGTGGCTTTTATTTTTCTTCATTCTTATTAGTCCAAGGATTTCTCTAAAAATATGCTTATTTCTGTGGAATCATTATCCAGATGGAGCTACCTGTATTGCACATGAAACAGTTTTGTTAATTGAAATATTCTGAAAATAAGGATGGTTTGTTTTACATGCTAACTCCAACTTGCAGTCATCTCTGCAGATTTAGTTGAGCCATTAGTGTACAAGTAAAGGAGATACAGTGTACACTTTGATCCAGTTTATATGTTCCTTTATGATAAAGGCAAAGGTGAGTGTACTTCAGGAAGGATGCTGGTATACAAATTCATAGAGGGCAACTAGAAGAAGAAAGAAATTGTCAGAGCTGTAGGATATTTACCCTTTGTCTCTTCGCAAAGAGCAAACACATGAGGGACAAAACATGTAGGTAAGTTTCTAATGAGAGAGAAGAGGACATTAGTTAGAGGTATTTCACCACTTGAGGATAGTGAGTCTGTTTTCCTTTCTAAGGAAAGGATGTGCTAGCACTGCTTTATGTTAGCATGTATTGTCCATTATATAAAACACCTCAATAAATACAGAGAACAGACTGATTTTAAAATATGCATCAGCTGAAAAAACTGTGAAACAAATTTATTTTCTTTAAATTACTGTTATGTTTAACACTTTTCCTTTCCACAAATGTGATTGATAAGACTTTTTTTATATTAGTCTTTTATATATTTTTATATTAGTCTTGTAACCTGTGAAACTGATGTGTCTTATGATGCTATAAATGGATAAAGAAACAGAGTTTTGTAGTACAGATATTGCAAGGAGACAAGATGACAAAGAGATGAAGTGTCAGAAAAATGCAATTTTGATTTAGAGAGATCAGTCTGACTTTATATTGCAGATGGAGAAATAGAAGGAGTATTGGGAATGTGAGATGTTTCTAAACTACAAATTTACATCAATGTTTTATATCCCACAAATTTATAGGGATTTTGACATGCCAGTGTTCAATGAGGAAGATAAATTTTCTTTGGATTGTTGGAAAAAAATATTATCAAAACCATAGCTTTGCACAGTAAAAATGGGCATGATGTTGTATTCTATGAGGAATAAAAATCCAGTTGGCTCTGTGCTTTCATAAATATAACTGTGCTTATTCCTGTCCGTGGCCACATAAAATGTCATCCATATTACATTGTCATTGATTCTGCTTATGTGATTTTTTTTTCTTTTCCCCAAGGCAAAGAGCCTGCAATGTTCATGTGTATTGATCTCCTTGATCCACAACCACAGCATGCCAGAGAAATATTTTATATGTAGCTCTGTTGGGTGCTGAGCATCCTTGACACCCCTAAACACATACAGAAGATTTTGGCAGATTGCGACCTTCCATCCCATTTTAAACAAAAGCCAGTAGGCTTTAGGTTGAAACACCTAGAGAATGCCCATACAGTGTAACAGAGTGTGTTACTGTCCTCCTTTCACTGGGACAGAATCACCAGTCACAGTCTGCAGGTCATTTGCAATTTGGAGACAGACAGAGCAGCTCACCAGAGCTCTCCCACAGGTGTACCCCATGCCATAAATGTCACACTCATTATTAAGGGGAAAGTTTACTGAGGATGGGGAGCTTCTTCCTCCTGTGGACTACTTTCTTGTTTATGGTGACCACAGTACATTCCCTGGACTAAGTGTAACTTTGTATACTTTATATATGCATCAGTTTATCTGTTTCATTAAATCCTTTTTTTTAATTTCAACCCACAAGTCTCCTTCTCCCAATTCCCTCTTCTGGGAAGGGGTCATCGAGTGACAGAGCAACTGCTATACTTCAGTCCTAGGCAAAGGCTAAATACAGGCAGTTACAAAGATAATACTGCCCAACAAGGAAGTAAAAACAGGCAGAATTGGGACAGAAAACTATACTTTTCTATGAAGAAAATGTACCCTCAAGCTCTGACATTTCCATGGCTTAGCATTTGAAATGTAGGAGACAGTATTGATTTTTTCCTAAATAACAACAAAAAGGCTGTTTGAAATTTTTCCTTTTGCTGGTTTTGGATTTCTCTGAGGATCAGCAGTCAACACAGTTTTCTCTGTTACAATTACATTAAAGTGCCAGAGATTTATTTTTCCTTTACTCAATTTTTTTTTAACTGAGTCATTCCTGGAAAGATTATATTAATATAGCAAATGCACTACCTCTATGAATGAGACACACTAAATTAGATGACTCTGAGCTATGTGATGTGGTCAACACAGTGGAAGGAAGGGATGCCATCCAGAGGGACCTTAACAAGCTTGAGAGGTGTTCCTGTGTGGACCTCATGAAGTTCAACATGGCCAAGTGCAAGGTCCTGCACATAGGTCGGGGCAATCCCAAGCACAAATACAGTCTGGGTGATCAGTGGATTGGGAGCAGCCCTGAGCAGAAGTACTTGGGGGTGTTGGTGGATAGAAAAACTGATTAAGAGTTGACAATGCACACCTGCAGCCCAGAAGGCCAACTGTATCCTGCCCTGTATCAAAAGAAGCATGGCCAGCAGGTCAATGAAGAGGATTATCCCCTCTACTCTGCTCTGAGACCCCATCTAGAGTACTGTGTTAACTCTGGGGCCCCCAGCATAAGGAGGACAGGGACTTGTTAGAGCAAGTTCAGAGCAGGGTCACAAAGATGATCAGAGGGCTGGAGCACCTCTCCTATGAAGAAAAGTTGAGAGAGTTGGGGTTGTTCAGCCTGGAGAGGCTCTGGGGTGACCTTATAGTAGCCTTCTAGTACCTAAAGGGGGGCCTACAGGAAAGATGGGGAGAGGGACTCTTTATCAGGGTGCGTAGCGAAAGGATAAGAGGTAACAAGTTTCAAACTGAAAGAGGGTAGATTTAGATTAGATATTAGAAAGAAATTCTTTACTCTGAGTAGCGAGGCACTGGAAGAGAAGCTGTAGATATCAGATGCCTGGTAGTGTTTAAGACCAGGCAAGATGGGGCTTTGCCAGTGCCCATGGCAGGGGGGTTGAAAGTAGGCGATCTTTAAGATCCCTTTCAATATAAACTGGTTTACAATTCTAAGATTCATATATTTCCTTCTGGTACGCTTTTGACATGCAGCCACGTCTACAAAAACCTAGCTGCTAGGTGAAAATTTCAGCTTTCTGTGTGGAAATTTAAGGGATATTGAAACCTATTGAGATCTCTTATTTTAAAGAGTGGTCTCTTCTCTTGGATTTTTTTCATAGGGTTTGATTTTGCCTTCCTTATTCAAACCATGCAGTATTTGTAAATAATGCCCTGAGAAACTTGCAGACAGGCACAAAGAAACAGCATGATTATACACCAAGCAAAATTTTCATTGGTGAGGAAGAATGATACACTTCAGACTAAATATATGTAAAAGATATGTCTTTCCCTTGTGTTTTAGTAAAGGAATACTTTCTGCTGTTTTTTTAACAATGAATTGACTAGACTAGCCTTAACTGCACTTCTGTATGCACTTCCAGTTCTGAAGATGAGACAAACTGTTGGGAGTCTTGACAGAAAGTGGAAACGTGCAGAGTAGAAACATCACTCACTCATCAGCCCTCCAAGGTGACCAATTAAAGCATCCTATCAATCTATTTAGCATATTGAATTATTCAAGATATTTAATTAGTTAATGTTGCATTAATTATGCAGCAAACATTGATAGTGTATTAAATTCTGCATGAAGATATAAAGAGAAGGCAAGATTCCTTCCTTAAGAGCCCACAGTCTTAACCAAGAGAATCACAAAGACTCCACCAGTATGTGTGGGCAGCCCCAGAGAAAGGTCCACCTTAACAGCAGTCTGGGAATTTAATTTGTTTTATTTATGCAGTGGGTATTCTGGTGACACAGAATTTTCAAGACTACGCAGGATGACTGATCATGTTGAAACATGAGTATGTAACCTTACAAGTTTGGATGAGACATGCTTTAGAGCTGATATGCAAAGGTATCTGATGGGAAGAAGGAAGTAAACATTTTTTGTTGTTGTTAGATAGAATCCATTATCTTCGTTTCCCAACACTGGCAACTCTCCTCTGCAGAGAAACGAAGACCAATTCAAACACTCTATCTTTTTAGCTTGCACAGTGTGTTGTACTTCATGCAGAAGGATCCACTTGAAATTCAAAATAGCACTTCACACTTAATCACCTTCCACACTCACAGGGTGTGCTAACATTTGTGCTTACCTAAGGAGCAGTTATATACATGGGAAGGAAGAAGTATCTGATGCTATTAATACAAACGAATACCCATGTGAGTCACACCAGACTACAGCCAAATGAAGAGCTTCTAGCATTTATGATCATGTTCTGTCTATAGAGACACCTATTTCTACTAATGTGTGAGTGTTTCTGTAGGCACCACTTGGTCCCCAATTTCACAGAAGTTCTGCTGACTGGTGACATACAAAAAGGTGGACGAGCTGAGCTGTGTGCAGCCAAACTTACAGGTTTATGATAGTCTTAATAGACAAAAGTGAAACATTGTGTAAACACTGTGAAAGGATAGAGCTGTTGCTTAATTTTACTGATCTAGTCACCAGATTGAATCAAGTAACTAAAAAGGTCAAAGTCCATCTTCAAAGTGAAACATTAATGGACACTATGGATTCCCTGGATGACAATTAATTTGGACTAGGTTTGTGAAGTATCACCTGAACACATTAAGGGACAGGCTCTGACACCTTTATAGCATGTGTGTTTGAAAAAAATCAGATATCTTCATAATAATTATCTATATATTTTTGTGCATAATATTAGATTCTATAAAAAGAAACACATTAATACATTTCTTTGCTAGTGGAAGATTGTTTTATATGCAGTACTTAATCACATTTAATCCAATCTAGATTAGAAGTCCAAGTGATGAAATGATAATGCTGTCTCTTGAAATATCTGGACATTGTCCAAAATATCTACTAGAGCTTTAAGTTCCTTTCAATGTCTAGTTTTCAGTAATTCAACAAATTAATTGCATTTTTTCATACACTTATTAAAAGATTAGAGGAAATTATCCCTTTTATACTGTGCCTTATTGAAAGGCAAATATTATCTTGGTCTCCCTCAAGAAATAATATCTGTACTCTTTGGGATTATCATTAACTCATTACAGATAAAAGTATTTTTTAATATACTATACTCTCTATGTTATACTTACTAATAGAAAATGCAAATGCTCATTCCTTATCAAAAGGGTCATTCAAAACATTTATATTTAAATTTTCATGCCAATTAATTCTGTTCTTCTGAAAAATTTAATATATGCAGTAGTAATTTTGAGTCTTGATACAATCATTTTAAGCATAAAGAAAAAAGGAATTTTCATACTTCTGTACATCTCTTTTGCCCTCGCTGGTGTGTGTTGCAGGTCCTGGGTTGATTCAAGGTGATAAGCCCTTGAGAAAACCATAATGTGATTATTTTGCAGAGAGGTGGTAGAATAAATAAGATTATCCATAACAAGCTTAGCTACTGAAGAGTTCAAGCTGTGCTGGTACAGAATGTCCTGACACAGTTTTAAGGTAATAACAGCAAAAGTACACATTTGCAAAGGAGAGGTGCTACTTGAACCGTGATACCTTCTGTGATTGATGCAAACTCACTTACAGCCTTTTACATACTAACTTTACAGCATTTTCCACACCTTTTTTACAGACTATCTCAGGGTGGGCTTTAAGTCTCCTCATGCATATCAAAAGTGATATTATTTAAAGTGTGATCATTTGTAGCTAAATTCACTTTTTTTTTTTAAATTACTCCAGCTCTGCTGTAATGAGTGAAAAAATTGTCACTGTGAAAGATAATCTGATCTGCAGTATTTAATTTAGTCTTTTGAACAAAAAGGAACTTTTGTTACTGCTCTATCTCATATGCAATTGTCAAGTAACAAGAAGTTTTATTATTAGTTTTCTAATAGTACTGATGTGAAAAAAAACCAGCATATACAGAAATTAAAAGGTTTCTTAATTATCAAAATGAAGTGTGTAATTTCAATGTGAGGGGAAAAAAAAAATGTTTTGTAAGCCAAGGTTTTCAAATACTGAGAACAGACCCTGCTTGCAACACTTTGATGTTTACAGTTTTTTTTAAGACCATTGGTTATTTTGTCATGTCATAGTGTAGGAAATTAGAGACAGGAGACATTTTTGTCTAAATAACCTAGTTTTAAATAATTAGTTTAGAGCCTGAGAAAATCCTCCAGGTCATGATAAAATCCATTATTTCTAAATGATATCTAACCTGAGAGACATTTTTTGAGACAATGTTGCCTTGGGCTATACACTGCCCTGTGCCAAGGGAAGAAAGTATTTTAATTAAAAGAAATAGTGGCTTTAAGGCTCAGTCATGTGCAGATAACCAACATCAGATATATGCTTATTATTAAAATAGAACAGATAAAATCCATAACTCTGCAGTTGAGGTATCTGAAACAACTGTGAAGAAGACACAAGAAGGCAAGTATAAAAGAGCACATGAAATAGATTGATCAATTGGTCTCTAGAATTTATTTAATAGAAAAAAAGAAAGTATAAAGAAGTCAACAACTATCTGGACAGAAAGAAGAGAACATAGTGATACTGCATAGCAGGTTTTACGTCTTAGAGCTTCATCCTATTATAAAATTGTGGAGGAGATGTCTACATTTTACAGGTAATTCATCACAGGTTGTTACACATTTCAAAGCTGTGCTAAGCATGCAGCTGCAATTTTGTTATTAATGCCATATCATTTAAATAAGGGGTCATTTTGATTTCTGGCATCTGGAAGCCAGAACTCTTAAGCAGTTCTGATAACAAGGTTTAACAACTGTATTATTCCCATTTTAAAGGAAGGAGTTTTTTAAAGCTTTTTGTTTCTGAAGTGGTAAGCAAAATTAAAACCCTCTAAATAGTTCATGGTAGAAAAATAGAACATAATATATTCCCACATATATATGGGGGGGTTTGCTGTTGTTTAAAAAGATATGCTGGAAGCGGTGTGATAGAGTCATATCTTTGCAGTTAATTTGTTTGAATGAGGTCAGAGTCAGACTCCACTTGTTCAGAGTTGCTGTTAGTAGACCACTGCAGAGGCTTTGGATATCAAATGCCTGTTCATTAGTATCTGCAGAGAAATATGTGGCTATATAGACAATCGACATCCATGGTGAGGTTACATAGCTGCCACCTGGTACTCTAATGAGATGGAAGGCAATTAAAAATAATTACCACTGCAAACTCATTAAAATTCTGTAGATTTGTTCAACTCTGGCCCCTCATAATTGCTGCAGAACATTTTAGTGTATCTTAAAAATTAGAGTGAAACTCTACTATATTTTAAATCAGGAATTGAGAGTATGAACTGCAAAGGTTCTTTTCAAGATGGTAATTAATGGCTACAAAACATTACAGTACAGTAGTGAGAAGGTTAACATTTAGATATTATTTGGAAAGTCAAGGTTTTCATTATCTAACTACACTTGAAAGTCTTTCTGTGTATTGTTCCACGGTAAACTTTTTGGATATGCATGCAAATACACATTTTTTTGGCCTAAGTCCTTTAAAAATAAAAACTATAATGAAGTTTTTAAGTTTCCAAGGCAACATCACAGACAATAGAATGCAAAAACTAAAAAAGGGGGGAAAAAACATATGACTTGCCATGCAGTGGTTTCTGTAGAGTCATTCACTAGTGCTCTTATAAGAAAATATACAGCTCTCTGCGGCATCCATTGGAGGCCTCTGATTTCTGTGACAATGGGAAAAGAAATGGTCTTTCCATGTAGGACTCTGCTTCTAAGCAGCTAAGCCATAAATGAAGCCACTTACATGACACGAACTCTTGGAGATTGTTACATCTCCTTTAGGGGATTAGCTTTAGGACCTTTTGCAAATAATGCACTGGTAAAATCATGGGTCTGTTACTGATAGAACTCTTTAAAAAGACTGTTCACCCCAGTACATAAAGACATGACATGATCCCACTTCTGGCAGCCACATTCAATGCCATACTCCATGTTAAGTTTAATTTTCTGGTCTGAAAAAGATCTCCAACCCTAGATAAATGAAGTTGGTTGTCTTTAACAAGACCTCAGAAACATGGAAATTAATTATTTATTTCAATTTTCCTGTATTTTTGTTCTAAAAAAATGTAGCTGGACAAGAAATAAATAGAGTAGAGTACACTTTATACAATATACAGATACCACAGCCTGCATGTAGTCTGAGCCAGAAGTCAGAATTTAACTTAAGAGACACAAACCTTGTAACACTTGCACAGATGCAATTTTTAAAATGAGTCATTTATGAAGACTTTAAAAAAGAAACATAAAATTCCTCCCCACAGTTAATAATGACATCACCTTTAATAACTTTTGGTGCTGTACATAATCTGAAGTTTAAGGGCACCTTCTGGGAGGAACCTCACTCCTGATATACCTTATTCCAGAAAGGTGTCAGTGCCTGGCAGGATAAGGAACATTTGTTCAAGGGAGGCAAAAAAACCCCCAAGATCAGAGTGATTGGAGTATTAGGAATGGGAGTTTTGCCAACATTAAAGAGGGAGGAGGCTGGCCTCCAGGTTGGAATTGACTGAAGTCTAGGTACGCGCTTCTTCCACCCCCTTACACAAACTGTTGAACTTCGGGCCTTTGGTTTTCTAAAGATAAAATCCAGATGTATTAATAATCAAGTGGAATGTAAGATAAGCTGAAAGAAGCCACTGGTACAATTCACATAATTCATCCTCTATTCTGGTGTAGTTGCACTACTGTAAAGCTGTTTGTGGTATGATCATAAATGAGGCAGTTAAAATTGGGCTGAGTACAGGACTCTGTACAAGAAACTTACTGAAATTTAGTCTAGCTAAATATTTTTACTTCACATTATCTGAGAAATACTATACAGCCTTGTGAAGAAATGCTATACCTTAAACCAGAAATGTAATAGGCCAGTATTCAACAGCAGAAATGTTCAGATTTTAATTCCTCATTGTCTTAGTTATAATTTTCTTTTACATCTGTTTTCTCTTACAAAATAAATGAAGTCAAAGCATGTGCCAGGAGACAGATAATTTTTTGTAAAGGCTTTAACTTTCTTCCCACTTCAGGCTCAATTATTAATGAAAGCACCACATTTTTGCTTTTCTTGTTCATAGAAATGTGTTAGTCTCCGTATTAGCAGAGACAAGTTTTCATGCTGGAAAAGCATGCTGTCATTTGTCATTACAGAGAACAATAGTTACATACTATAACCACTGTGTGTTTTGCTATTGGTTTATAGACATCAGGTATGTAATCATATGGTATGTTGTGGTAGTCAGGAAGACAATACAACTTTCCATCAGGAGAATGAAAAAGGTCAATATGTGCAGATTCAAAGACTGAAATACTACTTTCTGTGGGCTTTTTGTATTTATATTCAAAATGTTGCAGCACAGTAACAGTAATTGAACACATTTTCAGAGGTCTAATGAATTAGATTTTTCCTTGGCTCTGTTGAAAATACTACATTCAGCAGTTTCAGAAATGGCAAGCCCATCTCATTAAATTAAGTGCCTTGGCCACTGGTGCCAACAAAACTTCATAAGGCTGATGTACTGAAGTTTTGTTATATTGCTAATCTGGCCTGTGTCCCAAAGAGATGATTGTATGTGTTTTAGAGAACTATGATCAGATGCAATAAATACTTGAGAGTCACTAGAAGTAGACAGCAGGTACCTGCATTGTGGTAAGAGGGGATGAAAGCTGTGAAGAGTTTTCTAGATTTGTACGTAGAATATTTTTATACATCTATCCAAGAGAATTGCTCAATTAATATAAGACCACATTTCATTGCTTTCAGTCATCTTAAGACCTAGTTACATTGGCCTAAGTGGTATTTCTCCTGCAGAAAAGTGCTTTTCCCTGTTACTGCAAAGAAAGGAATCCATCTTTATATTAGCTCCACTACAAATATACTTGGAAATGTGGACATAAGCCTATTTCACAAATACTCCCATGATCACAATCAGATGAGCTGTAAGGCAGGGCATTGTTCAGCTGCAGTGTGCAGGGTGCAGGTCCCCAGTAGCTAGCAGGGGGCTGCAGGGTGGCGTCTGTGAGGATAGGTCAGGTCTGCCCAATGCCAGACACAGCCTGTTCCAGCCTACCCGCTACAGGGCACAGCTGAGTCCCACAGCCACAATGTTAGTGCCTTGGGAAAAGCCTGTGTAAGGAAGGGAAAAACACTGTCTGGTAGTGAGAGATGAGGGGAACATGAAAACGCCCCGAGAGCACTAAGGTGAAAGAAGGAACAGGAGGAGGAGAACAGGGAGGGGGAGGAGTTGATCCAGTTGCCAGACCAGGTCTCCTCCTGCAGCCCCTGGTGAAGACCATGGTGGAGCAAGTATTTACCTGCAGCCCATGAAGGACCACAGTGGAGCAAATATCTACACAGCAGCCTGTGAAGGACCCCACACTAGAGCATGTGGACATGTATCAAAGGAAGGTGCAGCTTGTGGAGGACCCCATACAGGAGCAGGCTCCTGGCAGAAGGTGTGTCTCATGGAAAGAAGCCCATGAAGGAGCAAGTTTTCTGTCAGGACCTGTAACCCCTGGGGCACCCACACTGGAGCAGTCCAGCTTGTTGTACCCCATGGAAAGGGACCCATGCTGGAGCAACTCTTAAAGAACTTCAGCCAGTGGGAAGGACACACACTGGAAAAGTTCATGGAGGACTGTCCCCCATGGGAAGGACTGCATGCTGGAGCAGGGGAAGACTTTGAGAAGGAGTGACTGAGACAAAATATTATGAACTGAACCCCAACTCTTTTCTTCACCCTTCTGTGCTGCTTGGAGGGAGGAGGTAGAACAGTTATGAGTGAAGCTGAGCCTTGGAAAAAGGAGGGGGTGAGGGGAAGGTGGTTATAATTTTGCTTCTAATTTTCACTATCCTACTCTGTTATTAATTGGCAATAAATTAAATTTCCCCAGATGGAATCTATTTTGCTTGTGATGGTAACAGGTAAGTGACCTCCCTGTCCTTAATTCAACCCATGAGCTTTCTGATCATATTGAGCAGTGACAGCCTGGTCTTTAAAGTGTTTAGGCCATGTCCAACCTGGCTTACATAGGAGCACCTCATTTTTTACAAAAGATAAACAACCACATACATCATGAACTGAACAGTAGAAGGTACTGAGACACGTAGTGGAGTATACGGAGCTGATCTCAAATGCAGCCTCAGAGCACAGATTAAGACTTAGAGCAAACTCAAATACAAATTTTGACATTCCGTTCTCAGAAGTCCATCTTAATTAGAGGTTAATTTTGCTCCTCATTTCTATGTAAATTTTCACATTTATTCAGCTTAATTTTTTATTTATGCTGCAACCAGAATTACATAAAGATAGATTTGAGTAGCTGATAATTACAAATTAATTAAGAATCATTTCAACAACAAATACATGTAACTGTTATAAGCCACCTAGACTATCAAGTGCTTACTGTGTAGGTATATACACTGAACTGTACACATTAAAATGGTGTATTGTATAGTACTGCTGAGGAAAACTTTTCCTTGTAAAGGTTTTATGTCATGCTTCTATATATTTGTATTAACTAATTGAAATCAGACATAATTATTATTGTGATATTAACCTAATGTGGTTACAATATTTAAATAAATGTTGTCCACCTTTCTTTAAACTTATATAAAGCTACGTGTCTCCAGTCTGAAAAATACTATTATCAAAGTGTCAGAAGAACAATACCCTTGCTTTCTTTAAAATACAAGGTAACATTTGCATTCATTTCACACTGCCTTCACACAGGGTAAAAAAGTCAAAGAAAAAGAAAAGAAAAAAAAGGAAAAAAGAAAAGAAACTGTGAAGTGTTAATGTGAGTAAACACACGACTGTCAGAAAAACAGTTACAAAATGACTAGGCATAGATGTGGAAGTTAAATACCAATACTGTTAACTTAAGAGCCATTTAAAAAATGCAAAGAAATTATGAATTGTATATATCTATATTTAGACTTTTCTGACATTCAAATGCTGCTTCATGAAAAAAGTCTGTACTTGCATGCATGAGTGGTAGGTTTAGGAAAGTAAAAATCCATATCACAGATATTCTACCATGCACTATAATGCTTATACTGTTATCAGTTGCTGTATTATTCCTGTTCCTTTTGGCTCAAGCACATGGTCAGTGAAGATCTAACCAAGCTTAGTATTCTACAGAAACTTGCACTTAAGACAGTTCATCTGGGAAGCTCTGGCCTTTCAGCCTGACACCTTATCTTTCTATGCAGGGAAGAAGAGTGAGGGACTTGGACATTTGATTGCCTCCAATCAGTCTTCCCAACGACTTAAACAGGTGTTAGCTCAGGACCTCATGGGTCAGGGGTGGCAAATGGGAAAGAGATCTATGCTTATGTGGTAAAAGTGCTCTAGTATTGATCGGGCAAAGGAAATTCAGAGATATGAGGTCAGGCAGGCAGTGAGAGACAGAGCTGTCATCATCAATGTTTCCCTAGACAGGCCTGCAGAATCTGTTCAACAGGAGAGAGCAGCTGCTGTCACAGCAGGATCCACAGCCACCAACCAAGCAACACACTAAATCATTCCAGAGGATGCCAGTGATTACAAATGTATCTCCAGCAACTTGAGACTCCCACAGCATTTTAAGCTCACGTCTTTACGAACTTTAAGATATATAATATCATGTAACACCAACAGACACTCTTAGGATTTCTCCACTTCAAAACCAGTGATTGCTGAGTCTTTAGACTTGTTGGTTTTCAACCCAGAATCTTTCCAGAAACTCATCCATTTACCTCTGATAAAAAGGGCTTCTGCAGACAGGGCATGCTGATGCATTTCTGTGGTGGAAGGAAATTAACTTATGGAGGATTTAATGGCATCAGATACGGATAGAAGCATACTTTGAGAATCATGTGTGATCCCTACAAGTGACCACAGTCCAGATCAGATATGAAAATTATAGAGAAAAACATCATTCTTTAAAAGACTCTGGAACTTAGGAAAATATAATTACTTCCATAAAGAAAACAGAGAAATATTGCCTTTAATGGCTCGTGACTATCCTGATTAAAATGCTTCATGCCTTAAC
Source organism: Galbula dea (assembly GCA_013399015.1). Classification (NCBI taxonomy): domain Eukaryota; kingdom Metazoa; phylum Chordata; class Aves; order Piciformes; family Galbulidae; genus Galbula; species Galbula dea. The sequence goes on from VWZX01004365.1 coordinate 686,438, forward strand.
ATATTTATGAGGCTTTTTTCCTTAACATTATTTTAAATGACCTGTGAATGATTTTTGAAACACCTTTAATACAAACAAATAATTCAAGATATCCATTAATCACTTTGATATACTGCAGAAGTGGAAACTGATTTTAAACAGATAAACTTTTGTATTGAACCAGACTTCAATTGAAGGTAGCTTTCAGACACAATTATTGCTGTAAATCTTTGTTCCTAATGGTAATACAGTCAGATCAGGGACCAAAATTTTCAAGTGGCCAAATAATTCAGGAAACTTAAATCACATATAGAGATATGCCATATACCATTATGTATGTTACTCTCAGGTTTTATTGTTGAGAATAAGGATCCTATCTGCAAATGATTTGTATACTCCTGGTCAGGCATGATTAAGAAACGATGTGTATACCATTCATTTTGTCTGCAGTCTAACTTTTCCTGCAGAAATTATATGCTTTGAACACAATCTGATAGTCTGTTACCTCTAAGGGATCAAAATTAATATTGAAATACAATAAATGAATAAATAGATGGACAGTGGGAAAATAAAAATTCATAACTAAAATAGTTTCATGACCTTATTCAGTCAATACAGTTAAAACCAGAAGTTCTTTTGTTTCTGCACAGAATACAAGGCAGCAGGAACCAGATTTGATTTTGCTCTTGGTAGGTATTATATAAATGTTTCTTGAATGTCTGCTATTTTCTTATCAGTCTGCTCAGCAGAAATTATTCTTGCTGATGCTGCATGCCATTTCAATCTTTATGGAGTCACTGAACTTAATCTGAAATTAATCTGCACGATTATTTATATATACCTTCATTTTTTTGCAGAATAGAAACCACTGGTCCCACCAACCTGATCTATATTTTCTTTCCTATCCTACCGCAAAATGGGAACAAATCACTCACAGATACTTTGATTTTATGTATGTGTCACATTGCTTGACATAAAAAAAAAATACTTTAAAACTACTTGAAACTGAAAAGTCAGCACATACTAGAGCCAACACAGATTTTCTCACTCCTACATGTATAGAAAACATTCATCAAAACTTAGAACGTCTATTGGAGTGTAATAACTCAAATATTTATATCTCTGTCTAGATTACTTTAGTGAAATTTTACAGCAACTGAGACTACCTGAGTAACAGAAGCTGTACAGTCATATAGTGTTCGTAGAATTTGGACATGCTAAAATGGTTAACAAAATTATTATCTTCCAATGCTTCAATAGGCTGTACATCATGTCCCAGACCATTCCTTCGTGTCATGCTAAGCTTCATCTCCTTTCAACTGTAAACTGAAAATCCTGCCTTCTCAGGAAAGAACAGAATTTTCTCACAGAATACTGAAGAATCCAGTATGTTTCACAAGGCAAACAGGACAAATGTAATTTCTTCACCATTAGTTGTATATAGAAAAGCTGGGTACAAAGCCAGAACTGCAGCTTAGAGAAAAATGCTGCTGTTGCAGCAACTGTTTCTTATGTCATTTGCTCCTGCCTAAAGTAAACGAGAAAAATACTATGAAGAAAGGATTTTCAGGCCTAAAATGGTGCTGAAGATTTGCATTCTGATATCTTAAGTCCTAGAGTGACCAGCTTGTCTCACAAACACTGGTAGCCATTTTTAAGAGCTAAGCTGACTTTACTAAACTGAATTTGCATAATACAGTAATTTGGTCCATTTGCCTTCTACAAAACAAGGTGAAGTGTTAACCAGGTCAATAACCTTTACAGATACTTTCTACTTAGCTGACCATTTTTGTTTGGGACTTTACCCCTTCACATTTGATCTCTGACACTTCGGTGAAAGAAACATGAAGCATCTTTCATGCAAAATGAGACCCAAGCCTGACTAGTGAGTTATTCAGGCTTTTAAATACTAAGTACAAAACACTGAAAATATTCATCCTCAGTGTGACTAAGCACCTGAATAATCCTAAATTTCACCAAGCTGAGATAAAATTACTCAAGAGTGTAATCTTTAAAATGGTGTGGATTTTGCTGTGTTAGGCCCCTAGTTAAAAAAATTCAAATGTTGTGGTTCCATGGATGTCAAATGAATTAAATTCTAAAACTTTAGAACTGTAACTATCCAAGTAATAGAAGTGATTGGACAGAAGGTCAAAGGAAATGATGCTCCATCTGCAATCCGTATGCCATTCTTGTCAAACTGCATCTAGTGCTGAGGTCCCCAGCACAAGAGAGACACAGACCTGCTAAAAAGGGTCCAGAGGAGGCCCACAAAAATGATCAGAGGGTTGAAATACCTCTCCTGTGAAGAAAGATTGAGAAAATTGGAGTTGTTAAGCCTGGAGAAGAAAAAGAGCCAGATGGACATTATTCCATCATTACCTTATAAGAAAGATTAAGAGAGAGTTTGTGCCAAAGAATGCAGTGACAGGACAAGAGGCAAAAAACTGTGAGGTCTCCTGACAGATCTGATGATTTGGGTTTTTTCCACTATGCGGTTTGCAGTCACCAGCATGGTGTAACATGAATATTTCACCTTTGGGCATTCAGATCCAAGCACAATTAGTTAATAGTATAAAGTTACTACTTTAGTCTGTAAATTGTTGGCAGTACAGATGAGTGTAAGGGTCTGGATTTGCAGTGTGATCACATTTGAGAATTGCAATGCTTTCAGTATGAGAAGCATTGTCTGCACAATCCCTATTACAGCTTTTGGTTTAGTTGCTGAATCTTTTTATAACAATAGGGAGGAGGTTGAAACTTGAATATTCCCTGTGCAAAATCCTCCATGGACTATTGACTGTAGGAAGGGAAATTAACCCTGCAAAACTAAATTAGTCTTCATGAATACAGGCTTTCTGTCCTTTGTCCTTCATCAGATCACAACCATAACTTGCATATAACCCAAACTGATTACTCAAGTGAATGTAAAATACTATTTTTCCTTTCAAAAGTACTGAATGTTTATTAAGGTACTGCTCTATATTTTTAGTAAGGTTGTAAGAGCAACTGGCCTCTTAAGAACCATAAGCTGAATTGTTGCAGTCTCTTCAGAACTATGCTTTCAGCTAAGAGCACCTGAGAGTCCTGGCCAGAATATATTAGCAACTTGATTAAATTCCTCTCAATTTCTCTCAAACAATACCCTTAACTGCTTGTGTTGGTTTACTGTATTAAAGGGTCATCAGTGTTATGGCTCCTGATTTAGTATTAATCGCCGCTGGAGAGCACTGCCAGGGTACATTCATAACACCAACATACTTCTGCCACCATGTTTTATGAAGAAGGTCAGTATTACCTTTATTGCATTGGCATTTGCAGGACAGCAGCAGTTCTACCCTAAGATTTTTGAAGTGCCAAGGACATGACATGACTAACTTGATATACGATGACTGCCTCAAGTTTCCCTGCAGGACCTCTCATTTTAAGACATCTATATGCCATCAAGGCACCTACATGTGCACTAGGAACAGCAGTAGTTTCACAGATCTATTAGAAGACTGACATCATTATTAGCTATATACATTTTATTTTTCCTTTCATTAATATTTAAGTTGGTAGCATCATATCCACTGATACAGTGGTAAAAAAAAAAGTGGGTCCACTTATCTGCTTGATATTCACACTGGTGAAAAATCTATTATCATCCAAATTTGATATGCATAAATGCTATTTACTTATGTTTAGCCTAAGTAAACCATTAGCTGCAGCAATATAAAATGAATGTGAAAATAGACCAGTAGTTAATAATTATTAATTAAATAGGTGTTCACACATAAACACACCTGACATATATCCCTGATATATCCCATATATCCCTGATTAGATAATAGGTATGCTTCTACTTTTTAAAAAAGATATGTTTTGCTTTGAAAACATATCATTATTTGCTATTGCTGTTTTAAAGCGTAAATGTATCTGTATTAAAAATATGTTATAGATATAAGCCTTCCCAAAAGAGGTATGGTAAACAAGTTTATAGTTACAGGTTTACATGGGAAATGGTTTAGTCTTGAATTTTTAGATTTCAAGTACTTATTTATAGTGAACAACAAAGCTTTCTTTTTCCCTATCTTTTCCATGCTTTCTTTTGATGCTTTTCCATATGCAGTTATATAACTGTAATTCATGATTAATCATAAGATGTGAGCCAAAGTTTGTTTGTTGTTTTGGGTTTTTTTAATGAGCAGTAGCACAGTTGCACACTGTTTTATTCTTTAGGATAACACCAAGAAGAGAGAGAAAAAAAGAAAGAGTTGTGGAAATAGGTATGAAAAAGTGTAGGTAGAATGTACTTAGTTATTTTGGATATTTTCAAATTATACTATTTAACATGACATAACTAAGACAAATAGTCAAATTATCTAAAGCAGTAATATGTAAGTGCTCTTAGGAATTCATAAAGACTGGAAAATCACAACTGTAAGCTGTTTTACTTTAAAGGAAGAAAGTTCATCAGAATTATATTTTGATCATCTTCAATTTCCAGTAAAACACTGGACAAAGACACTGGTAAATTAATCAGCTAGATTGTACTTAGGACATGAATATGTGCCAATACAGATTTATTGAGAGCAAAGTATGTTAAATCTAATTTCTTTCTATGGTACCTTGTAAGAGTGGAGAAAGTACATTTTATGTATCTTATCTTCAGTAAGACTTTTGATGCTGTTGCAGATAGTGTTCATTAGCAAGATAAGAAAATACAACTAAATCGAAAGCACTAAAAAAACAGCCAGAAAAGCGTATTCAAGGCTCACTTAATATTCTGCATTATCAAATTGGAATAACATATCAATAATTCTTAAAAAGGCTGTTCTGAGTCTTGTACTACTCATTTGTTTTAAATGAGCTGACTTATAGAAGAAAATAGGCATATTCAATTTTCAGATGCTACCTGTTTTGGAAAAGTTGCAGCCCTCTAGAAGATGAGTTCTAATGTACAATAATCCTGACAGACTAGAGAAATCAGTCAAAAAACATACCTCCACGTGGTTCAATTGTAAAAAGTGTCCCCTAACATAGACATATATGTCTATTTCTCAAAACAGATCAAATTATGCAGATGGATGATGCACACAGGCTTGTTCTCTACAGTCAGTGGAAATTTGACCAAGTGAGAATTCCCAGGTTAAGTACACTGTACACCATTCCCCCAGCAGTAACTGCAGCACAGCATGCAGAGACCTGCTGAAATGGGTAGTGTCTCAGATACTTGTAATGCTTGGAACCTAAGTTACTATTCAGAAAAGCTTTTTTTAACACTTTTTTAAAGCTTTTGGCTAGTCTAATTTAAGGACTTCTTGAAGAATGATATTTGGAAATCACTCCTAATTAGAAAGAAAACTTAAACGTTATTTTAAGCATGTTTACACCTTGTAAAAACAGTAAGGTAGAAGTACATACTTTATCCTCTCACAAAATTAAATACTTTACTAGATATGTATAGTGCAAGTTTAAAATTAAAAAAGAAATGGCAAGAATAACTAGAAGAAAATTAGCTGTAGAGACATAAGCAAAAACCTTATTAAAATTTTTGGAAACTTCTTTTCCTGGCAAATTCCTTCACAGCAGCGCAGATCAGAGTCTGCTTCACTCAAGTCAGTGGAATTAGAGTCAAGTGTAAAATCAGGAAAAATTACATTTGATTATGCCTTAAGTTATTAACTATTCTGTAAAATAATATAGGAATAGTCTCTCACACCTGCTAATAGAAGAATTCTCTGTTATCTCTGGGCCTTCTTGAAAACCATTGAAGGTAATTATAATCTTTCCAAGAGCTGTAGAACACCTGGAGTTAAGCCTTCAGGAAGGAGGTGCATGAAAGATTAAGAGTATACAAAAAAGTCAGAGTACTCTTACTGTGAGGGGAACATGTCTCTTGCATGTTTTTCCAGACTCTTTTCCTTACATTTAGATTATGATGCATGTACTTTATCACCGTGCAACAGTAAACAGATCCTTCAGAAAAATGACCTATAGATGGGTTCCTCAAAAAGTCTCTACTGACTCTAATGTGTAATTTAATTTCAATTTATATCTGAAATTAATTATAAATTCTGTAAGGCATCATATAAATTGCATTTTCTGGTTTGATTTTTTTATTAGTGTCAATAAATTCATGCTGATTCTTCTTGAATTATGTTCATGGTTTTACTGATATGAAACTTTAACTGATAACACTAGTGAGGCAACAATAAGCAATTTGAAATATACATGAATGCTCTTATTCAAGGTTTATGATTGACCGTAAAAAACACTAGATTTTTTAACAGCTTATCTTTTTCTAACATCCTTTATTGTGTCTCCACGGCGTTCTATTTTGTATAATAAGCAACATATATGCTGCTCTTACCACGAATAGGAATTAAAACTACAATTTATTTATGGGTCATTTTTTACAGCCATATATATATATGCCCTGCTGATCATAACCCTGCATGAGACTGAATAAAAATTATATGACTGTAAAATATGTTACACCTGATATCATATGGTTTGCTACAGTACTGCATAGAATGCATAAAAACCAGTCACCTCCAATGCCATGATGTTTCTTATAGAGGAATATTATTTTCCATCTGTAATTTTTTTTTCTTACTGCTGCATTTACAAGCCTTATGATAAGAACTTGGACTGCAGAATATTAAACATAATATTTTACCAGTTCTTTAAATAGCATTTGTTACAGGTCCATCTAGCCTCAAAGCTTTCTTTTCACTTTCAGAGGGCCCTAGGCTGAATGAAAAATCTAGGGTCAGGCTTTTCTGTCAGATTGGGTAGCTTGACTTTACATACAATATCTGATATACTTCAATGCTAGAAAAAACTCAAGCTCCTAGCTTTTGAAGTTCTCTAATACTTGAAAGAAAGCCCTAAGGCAATACCAGAGTCAAAGAAGTTAAATCTATTCTGGATAGGTCAAGCAATACCACATAGTTACTAGGGGAGATTTAATTACTAAAAATATGTTAGCTTATTGTTCTGCGCTAGAATATCTTCTCATATCTCTGTCAAGAAATATAACAACAATTCAGATTAAGTGCTTTGGCCAAGACATAACTTCTATTTAGAAAACCACTCTTGGTACCTCTGGAATTTCAAAAACATTTATCCCATGTAGAAAGAAAGTAGCAGCTGAATGCCTAAAAACCCCTCAGATGCTGATGAGTAACACATTGAAGAAGAGGTATAAATCAGAGAAGGAATGCCATGAGTCTACAAAGCATGTTAGTTTCCTTAGCTTCTTCAACTCAATGGTCCATGAAGTCTAATGTAGTTTCCAATTGCCTGTAGAAATTTCTGTATTTCTAACTTGTCCATGACAAAACACTGCTCATGGGGAAAATTAATTAATTAATTAATTAAACAGCATGTTACATTTACCCACATGGATAATACATGGATGATACTGGAATAGAGTCAGTCATCAAAAAGAAGCTGCATCTGAAATGCATCCATTAAGCACTTCTGTATCTTGGTGTTCAGAGCACCTCCAATTTCTTTTTACTTTCAACCTCTTTACTGTCTCTAATTTTATTCTCCTTCCTGAAATTGTTTTCCTTCTGCCTTTGTCTTCTCAGTTTAACTCCATCATATATTTAGTTTTGCTTGTCGTTCTCTTTCCTTGCAGATATTTATCAGTCTTTTCATTCTGAGTCTTTCAAAAACCATATAATGAAATACATTTCATCACATTATACCACTACTGAAATTTCTGGAATACGAAGAACAATTGCAAAGGACATTTTCTTATTCTAGGAGCATCGTTTACTTGGTTTACTAAAGATACTGTTGCATGCAGAAATCTAAATTCCAAACATTCTGCCTTCCCCCTTTTTTTCCACAGATATATATACACATTTCCAGCTCATATCAATAACAACACTGGACATTTCTTTGGGGTTACTGACCCTTTCCAGGTTGTGGATCGTTGGCTCCCATGAGGTTGTTAATTCTCAGAAAAGGCTCTGTTCCTCTACTTTTATAGCTTAAATATATTGTTTGTGGAATTGTTCACTGTCATATAACATAAATACTGGAGAGAAAAAAATAAGGCAAGTTCCCAGCTGAGCAGAAACTGATATGTCTCAGATTGACTTTATCTTACGTTAGATGGCATTTGGGTGTTAGCAAGTGTGTCCACTACTCATCCCTACTTTAATAAAAATTTTAGGATAAAGACTGCCATTTACTTTTCTTTTAAAAAGGACCTGAGGATTAACTGTCTTGAATGAATAGGTTGCCCTTTTGAATCATAAAAAAATAAAGCCTAACAAATTATGTATAATGATATCTCCTAATTTGTACCTCAAAAAAAAATTGCATTTTGCCACTTTGAACTGAAATTAAATCTACAGTTCCAAATAGGCAGTCTGTGCCAGTGCTCGAGAACCCTCACTGGGAAAAGATTTCTACATGTATTCACACGGAACCTCCTATGCTTCAGCTTACAACCACTGCCCCTTGTCTTGTCACTGGGCTTCACTGAGAAAAGTTTGACCCCACCCTCCTAACACTCACCCTTCACATATTTAAAAGCATAAATGAAGCCACCCTTTAGTCTTCTCTTCTCCAAGCTAAAGAGACCCAGCTCCCTCAGCCTTTCCTCACAAGGAAGATGTTCTACCCCCTTAATCATCTTTGTGACTCTGCACTGGCCTCTTTCAAGCAGTTCCCTAACTGAGGGGCCCAGAACTGGACACAATATTCCAGGGTAGAGTAGAGGGGGAGAAGAACCTCTCTTGATCTACTAACCACAAACAAAAGTTTAGCTGTGGGCAGACAATGAGCTGCTCACACTCAGAAGCTCTGACCATTGTTGTGCCGGTCGACGAGGATGGGATTCGAACCCATGCGTGCAGAGCACAATGGATTAGCAGTCCATCGCCTTCACCACTCGGCCACCTCGTCCACACCTTTTTTTAATGTATCTTTTTTAAAAAACAGAATTCTGATCTGTGTAAATTGTTTCTTAGCTTTGCTTCGGTTTAAAACATAAACATATTCTGTTAGATTTTTCTTTCCCTCGTTGAATATTTTTTTTTCCAAGATATTTGCTAATTCAGAGTTTATTGCCATATATCAAGATTATGTATGGTCTTATGCATATAAAAAAATAAAATAGACCATTCTATTAGTGCTATTGAAATGTGCACAACTGTTATTCAGAGAAAAGTCTTACATTTGAAAAATTTAACAGGCACATTTTCCAAGTAAGGTATGGTTCTGGCCTTTGTTGTAATATTAAAAGGCTTTCATTCTTTTGATGAACTGAATCATGGCACTGGACACAAAATCTTGGGTTTTTTTCACATATACAAAAAGCTTTCCAGACAAGTACAAAGTATATTTTGGCAGTCTCAAATAACAACAAAGAAAAATTTTACTCATCAATGACAGATATCTTTGACTCAAAGGAAACTCAGACTTTCCAGTTTCTTGCAGCTTTACTGCTTTTGCTAGTATTCTTTCCTCACCAATATTTTTCATTTTTTGTTACACTATCTAATTCCTTCCAGACAAGCTGCCTAATTAAAAGTAATCTTCAGTGCAAACACAAAAAGGAGTTTTTCTATAGCTACCCTTTGCCTTTCAGCAGAAGAGAATAAATACAATGATGTACATCATCTATCCAGCTTGCATGAGTAGTGACAGAAGTATTAATTCCAAGCACTTTTCTATTTCAGCCACTTATTTACACCCTATTAATGCCTGAAGAGCAATATTTATCTGGAGTTATGGTGACATCAAGTGGCAAGCTAAATGACCCCTGCAAATATAGTAATATGGATATGTACTCTACATGTTGGAGAAGAAGCCACTATAGGGAACTACCAAGAGGTAATATTAAGAATAGCTTACATCTCTGCTATGTTAGTGAAATTCCAACTCCATGTGATGGAATGAAATCTAAATTTTAGATGTAGTATTAGGGTGTGAATCTTTAAATGTCATCAGCATAATTCAAGTATTTAATTCTTGTGGTTGAGTTCAAATGCTAGAGACTGACACCGAGATGACAAACAGTGTTCAATACCAAATTATCTGAAAATATTCTCTTTTATTTTGTGCTAAAACATACCTAGGTTAGGCTGCTGTGCACTCGTTAGGAAAGTGGAGAAAGTAATAGGTATTATAGGTTTTGTTATTGAGTTAGCAAGCTAATACCTGCAACTTTAACTACACATTCCAGTTCAATGATACCACAGTCTCATGAAGATGACACAGTTTCATTTGTTCTAGAGTAGGTTCATTTCTTTAAAATTCTTTGGTTTCAAAATTTACACTTCCAATCCTTCTCAGACCATGACTGGTTCGTGAGTATGAAGATACACGTTTCCATAGAATCATAGAAATGCTAGGTTTGAAGGGGACCTTAAAGATCATCTAGTTCCAACGCCCCTGCCTGGGCAGGGACACCTCCCACCGGATTAGGCTGCTCAGAGCCAGCTTCTTTCTTCAGTTTGGTGAAAGCCTTTAGCACAGAATATCTTACTTGTAGTGCACATTTGTCAATACGTTCTAACAACTTCACCTCTGCCTGTGAATCAGATTTACCAGAAAGGATTTATGCATGTGTGTGTGTGTACAGTTGTTGTCGAGATATATATATATATATATATACATGCATGTGTTGTTCTTGTTGTCATGTGATTCTCAGAATAGAAATTATTAGCTCTGGTACAGCAAGCCTCATTTGCAACTTTAAGATGCAAATACAGTTTTAGTAAATAATGAAAAATCCTGACAAGAGCTGTGTATTGTTTAGGGGGGACTCTCATAAAAATATTATGTATGAGAAGCAATATGGGACAAAAATCACATGGGTGCATTGCTTGGAAGATATACAAAATAAAAAACATTAATCAGTCTGCTCACAGGACTATTTAAACCAGAAATCCCATTAAGTGCTTAAATTGATTTACTCTTCCTTCCCCCAAAATAATAAAATAAAATTCCTCAAGTGTCTATTAAATCAGACAATAAATAAAGGTAGGTAGGTAAAATCCTTGGGGAAAAGAGGCACCTTAAGGCTATCTGATTCATATTTCATACCACTTCCAGTCTCCATCTTTTTCTTCATCCTAGTTGAAATTCATATATACACAATGTCATAAGCTAGTGTTGGTTTGGATTCAATTTATTTTACAAAATAATAATGATAAAAAAACAGTCCATGTGAACTGAGGCCAAAATAGTCTAGTGAAATAATGTTTTTTTTCATTTATATTCACTGCCATGTCTTTCCACTGAAGTTAATGCATTTTCCCTGAAAGGTAATTCATTTCAATTTAAATCAATACAGTATCTATGAACCCATGCCTTCCAGAGATGCCATGTTTGAACAAACAATGCTATATTTGTGTAAATTACAATTTTATTAGTAAATGCATCAAAAAATGTGCTCATGAAAAAAACTTTTGCTTCTAAACAATATAGATCATGAAAACAAATAACCCAGATTTTGCTTTGTTTTGGTTTAATTCAGGAGTTTTATGGGATCTAACATATAGGAGGGAAGGAAAAAGCTATTTATGTATCTAAATACTAGACTCCCTGCCTAAAAAATACGAAGCAACACTTTCATGAAAGGAATTACTACTTTCTGAGTTTGTTTTTTTGTAGTTTGGGGGTTTTTTTCTATACATTTTAACATACTGGGGAAGAGTGGCCCAGACTTTTTCAGGGAACCTAAAAATCCATGTTTTAAACCTTCCTAACTGGACATAACTTTTCAGGTAACACTCTATGGAGGGATAGAGGGCAGGGAAAAGGGTGCTTTTATTTTGTCCCTTCTTGTTTAGCAAAAGACAGTAATGTGGGCTGTCAAAAGAGATGCAGGAGAGCCCCAATCCATAAAATATTTGGCTGTAATTCTCAAGTTCCTCTTGCAAATAATCTGAAATAATTTTCCTTTGAGCCGTGTCAGTCTGAAAATTATCATCCCCTTTGAGGGATTAAAAGGATTATAAAACACTGGGAAAAGTTACGTCAGTTGCCAATTGTTCAGTTACTTCAAGGGACCTGAGGGAAGCAGCAACTGCATTTGCTGGCTGAAAATGTTTGCACCAGCCAGAGAACCAGTAACTGCCTTCAGTTGGTGGCAGCAGCTCAGTGTCTTTATGACAGGGGAGAGAGAGGGTCTGCTTTTTTTGTTTGTTTGTTTTTATTTCCAGATTTGGTCACTAAATCATTGGCTGAGTGGGATAAATTCCTAACTCAGAATCACCTGGACATGCAGGATAAAAACACCTAGCAGTCATTCAACTTTTCAGAAGCTTTAATATCCAAAGAATTTGCCCTGACCAGGAAACAAAATTGAGAACATCACATTTTTAAAGCAGAATATGAACTGCAACAAGAGTTTAAATTAATGTTGGCTTAATTTTCTTCATGTCTCTTCTGTATTTGTAATTCTCTGACAGTAACGTATAAGCTGTGGGTTGTTTTTTGAAACCTGATCTAGCAAAGCCAAAACCCCAATACTCATAGGTTACTCAGAATGATTTTGCAATTATTTTCAAATGGGAATTTCCAGATGTGGATTAAGAGAAGGGACTACTCCAAATGTGATTCTGCCCTGACACACAGTTTCCTTTCTCCTGCTTCTCTGAAGTATCAATCACTCTGTCTTGTGATTTATGCTGAGAAACTGCAGACATGAGGCCATAATATTTTTTTTCACTCATTCATGCTATACTTTCTTCATAGTACTTCATATTTTTGTTTAGACCCAAATATAGCCCCTTCTTCATACGCTGAAAACCAAAAGCCTACATTGTAAGTGCAATTTAGAGCTCAAAGTCAATCTTCACCATGTCAACATCTAGATCTGTTTGAAGAAGACTAGTCAATGGAAAAGAAAAACAGTTTTAATTTATACCTGTTAATACAATTCATTCCTGAGCAGAAACATCTAAACTAGTAAGCTAGCTAGACTGAGCATCAGTAGCAGTAACACTGCATCATCTGTGAAAGTTAATTTTTCCTCTGTTCTATACAATGTTTGTACCATGTATTTCTAGTTTTAGAGATTCATGATTACAGGAAAAATGCATGTGGGTTATAAAAAAGTTACGTGCTTTGGTTTTAATCTTGCAACTGAAAAGGAAAACCCTTCAAATGTAGAATATACAGAAGGATAGGATGAGATTCTTTCCAAATGCAGGTTGTTAACAACTGGTTTGGTTTTCTGTTGACTTTGAACATCTGAATCTAAAACATTGGGTTTAAGACCAATTATACATTCAGAGGAGTTTGCCCAGCAACCAGTCTAAGCATGTAAGAAGTACAAGGGCCCACCTATGGACAAGGTAAGAGACCTATACCTGAATCAATTGCCTTCTAGAAGACCAGAAGGGGAAAAGAATATGAAGCCAATCTTAAAAACCATAGCTTAGTAAGTAGCACGGCATAGAGTAGATGGTAGTGACATGAATATTTTCTGACATACCTAGATAAGAGTAAAAGGACTTAGAATAGGCCTGTTGCCTGTGTAATAGTGTGTTTTGCCTTCTTTTAGGTGCCAGTTGTCATACAACTTTTCCATGCCAGTACTGTTCAAAATGATGGAATGACCCAACTTTATTTACCTCAGATGTTTTAAAAGAAGATCACTCAGGCTAATGTTGGAAATGTATCTGATTATCTCATTAGATGCGACAGTCATCCAAAGTCTCAAATATATACTGCATCCTCCCTTTTTTCATACTCTTATCTCCTTTAACCCATCACACAGTCATCATTCCTTCCTGAGAGAGTGTAGACAGGTGCTGATGTGAGTCATATTGTAAGCATTTTTTTTCCATTAATCTATTTTTTCAATCAGTCTATCTTTCTGTGTCCAGTTCACTGTATGGATGTGTATTGATCTTTAAATGCAATACCTCTAAATCTTTCTGTATGCTTTTGTCAGCTGCCTTATTTATTAGTTTTACTTCTTTTTAGAAACCGGGAATACTTAACACAGTTCTTCCTTGAGATATCATTAAAATATGCTAACTAAGGTAAATGTGTAAGAGGGAATGCAGACATTTCTAGAGGTTATGCACTGTGACAATACTTCTTAGCTTTAAAGTTAGTTTAATTGAATTAATTGCAGCATTGAAGAAACTGAAGAACAAAGAGGGCTCTGACTGTGAATGTATTAACGGGAAATATTTGACCTTTTCAATGTGTTACATTTTGATTGGCACTCCTTTCTATTGCAGCCCTCTTAATAATAATCCCTTTATTTTTTCCCCCATGAAAAATAAGATAGGTGTGTCAAAAAGCCAAAGTACAGCTGAGATAATTGGAAAGATCCAAGATGGGAAGTGTGCAAGTATGTATACACACTCTTTCATAATTCACAGGACGTTAGCATGTTGGCAGAGCTTCTAAAGAAAAGAAAAAGCTGGAATAAGTTAAAATTAATTTGCCATATTGGAACCCTAATTTCAGACCTAGTTTGGTCTGCAGAATTTTAGAGAGGCCTTTCTTCATAAGCTTCATTTTCTCTGATAAAGACTGTTCCCTACTATATACATGTATAAGAATAAAAACCAATTGTAATGTAATTCAAGTTATTTATTAATAGATCTGTCTGAAAGGCAGAAGTACCTTTTAAATTTTTTTCCCTTATGACATTTTTTAACTTGGTAATATTTAATCAGTTTTCTTAAAAGCCCCAGGAATTTAAAGTCATGATATTTAGCCCCAGGATATAAACTTTTCTTCTACCTCCTCTTTCACCTTCATTACTGGGTATATGCTGTTCCTGTTCTAGTCTTAACTTTCACTGTGTGCAGCCTGTCCTGCTCCATGACCCTGTATTTATATGTTACTTTTTCAACTGTGCCTTGGTGGTTTTGGGTCTTCTGCTTCTTGTTACTTGCATTATGTATCAAAAGTTAGGTAAATGGCCCTTCATCAGACTAGGCGTGTTAGCCCTTTCTACCTTAGAATTTATGTACCCTCGCTACAGACTTAAGACTTCAATAATAGTTTCTACAATATATCATAGCTGCTAAGGGAAAAAGTCCAGGTGGAAAATCTCTTTCTAGCCTACGAACTGCTTCCCTTATCTAGATTTTATTGGAAAACTTTAGTGCTGAAAAATTTTCCATTCTACTCCTGTTAAACAAAAACAAAAGGAAAGCAGGTAATGGGAGAATCCCTGATGTTTGCTGTTTTATTGAAAATACCCAATTTCACTTTACATGCAAATCTTCCCTAAACCCTCAGAGGTTAGGAAAGGTGCATTTATATACAGTCAATATCTCTTTCTGTAGTTCTGTAGTTTTATGCAAAACCAAACCAGAATTGTTTTTATACAGATAAAATATACTTGAGGCAAAAAGGACAATCAGCTAAAGAGGAATTTTTTTGTAGGCTACTTAAGCACCCTGCTTCTAGGCTGCTGCTGCATCTCTTTAACTCCCCTGTAAATTGTTTAGAAAAAAATACTTATCATTTCAGTTTTGATATCTGATTGATATCAAATGAGAATTTAAAAGATCACTAAATGTTTAAGCTAGTTCAGCTCAATTTATTGATACTTAAATTGTCAAAGCATTCAAAAAAAGACTCAAAACATGCCTTTGCCTGTATAGGCAGGATAAATATATTGTAAATCATTTTCTAACCTCATTTTAAATTCCTGTCTTCTGGATTTTGATTTTCCAAGTAGAAAAACACCTCACATTCAGAACATCACTAGATCATTTTAACCTCCTTGAAAATGCATTTCAGGAGCCTTGATGGGTCTCTTGCTTAGCAATTGGCCTTGGAAAAGTATGCTCTTTATGGTAAGTTGAGCGCCACACTCAGTAATCTGTCAGAAGTGAACAGCAAATGTAATAGAAGGTTGAAACAGATCATTTAGCATTGTGACATTATTTGTGAATTTGGCACTACGAGAGAGATGTTTGTCATGCATATGGTTGATGTTGATATGAGGTCATGAACGTGACTGCCTGCATCCCCAGTGCCTGAAGAGTTTTGAAGCGTTAAGTTAACCTAAAGTTATCTAGGCCTCTCTCAGCAACCTTTTAAGACTGAGACTGATAACATCTCCTGCATAAGGTGCTCCATTGAAGTGAAGCTGAATGGTTATGATGCCTTTCCAATTGCCCACAAAGCAATTTGGAAGGATCCTAACATCACTTTTATTAACCCCAGAAGTCTCTCTATTTGTTAAGCTTTTCCAGTCTGTATCTTCCTTTCAATGTCCATCTAAATTAACTGAGCACAGAGTCCTGTTCCATATAGCATGCATCTTTGAAGGAATCCCTTTAAAAGCTTTAGCACTTAAGGAAAATCAATAGTGCCTATGATGTCCTGCAGGCGTCCCTTCTCCTCCATGCTAAATTCTTGTCAGCCAGTTATTAGCTGCCTTGAGTTACTGTTGAAAAAAGAAAGTAAAAATTGCATCTTAAAAGCACTCATGTGGCATTGCACTTGAATAACGTTGTCTATCATCCCTCAATGAATCTATTGGAACTGTGTTGTTGGTATATGTACAAAAAGAAAGAGCAGTGCTAAATGCAGGCGTAGAGCCAAGTATATCTATTACATACAAATCCACTACATTAACTGAAATAAAATAAGCCCATAGAAATACCGATATTTTAAATAACTTCTTTAAAATAGAAACTATATTCTTCTCCAAATATACTTTAAATTAAAAGATTAAAAAGCCCTGCAAGATTACCCTCTGATTTATTGCAGGAAAGAAATGTAGAGATATAAAAAAGGCAGTGAAAAATGAAGAAAAAATTACCTGACTGACCTGCAATAAGAAAGATATGTAGCAAAAAAAATCACAGAATGCAGAAACACCTGTTTTAAACACCTCTACCCCAAATGTTATTTTAAGGTTTCTAGGCTTGTACAAGGAAAGTTACTTTGCCTTGGAAAGGGATCTAGAAGAATTTAGTTTGGATGATGTTCCTCATGACAGGAATTAAAAGTAGAGGATCCTACACTAGGATGTTGAGTTGGTTTACCTACTATTCACAGTTCAGAGTGTCTACTTGTTTGACATGCACATCTTTGCATTTCAATATATATTACAAACATGATAGGTTTTTTTAAAAATCACACAAAAAAAACCACCCCAAAACAAAACAGGAAAAGTTATGGTCTTTTTCTTTCTTTCTTTTTTCTTAAGGTATTGTCCCAGTGTTTAGAACATCAGTGTAGACTATATGGACCCCAGCTTCAATCCTCTTATTTGCTTAATAGCCTCAAATGTTCGTCACCACAGAAAGCAACCTAATTACCAGAGTACTGTCTATTAAGGGGAGGGTGGGCAACTTCCATCCTGCATGTCAAAGCTTTTTTCCTTAAAATAAAACATTAAAGATGTTTTTATTCTAGAATGAGAGTGCAAGCGTATGTATGATTCTGTAGTCTACCAGAAGTGACATTTTCTGGACAGGGCTGGGGGTTTGCTCATGCAACATTTCTAAATGTTTGTAATCATCCACAAAGGTTGAACAGGTCTTGCAGATAAGCCAGCCTGTAAGCTGAGCCCACATCTTCCAGAGTTAACCATGTGCATTACACTAAAGAGATATAATCACTTAATTAATCTTGGTTTTATTTATATATTTATTTTTCTTAGTGAGATAGGACTTGTCCTTTCCAAAACAGTTTGGTGCTCAGATCATGTACTGCCAATACAAATGTGGGAAAGTTAAAATTCACTGGGCATAAAGGCAAGGTGAGTGCTCTGTCCTCACATGGACTCTATTAAATAAAAGCATTTGTATGTGGCTCTATTTTAGTACAAAAATGTTTGTCAAAGTACACACATATCTTCAGAGGAAACATGAACCAGAAAGCCTAGGTTTCTGATCCATACTGGTATTTTATTTGCAGCACAAGGCACCAAATAATGTATACAGCAAAAGTACATGCTGTGCCCTGTCTGTACCTACTGAGCCACTGTATCACTATCAGTCATCGCTATCAGTTATGCTGTTGAAAGTGATATTCTGTGCTTTAAACTTGATCAGTTATAGGAAAGAAAAAAATAAAGGGGAAACAGATTATAACTATTTAAATTGGCATAAGTGAGAAATTTGAGGAAATGGCCCTCTATGGTAGAGAAAAGACATATTGAGCAGGCTTCACAAATGAAGAAGCTGTAAAGTGGAATGACACCTTTATTTATAGACTAAATCTAGCACATTTGCTGTCAGACTAAAACACAGAGTGAGTTTTCCCTTCAAATCTGCTTCTCGTGGTGCAACATATTTTTTCTCTGTCTCATTCTATTTCTACAATCAACACTTGGAATCTTTTAACCTTTCTTGAACACAGAAATCAGTGGCATTTCATGCCTACTCTGCAAAACCAGTGGGTTTTAGAGTTTCCTATGCCAAAAAGTAATGTGAAGCATGTCCAGGAGAGTTCTGTACTTGTGACTACAAGGAGTGTGACTTTCCCCTTTCTAGTCATCTTTGCTGCCCGACAGACAAGAAGACTTTACTTTGGCTTCAGTAGCTTTAGGATCTGTCTCTAGTTCTTTCATCTGTCATCTCATTCTTTCCTATGTAATACATAAACTATGTCACCTCAATGTTAATTTTCATCTATTCTACACTACCTTCTGAGGTACACATGCCCACACTGTTCTCTTTCTTTGTTCCAATATGTCACACCGGTCTGCAATATTCTTGTCACAGATTCAATTTCAGATCATTTTACGACAGTACTTTAAAATAAAAGTTGACTTGTCCTTTATAGAGTTATTTGAATTGTAAGTACTCAAGATAAATCTGTCCTGTGACAGAATATAAACGTGCCAATATTTCCGAACCTGTAAAATAAACATAACCACTCAGCTAGTAGGATAGAACTGGAGACCAAGAACGGCCTGGTTTTAATCACTGGTATTCAATAGCCACAAAGTCATATATGGGTTATTCCTGTGACTTAAAATAAAATAATTATTTAGTATACAAAGCAGCAGTATTGGGGAGAATTATAAATTAAAAAATAAAGTGGATTATTAACCATTATTCACTGTGAGCAATTTTTATGGTCCCAGTGGGATGAGAAGGAGAGTTGAAAATGAGAAAAGCTTGTAGACTGGATAAGAAAAGTTTAATAACTAAATTAAAATGAAATATGCCAATAACAATAATAAAAGAAAATATAAGATTAATAATAATAATTAAAAGGAATATAACAGAGAGAAATAAAACATAAGAAAAGATGAGTGATGCACAATGCAATTGTTTATCACCCTCTGACTGACTCTCATGTATCTATTTGCTCCCTCCAGCCAACTCCCTCCCAGTCTATATACTGTGCATGACATTCTATGGTATGGAATATCCCTTTGGACAGTTCAAGTCAGCAGTCCTGGCCACATTCCCTCCTAGCTTCTTGTACATCTCCTCACTAGCAGAGCATGGGAAACTGAAAAGTTCTTGGTTGAGTATAAACATTACTTAGCAACAACTAAAACATCAGTGTGTGTTTATCAACATTATTCTCACATTAAATCCAAAACACAGGACTGTACTAGCTACTAAGAAGAAAATTAACCTTATCCCAGCTGAAACCAGGACACCAATGAATATAGGCACAGACTAGTTCCTTTAGCTGTCAAAATTTCAGTATATGCTTAAAATCCATGCACCACTGTAGTCCTTTGGATACTTTCTTTTGACACAAAAATGACCTAGGTTTTCTTCCTGGAAGTAAACCTTCTGCATGTCAAACAAGAAAAGACTGGACAGCCCTCAAATTTTACATAAAAATGTCACCATTTATGAACACAATTTTATTACATCTACTGCCAAATTTTCAGCATACTCCTCCTAGCCTCAAAAGCTTATTTTCCAAGAAAGTCTGACTTACTTCAGGTCAGATTACATAACTGAAAAAAAGAAAAATCTTGCTCTTCCTCCATATCATCACATAATATTTAACTCATCCAACTATGTTTATTTTTTACCCTTTTTTCGGGGTATGCTTGTTAGCATTTTAGGCGTATTAAAAGGTAAAGATTTCTTCAAAATTTGTCTTTTGCACTTACAAGAATCATAACCACCCTGTTATTGAGCCGTGAAAATATCTTTTTATGATATATAGATAAATGTCTTCCCAGATTAATAGAGTATTTATCCCTCTTGATACAGTCTCTCCATATTAACTTTAAAAAAAAACATGAAACTGTTTTGTTTGTCAGATTGATAGCCAGCATCCATATCAACACAAAATTTCTAACGTAATATGTTGTCTCTGTTTAGAGGAAACAGAAATATAGAGGCGAGATATACCAGCAAAAATGTTTGAGGACAGTTTACCAGTGTGCAGTGATATCAACACACCTTTCACAGTTTTATCAGAGTAAAATAGGAAAAAATTATACGAAGTCAAAAAAACCAAGAAGCAGCTGCTTTTTCATATGTAACTTTCATCTCTCTGTTTTTATCACATCCAGTCCATATACTGGTTAAGGTGAAAGACTGTCAGTTTAAATTTTGTGCAAATTGGCAAACTGATTTTAAAAAAAAAAAGATTAGAATCTGACATGCAGACAGCAGGCAACCTAATGCATCGTTGGAGAACAAAACAAATTATGACACAAGATTGTGTGAAGGGGTAAACCATGTATCGTTTTCCTTGATGTTGCAGCATAATATAAACAATTTACAAAAGTACCTCTCAGTCATTTTAGTGGTACTGGAACAAACTTGACTGCGTCTTTGCTAGTATAGAAGACGTGAATTCTTAAAATGGCTTTTCAGAAGGCTGATTTATATGTATTTATATACTCTACTGCAGGAATGTTGGCTTATCTCTTGGTGACGGACACTAGTTTTCCTTTACAAATTCTTAGGGTTAAACAGAAGTTATTAAGCTTTATCCATCCACAAATCTTCTAATCAGATGAAAGACTGACCAAAAAATCCCAGCCCAAACCCACTAAAATAGAAACAGGAAAAGCTCCAAACAAACACACAACAGACAGGGAAATGAAGTCCATTGGGAAAACCTTGTTTGTCATCATCTGCCACTGTTCTGCCCATTCTGATGGGTAATCACTTTGCACGTTTCTCTAGATATCTTTTGCCCTGTGGGAGAGATGACAGTGCTTTTCATCCAGTCTTCAAACTAGGAAAAATTGTGGTCAAATATTCACAACTGCCAACTTCAAAGCAATTTTTCCATGGCAACCGTACCTCAAAAGCCTGGAGTTGCAGAACTTGCCAATTAGCAACTCCAAAGGGGGCCATTAGCTCCTTCAAAAACATAGCGGACACTGTTCTTAATCACCAGTTGTTTTCAGCCTTACAGCAAACACTACATGAACACTAACCCTGCAAGTGTAGGACTGACTACTTTAGAAAGAAGTTGATGATGCATGAAAACAACAACACATATCAAGCTCCATTTATTAATAAAGAATAATTATCCTCTGTAAAACATCACTTCTAATTTATTGGGTTTTAATTAAAGCAAGTTGTATTTTCTCATTATTGCCAATCGTAAACCATGCACAGCAGCCACAGAATTTGTTTTCAGAAGGAGTCATCAGATATATTGCTGCTTGGGAATGAACAAGTACCATAAAACAAGGGGTATCTGCATAAACAGGGACCTGTAGAAGGAACTGCCTAGCTATCTAAGGCTTCTGTTCATAAAGAGAAGGCAGACTGGAGAAGACAAACATATAAGATATAGGAAATACAGAAATCAAGGACACTAGCTCTTTAGCTTGTAAAATCTTTCTGACTGCTTTGAAGTCTATGGAAAGTATTGTCATTATGAGCCATGAAGCACTTATTTATTTCCTTATACATATAAAGAAAAACCCAAACTTTTGTAATTAAAACCCCCATATTTTCGTTAGCTAGTTTAGAGTAATTATTTCTTATTCATATAAATGATGTGTCATGTTCTTCAGAGGTCACATTTCAGAAACAGTAGTAACAAAAACATGAACTTTACCCATTTCTTAAAATAGGATTACAGTTGTGAAGCTGAGTAATTTCCATTACCTTTTTCACTGTAACACTGCTAATTAACTTACCATTTACCATCCTCTCATAAAACCCCAGTTATCTAGCTTGTCTTGTATTGCTGGCTGTGTTCATGCCACTTTGACATCTGGCGCATTTGAGAGGAATAGTTGTGCAAATTTTCAACATGTAACCAACTTAGGGACCTCCCCATGCAGCAGAGGGGCATTTTCTTTTACATAAAATTGGGATAATTTCAGAAGAAATGAGGCACACAGGATGTTACATGAAACCTGCCTGACCTGACTGAATGACAATGCATAAGCTGGCTGCTGGCTAGATGTCTCTTCCAGAAGGCACTACGTGGCATAGGGCATCAGAGGCTATGATGGTACACAGTGCCACTGTGCTGTTACTACCCCTAGAGCCTATATAAAGCAGGACAGGCTTCTTATCAAAAACATGAGACAAGCAGGCCATGACAAAGGGCTATGTAACCAGGGCCAACTAGGCAAATCCCCAAATCAGAGAATGAGCCTTGACAGCTCAGGAAAGAAATGAAATAAAGATCATGTTTTAACAATTTAAAGACAGATTCACACACACATCTTATCTCCAGTAAAAGCCTAATGAACCCATAGATATATTTGCCAGAAATTGTGTTGATTCAAATTTTCAGTGAGGCTATCTGCATAACTTTAGTTTCTTAAAAAGAGGTTCAGTGGTTCTGAAGTATTCTATGAGAACCAAACCTGAATAAATAATACTTCTTTTATTATAATCTCAAAGTGAGCCAGGAAATTTGAGGCTGCAAACACCTTTAAAATGCTATTTTGTTTGCATGTGCTTGTTCTAGCATCCATCAAAGTTTGTTTAATATTAAAATCAGTTGCATGCTCTACATGCAGATTTAACTGTCATTGACAGTCATTGTTTTAATACACACACACTGACTGAAAGGAAGCTGATGAAATTTTATAGCATTTCAGTTGAAGGTGCAAATTTTCTTGTGTATTCCTTACTAGCATTTCACTGTTAGCTGCCTAGCTTCACATAGGAAGAGATTATTGCTTTTTAAAATACATTTTCTATATGCAAAACCTGATTATATGTCCTCTCTCTGAAGCCGACATGGAATACTGGAGTCACCAGCTATGAGTTGGGAAAGGATGGACATCATAGCAGTACACAGGCTGGAAACTGAAGCCTCAAGTCTAGAAAAAGAAATCTTAATGGCAAACATTTTTCTGCTACAGATACAGAACATATTTGACTACTAATTGTTTGATTTTTGCAGTGCCCTGGTTTAACAGCACTTTGTGATAGTACACTAACAGTGTAGTGTGTTAAGTATCTGAAAGGAATGACCTAGGTCCAAATTCAACTCATCTCTTTGTGCTTTCTTTCACATCTGTTAGAGTAATTTATAAAAACAGTTTTCCCCCAGTTATATGGAAGCACACCCTGTTTGGTGGGTACTAAGTGCATCTACCATCAGACCTTAGCTCCACCAGTTACATGTTATTCACATACCCTTGGTAGAGGTAATAAAACTCTTCCACAGGAAACCTCTTACATGGTCTATCACATTCATTATTCTATCTAGAGAATATTCATTTGATACCTGAGATAACAATGCTACACAGCACTGCTGCTTAAAATGTCACCACTAGGCTCAACAGGGGCATGTACTACCACTCTAGTCCCAACGCATACATAGCAGTCATCTGACCCCACAGTATTCCATTTTTCCCTTTTCCCATCCTAATGAATGCATAAATGTTATATTTAGCAGTGTGCTGTCTTCTTTTCTACTTGTGTCCTTACACTTTATTTCTTTTTAAATTTGTTTCATTTATAACATAACTTTATATCAAGAGTCAAATATTTTTAAACAATTCTCATCACTCATGTGAATTCCTTCACCATGAATCAATATCAGAATCAATCCCAGGCCATTTTGAGATCACTCACAACCTTTTATTCCTTTTCAGTCACGGTGCCAATAATTCTATTAACCTTCTTGCAAGAGCTGTGTGAATTCACTATCACATTCAGTACATCTTGCACCGAAAATCTAAAATTCAGTTACCTTATAGGGCAGGAATACCCTTGCTAGTGACATTGTTATGCATCAGAATTAAGATATAAACACATTCTGTAGCTGTACCCTTGACTGGCAGTCTCTCAGTATAGGTTTTTGGTTGTTTTTTGGTTTTGTTCCCCCCTCCCCCTTGCTTATTTCTCTCCTTTCTGTTGTGCTCCTTTACTGAGTCACACTGCAAAGCTAGTGTGGCTAAGACTCTCCCTAGTGCTCTTCTGGGAGGCTCTTCCAAGGGTAAGAAGCTCTTTCCAAGTCATGATCCCATCACTGTAGCTGAGTG
Organism: Galbula dea; assembly: GCA_013399015.1. NCBI lineage: Eukaryota > Metazoa > Chordata > Aves > Piciformes > Galbulidae > Galbula > Galbula dea. Next base: position 710,769 of record VWZX01004365.1, read on the forward strand.
TATGCATGTATCATGTTGTTCAGGCTCCTGAAGTGAGAAAAGATGGAATAAATCTCTTCAGACTGTTGAGGGCTCACAGGATCTTACTATGGAGAGGGAGCCACACAGCATGCAATGAAGTTTCACCTTCCTTCTTTAACAGCCTGTTTGCCTTAAAATGGACTTTTAGTCTGAGGATCAGGGCTTTAAGTTATCCATTTCTTTTGTTCCAGTCTTTGAACACTTCCATTTCAAATTTCCAGTCTATCATCTCTAAGGATTTAGCTGGGTTTATTCTTGCATTCAGAATACTCTGATATTTTTCCCAGAATTTTTATCTCTGAATTCCTTCCCCTGCCTCTCCTGTAACTTCTAGTCTTCTGAACTTAATGCTTTCATTCCTTTCATGAAACAAACACAGACTTCTTGCTTGCAAATAGTCTGTCACTAATTTCCTTGTTCCTTAAAACCACACATTCACAAAGCTCTTCCTTCATAAAATCACTGCACACTGTAGTGTCTTCAAAATCACTTTTTGGACTGCTGCTTTTGGAAAACACAGGTATTTAAATAATTTCTTTAAGCAGTTTCCCCTTTTAGCATAGCTATTATGCACTCAGCTACAGCTGTGTATAGCTGCAAATGACTAACATGTGGGGATTTTTAAACTGAATTATGTTTTTATCTCATTTATCTATCTTATCTGTACTACATATATCTCACTTCTTCAGTGTGATGTAGATAAAAATGTGAAAAATACATGCAATGTCAGTAATAATAAACAGCTCCTGTGAGTACAGTGCATCATATATCGTGCGCACCTGGGTAGCATGCCAGGAGAACACTCAGCAAAACATTCATCTTATTGGTGTTGAAGACTAAACTGCATTTTCCTACTTCTCTATTTTTTTCAAACAAACTTTCTATTTTTTATAGCATCACTATCATTTAAACATGGATTTTACCAGCAGGTGATACAAAGCTAATAGTATATCTTCTTCATCATATGTCAAACATTATCCCAACACTTGTAATTTCACACACCTTAAAGCAAAAATTCTATCTTCACTGTGTCAGGGCTCATTATCAACAGCTTTCTGATAGCCTCATACACTGCTACTGCCAATAGTGGTTCCTGAAATCAGGTCAATTGAACAAGATCAGAAAATCCTACATTAACATTATTATGTGCAACTGTGAAAAAATATACTTGTTTCCAAGTAAATGTGTTGACACAGATTTCTAAGAGGCCTGCTTTGACTTTTATTAATGACATCTGTCTGTTGTCATTATCTGTTGTTAATGGACGAGAATTATACAGATGTATTTGTTGTACACAATATCATTTCTGTTAGTGACTTTATAAATACATATAAATGACAGCAGCACTGTGATACACATGAGAGATGTAATAAAGAAAAGCATCACTAAAGCTGCCTGAATTAAAACCAGAATTTAGAGGAACTGAAATACCTGCATATGTCCATATTACATGGAAAAGCCAAAGATAGCCAAGTAGAAGAGAGTTCGCACATCAGTAAAGTATTATCTGGTATTTCTACAGGATTATTACAACATTTTGTTACTGTTTTCTTCCATGCATATTGGTGTAATATCTCAAGCAACTGAATACTTCTGGAGTGGACTTCCTACTGAATTGCTTTACAAAAATGTCACCGAAGATTTTTCAGAAAATGAAAATTTCGTTATATACCCTCCACCAGCTTTGGTAGTGATAGCAGCATTGCATCATTTGTATGGATTAAAGTCTAGATAAAGAGAAATTAAATTTGGAAAAAATATAGGTTAAGCTATATTTTTAGATTTATTGTTAAAATAGTACTTAACTCCAAAATGCCATGTTGTTTGTATCACCTTGGTTTTTACAGCTTTACTTCCTCCTCCTGTTAGGATATCACACATGCAAAGCAGAATTATTTTAACTACATTCATTCCGGTGTGACTGGATTAATCTGGGAAGAATCAAGTCTACTGTAGAAATTGTTGGAAATTCTATAGAACCACAAAATAATTTAGGTTGCAGGGAGCCTCTAGCTGCCTTCTGGCCAAATCCTAGTGACAAAGGTGAGGACATGTACACATTACAGGTTGTGGAAGTGGAATGTGAATCAGACAAGTGAAACAATCTGGTGTTAAACAACATGTAACAGTCAAACTGTGAAAATATTGGACCGTTAGGAAAGAGCTGATGGGTATGTAGAAAACAAGAATGCTTTTAGCCAGCATTATTTGGGGAGAATGAGGGGAGAACAAAACCAAAAGTATGTGACACTAATCATTCAGTAGACACCTGGTGCATCATATTGTTCTGTTAGCCTGATTTGCCACCATAGGCTGAAAACTTCATCAGTCATATTTCAGAGAAATCATATCAGTTTTACCTTTGATTGTGACAGCTTCATCTTGGGTTGCAGAGATAATGACCTCCTTTCACATTTTACCTGATTATTTTTTCAGACTGGTTTAGAACCATTTTCTTTAACTAGTTAAAAAAACAAGTAAAATTACATTTTTAGTTCTTTTTTACCCATGTGTGAATTTATTATAAATATATATATGTCTATAAAGATGAAAGAATGACAATTTAAATATATACACACATACAAAGATACTCTTCTTATATTCTTTTACCTTTACAAAAATCTTAGCTGCTATTTGTTCCCAAAACCCTCAGCACCCTTTTCTTCTACACCTACAAATGTTCCCGATCATTAAAGATTTACGATGGATCTGTTGACCGTGGACAGGGAAGGACACAATCTATGCAGCTCTCTCTAATTCCTCAGATTCTCTACCCCTACACTTTCATGTATATCAAGATTCAGAGGGCAAATGTGTAATGAGAAGATGAGGTTGTAGAACAACTGAAGACCTAGAGCCTTCAATGATGCTTTTTAGGAAATGAAAATAGTATTTATACATATTCACCTTCCTTTTGCTGACATGGGATTGGCTTTCCACAATTGTTAGTTCAGGACATGCTTTGTGTTTGGTTTTATTAATTTGATTTTCTTAACCTTATTGGAATAATGTGGACTAATTTTAAAAGGAAATAACAAACAGGTAGGGGAAGGGATAATCTGGAAGATGTAGCATCAGAAAGAAAGAAAAACAAAACCAACAATTCTTCTATGGAGATATTCAAACCCCATCTGGACCTGTTTCTGTGTGGCCTGGTCTAGGGAATCCTGCTGTGGCAGGGGGGTTGGACTAGATGACCTTTCAAGGTCCCTTCCAACACCTAACATTCTGTGATTCTGTGAACCACAGAGCTCTTACTTAGGAAGATCCCTTCTATTTGAAAGAGACTGAACTAAAAATTGGGTAATATTTGTTAGGAACCAGCTCAGTTGTTCTTTTTTCATTCCTATGCTGTTCTCCTCACTGCTGCGGTGGAGAATCAGCCTGCTCTTTTTTTCCCCCATCTCAGTGTTACACCCTTCCAGTGAAACTGCACTAGATCAAAATACATGTTTTCTTTTGCTTGCTGTATCTGTTGGAAATCTCTTGCACCTGCAGGCAGATGTATTCACAAGTACAAGGCAGTTCTTTCTCTGACATGTGCTGAACCTGAAGGACATATAATGAAAAAGGCTAGTATTCTGCTTTTAACAGAGTCCCTAGGAGTAACCTTCAAAAGGTGCAAACATGTAACTCACTGGTATTACAAGGCTCCTCTGGGACCACACTATGGAGAGTACAGAGATTGCAACAGAGCCCACAAAACTGTTTAGTTCAAACTGCAGCCTTGCAAAATCTTTACTTAGGAGACCCACAGCCAGTGCCCCAGGTAGACTCACAGTTGCTGCACAAACCTTGTGGGATGTAGCCTACATATTACTCTGTATCAAAACCCTGCTGTGGTACTTACTCATTTCTTTCTACCATCAGAAAAATTCAGTATCACCTAAAAATGCTGGGGCTCACTGAAGCTCAAACTCTTCATGCCATGAATTCTGCATTTTCTCGTACAGCTGATAGGAAGAACTCTTCCATGGCTTAAAGCCTGACCCGAACAGTCATCAGCGGGCTCCTGCTTTGTTGAGCATCTGCATTGTGCTAATGTCTGTAACAGCCTCTGGGAAAGTTCACTCCATGTTATATGACCCTTAAGTTTTTATATTTTGTTTTCTTATTTGTCTCGTCCTAAAATCATCCAGATTCTACCTTGTAAAATGCACCTACAATTTCCTAGAGATTCCCTAGATTGGGTAGGTCAGGAGGATGATTTTGATAACATTCTACTTGTGTAACCATTTTTTTTATTAGAACATTATTTTACCCTAGGGAGGGTTTTATTCACTTTGTGTACATAAGAGTATCTATTTTATGAACAGTGTAGAAATGTTTTAATCCCTGTGCTATTGGAATACAAATTTACTGAACATAATTCACTTATTAATGAAGGTACAATTGTGCAGACGACAGTGGCCTACTGAATTGAAACTGATGGAATCAACAGATTTAATATAACTGGCAGTAGAAAACTTGCTGATTCAAAGTGAATTGACTGTGACGAGATGCACCCAAGAGTACTGAGGGAACTGGGGGACATCATTGCTAGGCCACTCTCAGTCAATTATCTTTGAGAGGTCATGGCAGACAGAGGAGGTGACTGAATACTGGAAGAAGGCAAACATCACCCTAGACTTCAAAAAGGGCAAGGATCCAGAAAATAAGCCAGTCAGACTCACCTCAATCCCTGGAAAGATGATGGAATAGCTCATCTTGGAGGCCATCTCTAAGCAAGTGGAAGATAAGGTGATTAGAAGTAGTCGGAATGGATTCATCAAAGGGAAATCATGCTTAATGAACCTAATTGCTTTCTACAATGGGATAACTGTCTGGATAGATGAGGGAAGAGCAGTGTATACTGTCCACCTGGATCTCAGCAAGGCTTTTGACACTGTTTCCCATGATATCCTGATAGGTAAACTCAGGAAGTATGGTCTGGATAAGTGGATGATGAGGTGGATCAATAACCGAGTGAATGGCTGGTCTCAGAACATTGTGATCAGTGCCATGGAGTCTAGGTGAAGGCCTGTAACTAATGGTGTTCCCCAAGGGTAAGTATTGGAGCCAGTATTATTCTATTCTTCAGTGATCTGGATGAAGGAATAGAGTGTGTCCTCAGCAAGTTTGCTGATGATACAAACCAGGGAGGAGTGGCTGATACCCTAGATTGCTACGCAGCCATCCAGAAGAGCCTCGTAAGGCTGGAGAGATGGGCAGAGAGGGACCTTCTGAAATTCAACAAAAGCAAGTGCAGGGTCCTACACCTAGAAAGGAATAACCCCATGTACCAATAAAGGCTGGAAGCTGACCTACCTACCTGGCTAGCTTTGCAAAGAAGGACCTGGAGAACCTGGTGGACAACAAGTTGTCTATGAGGCAGCATTGTGCCACTGTGGCAAAGAAGGCCAATGGTATCCTGGGCTGCATTAGCAAGAGCATTACCAGTAGGTCAAGGGAAGTGGTCCTGCCCCTCTACTCAGCCTTGGTGAGGCCTTATCTGGAGTACTGTGTTCAGTTCCAGGCTTCTCAGTACAGGAGACACATGGAGCTCCTGGAGTCCAAAGGAGAGCTACAAAGATAATTAGGGGCTGAAGCATCTCCTTTATGAGGAAAGGCTGAGGGAGCTGGTCTTGTTTAGCCTTCAGGAGAGGAGGCTGAGGGGTGCCCTTATCAATGTATCTAACTTTCTGAAGAGAGGGTTTCCAGAGGATGAAGCCAGGCTCTTTTCAGTGGTGCCATGCAATAAGATGTGAGGCAACAGGCACAAACTGGAACACAGGAAGTTCCACCTAAACCTGAGTAAGAACTTTACTGTGAGGGTGAATGAGCACTGAAACAGGTTGCCCATAGAGGTTGTGGAGTCTCCTTCTCTGGAGATATTCAGAAACTGTCTGGACACAATCCTGACTAATGTGCTCCAGGGGACCCTGCTAGAGCAGGGAGATTGGACTAGATAACCTCTGGTTGCCCCTCCCAACCTTAGCCATTCTGCGATCATGCTTTCTTTCCCTCAATTTTATTTTTGGCAAAATAACAACAACAATCTACTGCTTACAAGTTACTTGGTTTAGCAGCTAGCAGGCTTGGCTTAGCGTTCATTAAAAGATTATAACTTGTGAGTGTACATCTCCTACCACCAAACTCGAACATAAGGGAGGGAAGGAAAGGATAGGATGTCTTAGATATGTACAATTAGCTCAGGAAACTTACTCTAGTATTGATTTCCTGAGAAATGAACTACATTTATATCACAGAAACTGAAGAACAAGGAAAAAGAAATTTGATGCCACAGCTACGTTTTCCAGTGTAAAGATTAAATCAGGTGAGGTTTTCATTACTTGTAAAATTGTTTTCTCCATGTTCTCACTTGTATTTCCAATAGATTAAAAAAAAAAAAAAATCAAGCACACAATTCATATCCTCTGATTTCACAAATTAAAAACCAGATGACAAAGCTAAATGTTGTGGTTTATTGCATGTGAAAGACTCAACTCTTGCTAATACCATTTGATAACAGCTGAACAATTAGTAATTAAGATTTTTTTTCCAATTTCATGAATGCACCATGAAAACTTATTTTGAAGTTCTAGTTCTACACCAAACTATGTTATATATGTATTAAGCTCTTGGAGCCAGGGTTTTCTATCTGGCATTTTTGTTCTCTCTTCAGAGGAAAAGTGTAATTACTTGACTGTTTTAATATAATTGCATCCTGTATGAATAGTATCAGGCTACTTTCATACTTCTGTAGCTCTTGGCATCTCCTCCATTAATGTATATTCTTCCGTAATAAATACCTAATACACAAATGTTACTAATAGTGGAGAAATCACATATTCTTTTTTATATAAAAAATATACTTCCATTACTCTGAAGAACATCAGTTTAGCCTTGATATATCATTTACACATTTTGACCACAAGTCATTATCCAATTAGTGCATTGTGTACAAAAGATAACAGAAAGCACTTATGTTTCCCACATACAAAACCAGCATAATTTTCAAAACCAGAAAATTCATATGTTCAAAGTCCTGCCAAAGCTGTGAGAATCAGTTAAAAGAGGCAGATTAAATAAATTATTCAGCTGTTGCAGTTGGATCAAGAATGCCTTTTTCCAGCACAAATGGCTTTATCACAGGCTCTGGAGACATGTATCACCCTCTGGCTTTCCTGGAGCTTTTCTATTCCATTGACCTATTCAAATCATCAGGAAATGTCCTATTCACTAAACAAAGGAATATTTTTTTCTATAAAAATATTTTATAAAAAAAATGGAACAACATCAAAAGGAAAGATAAATAATGGGATTTTGGAATGCCTAATTGCCTGAACACTAAAAGACTTTGATGAACACAATGGATTCAAGACGTCTCAAGTAGGGGAAGAAACTGAACCAAGGTATTCTAGACTCAAGATGAGCAAATTAAATGAGAGTTCAGAAATCCCTTCACCTGCTGTTTATGTTGAAATTGAACATAAAACAGCTACTCACAAACCCAAAACCCAATATCTGAACTTAATTTATAGAAAAAAGCCACCATTTTAATTTAGTGCTAATCTTACTTGATTTTCTTTTCTATGCTATTTGGACAGACCTCCTCTTGTCCACATTCAACAGCTAGCTCAACAGAGTATGCATAATCCTACAGTGTCACCCTGTGATGTCTTCTATGAAGACTATAACACAGTAAGAAAAAAAAAACTTCTAGCTTTCCTTTGTGAATTCTAGACATACTTAACTATAAAGAATGTCCATAAACATTCAACTGTAAAATCTTACCATTAAAATAATACTTTTTATGTATAAATGTTCCATTCTGAAGGTACACTATTTTGCAATTCAGAGTTGAACAAACAGCCACACCACACCTGTTCTACAGCTGAATGTTCATTTTATTACTGCAGTAACACATTATTATAGGGCTTTTACTAATGTTTCAAGTTAGTATGTATTATGTTCATAGCTTGTAGGTGTGGTTTTCTTAGCTCTGTTAATTATTTGTATGTCACAATAACTCACCCTGACAACCACGTCAACTGGAAGGAAAGCACTAAGAGGCAGTACGACCACAGTACAGTCTAGATTGCAAAAACTTTTTTATAGCTGCTAACTTCTGCTTAGACAAGACAAATGTTCTTGATGGCAGCCCTAATGATGACACCTGGTGTCTTATTAAACAACTGCAGTGAAAATTAACTCTTCAAGCCTTTTTAATGATTGTATAAATGTGATTAATGTGTCCAGTTATCCTTATGCAAAACATATTTATATGTTTATTCATAAGCCTTAGCTATTGTGTTAGAATCTTTCTTGGGCAGTTACAAATAACAGATTCAGGACAATCTTTGATTTATACTGTGACATGAGAAGAGAAATCAGCAAATATGAAATCATGGAAAACAGTCAACATTTATTTTACTGACTAACAGGTGGTTAAAATATGTTATCTGCAAGTTGGTGTGGCTTCTTCAACACCCTATACATGGTAGGCAATAAACTTAGTTATCAGTCTTCTGCTGCAGAGGATGGAAATAAAAAGGACAGACATAGGCAGTGTTCATTGCCCACCAGAGAAAAGGTCTTTGAAGCAGAAAGGCAGGACAATGAATATTATTAATGAATACAATTCAACAGGTTTCTAAAGTAGACTACTTTCCTCTTGGCAGCTGTGAGTGATGGTGGCCTCAATGTCAGCAAAAGCTTACCACAGACCTAACATGATCCAAACCCAGTAGGCAGATTTCAATCTGATGTTTCTCCACAATAGTTTTGATACATTGTTCTCACATCTGAACAGAAAACAAAATGTTGTTGAATCTTACCTACCTGTAGTCTACAACTGTCTGCACTACTTGTAATTCATTCTCTTTTGTTTTTCCATAATTTTTAGATAAACAATCATGTTAGGATCACTGAAGAAAGAATCTTAATAAAAATCACATCATTAAGACTATTCAGGTATTCATGAAGTACTGAAATATGGATAATGAGTTGAACATGTCAGTAAAATGATAATCTGTCCCCAATTAATATTGATGTATTGCAGTTGTGAAGGATTTTAATGATCACATTACTAAGAAATTATTGCTGCTCATATAATTTGTCCTTATAATCATGTATTTATCATACATACAAAAGACAAGTTCCCCAAGAGGACTATTAAAGCCCATATTTTGCTGATTCTTAATTGGTAGAGAAGACAGTCTTTACACTTATGTGGAGAAAAGTGTCTTTTTATCAACACAAGTGTCTCTCTTTAATTATAGTATATATATATGCCACACACACTGTATATTTTACCAGCATGGGATGTAACAATATTTCTGAAAAATATAGATATGGGGTGGAATAGATAACTAGTTAAGCAAGAATTAGCCTGAATAACTTCCAGAAATTTCTTTAGAGAGAGAAGTGATGAACTAAAAACATTAATAGTTTTTCTTAGCTTACTTTAGGGGCTGCTTCTGTATATGATTATTCAATGACATAATACTTCTCTATCTTGTGGCTGCAGGAATTGGATCCCAAAAGAATGTCACACATCTGAATGGTGTGTTTGATACACTAGATGGGTTTCAGACCACTGAATTTTATAGGCTTAAAGATAAAATGAGGACACCGTGGCTAATCATTAAATCTTACTCTGCAAAATGAGTTTCCTTGTCTGATATAATTGCCTGACTGTCTCCATAAACAGATTACAACTCAACGTTGTGTCTTCCATCTAATTCTATCTGTAAATTAGTAATATACATGGACACTTGGTATACTTTTTATTATGAGTAAAGATCCCAGAGTCCTGAAATGATAATATGTTGGCTATGTAATTTAGAGAGTTACCTGATGGATCCATTTCCTCTGTAATTACAAAATTTGTCAGACTTGAGGCCTACACACTGTTTCTGTTTCTGCACTCCTAGGGCAGGCATATTCATCATTCTCAGAGGATGTTTTTCTTATAGGGACTACAGTGTCACACAGCTATAAAACAAGAACCTAGAATTTTGAAGACAGTTTGGCAGCTGCCCTTTTCTTTTGATTGACTAGTGTAAGAAAATGTGGCTGATTAAATTCTGCTCAGACTGATTCAGTGATATTGATGGTTGCTTTAATTATTAAAATTAGCATGAGGAGAATGCAGTTCTTTATCAAGCTTTCTAACTTGGAAATTTCCTTTGGATGCATGCTCACTGTGATTCACTTAGATCATTTCTTATAGAGGAGGTAGCAAATGCCTTCTGTGCAAACCTGAAAAGTGGATTAAAGTTGTTTGCCAAAATAACCACATATATGAGGGATATGGAGAGAGAAGCTTGGCAGGTCTCAGCAGTATCTTGGGATGTTCCTTTTCGGCGTGTTGCAGTGGGTTAACATTACAACCACTCCAGCTTGGAAAGCCAGGAGTCGACGCCTACTCTCACTGCTCTGCCTGGGGTTATTGGCAGGTGCTCATAGGCAGCAGTTGCCAGAAATTGGCCCCATATGAACAAATAGTGACAACTAGTCTCCAGTTCTGCTTTATTAGTTATGTATGACAAGCCAAATGATAGTCTTTGTGTGTACTGTCTCACTATCCCTGACATTATTGCCCAGACAGTGCTGTATAATGAGACTATATGTACCTTGCTCTGTAAGGTCTCTCATGAAATCACCAACTCTCCCCTAACCCTCATAAAGATTGTTTGGAAGATTGACTGCATCTTTTTTGCCTTGGGTTCTGTGCTTTTATTATACAATCCTCAACTTTTTTTTTAATATTAGTCTTTGTTATAAAAATTACTTTTTTGTTGTTGTGGTTTTCCTTGGGGATGATTTTTGTGTTTACTTCTAATTGTGTGCTTAGATTCCCCCAGAGAACTCAAGTGGGGTCTCATACAACATCTGTCTAGCCTTATAAACAGAGATTGCAGCTCTGCATTTTACTTCTACCTAGGATATTTTACTTATATGCAAGTTTTCACAAACATACAGAATAATTCCCAGCTACCATAATTTTCTCTCCCTCAGAAGTTGTCAGGGTTGTTTTGGTTTTGGTTTGTTTTTTTTTTCCTTTCACAAACATGAAATGTATCTGTCCTGACAGAAACTGCAATCTTCCTTTGTAAAAAAAAAAATCAAAATGATTGAAAGTCTAGTAAACCTCAATGAATTCACTTAAAGTTCAACATAAACCTAACCCAAGTCACTGCAATTATCACTCTAACCAACATAGGCAACATGCTTGACTTATCATCCCCAGAATTTTTTTTTTTAAAAGTGAATAAAATGAATGACTAAAGTCACAAAGGGTAGGAAAAACAATGCAGCATCACATTACTATCCAGAGTAGAACAATCAGAAAGTTTGTTCCACTAGAAGAATTCTAATGTTGAGGATGGCTGTAAGCTGAAGCACAGGAGGTTTTGTGTGAATGCAAGAAAAATTTTTTTCACACTGTGGTGCCAGAGCACTGGAACAGACTGCCCAGAGAGGCTGGGAAGTCTCCTTCTGTGGAGATATTCAAAACCCCTCTGGACATGCTTCTGTGTGACCTGGTCTAGGGAATCCTGCTCTGGCAGGGGGGTAGGACTAGATGATCTTTTGAGGTCCTTTCCAACTCCTAACATTCTGTGATTCTGTGACATGAAAACAAAATACCATTCTCAGACTTACCATAATCATATTCTTACCCTCTAGTCACAGCATATCCTAGGTCAGCTGCTCTCAATCTTTCCTACTGACATGATAATTCAATGAAATACTTAACTCCCAGCTGAAGATCTCAGTTACAAGGTTAACCTATTTGCTCATGGGTTCATTAACACATAGGTGTGTTGTGTATTATGACCTATCTCCAGCAGGAAATCTTGCAGCTATGCTAATTCTAAATACTCTGAAATCTGTTTCTTACGGTAGTTATCTCAGGGCATAAAATCCTTGATCTGAGTAAGATATCACTTATCTTCCTTTGCATGGGCTTTTGCAAAGACTTTTTTTGTTGCACAGTCTGAGATGAAGCTTCCCTACTGCTTTTTGTTGGAGCAGAATATATAATTATGCTTTGAGCTAGAAAGGAACCTTGAGAATGGTTGAGTCAATGCCTGATACACTCTGTGCAGACTAGCCAGCAAGAGTCTAATCTCACCTCCCTGAAAGGAAAAATCAAAAGACTAAAATTAACAAAGAAGTGAGACCTCTTTACACCCAACTTGACAGTATCTGATTCTTAGGGGAGACGTAGATTCAAATTACTTTAGGCAATTTGTATTCAAACTGTGAATGTCACAAATTTGGTTTAATATGCCAGGAAATGCAGTGCTGTCACAGCCACTCAGAACTCAAGTCTCCTGTAGGTCATAGTATGTGTCTTAACACTATATTCTTAATAAATTTCTTTCAAGAGGTAAAAAAACAGCTAGAGAGCCCAGATGTTGTAAACACTTTCTAAATTCATCTCTGATGTACCAAAGGGATATTTATTCATCACACAGAAAAGTAGAGGCTATGTAAAGAAGAGTGTGAGAAGGCAGTCCCCATCTTGCTGTCCATAGTATAGCTGCTTACCTGCCATGTATGGAGGAGGCTGCGGCAGCTTTAAGAAGCCCCAGAAGAGTATCTCAAATGCACTTAAGTGAGCAGATGTTTGCAGCAGAACCATCAGGAAGGAGCAGAGGAAGAGGTATTCATTCTCAACAGTACCTCTACTGGGGAGCTGTGACTAATTGTGGTCTCCCTGTCCTTCCTCTTTCACAGAGGCCTGGAATACATGGTCTGAGTTTATATGACATGTTTCATGAAAACTCTTTCTTCCTTTTTTTTCCCCCCCTTTATTTTTCCTCTCTGCTTTTTTCTTGCATCTATGTTCCCATAGACCTAAGAAAAGAATATAGTCATCTCTTGTTATCCCTCTAGTGCAGCAATATAGGGATCTGAGTTCTGCTTATCTCAGCACTAAAGACATTGCTACATTTCTTGACTCAGGTGGTTCGCTAACTAGATTTCACATCACAGACAAATGGAGAGAAAAAACAGGAGTGAGAAATGTTTTTTCATCTTTCTGTATGTCTGAAGACATAGCTCGGCACTACCTTAGGAAGTGCAGATTTGACTTAAGCTGCAACTTTTGAATTCATTGCCTTGGGTTTCCTACAGTCCAGGACACACTGCATGAAAAGTTTTGGTACTTCCCTATGTCTTAGAACTCTTCTGTTCCCATGAAGTGTCTGTAATAAGTAAAGAGCTTTTAAGTGCATTAAAAAGGCAAACTGGTTAAATGATGTAAAGATTATTATTTTTATAAAAGAAATGGGGAAAGATCTCTTATAGCTGTCCTGACAAGTTGTATGCAAGTTACAGCTAGACATGATTTAAGGCAGCCAAGTTATAAACCATGAAAAATGGGGTTTATAATGGAAACAACTGACCCTGAACTTCAATGTCATGCACAATGCTATAATAGCTGCTATTTGGCACTCACTTTCCATCTCTCAGTTCAGTCAACATATGAAAAAATATGCTGCTCATTTATTAGCTTATAGGTTAGGTTGCCCATGCATGGGCTTTCAATTTCTCCTCTTCCTCTGGCTGTTGCATAACATATCTAAGATACAGTGATCAGAAAGATGTAAGCTTGGCTTTGCTTATTCTAAAGTCAAGGTGACTGCCTGGCAAATTGTCAGTTTGCACATAAAGTTTTGTGGTCTTGGAAGACTTTTATAGATTTGGCCAACATTAAGCAATTTGTTTCACAGACCTTATTTAACACTTCTTCATTAACACAGCATTGTATAAGGAAATAGCATACCAGTATTACTCGATATCATAGAATCACAGAATGCTTTAGGTTGGAAGAGACCTTTAAAGGTTACCTAGTCCAATGCCCCACCTGCAATAAGCAGGGACATCTTTAACTAGATCAGATTGCTCAGATATCTGTCCAACCTGATCTTGAATATTTCCAGGGAGGGAGCATCTACCACCTCTTGGGGGCAACAAGTTCCAGTGTTTCACCATCCTCACTGTAAAAAAGTTCTTCCTTATATTAGTCTAAATCTCCTCTTTGTTTAAAACTTGTCCTGTCACAAAAGGCCCTGCTAAAAAGATTGTCCCCTTCTTTCTTACAAGCTCCCTTTAAGAACTGGGAAGCTCCAATAAGGTCTCCCTGGACCATTCTCTTCTTTGGGCTGAACAACTCAAGTAATATATTATGGTGGAGTAGGAGCCAGGTTGCTTCAGTGAGAAATAAGTCTCCCAGAAGCATTTGCGTAGCTGCAATAGCCTGGGGAAAAAACCCATCTGACTGCCTGTCCACTTTTCCAGTTCTCGGGTTATGGGTGGCCACCTAACAAGAAGAGGCATCTCTCTGTCCCATCAGCAATCTGACAACTTTCCTAGAAATAAACACTAAGAACCATAGAGCTTTACTTTGCCCCTTTCATTAGCAGTTTCACAGCTAGTCTGCTCCCTCTCCATTCCCTAGCCTTCAGAGTCACATCTAGGGAAGGTGCATGGCAAGGTGTACCCTAATAAAATTTCTCCTGCAGCTTGTGATGAAGGAAAAGTAGTTAGTCCTCAGTCAGAAAGAACACAACTGAATTTTCCAGTAGGAACCCAATAAAAACAGAGCTGCAAAACTGCTGATCTCTTTGAAAGGGTACACAATAAGACAAAATAGAATAGTTGAAAATAATGTGTTAAAATTAATACAGAGACTGTGCAGATAGGCTAGATCTAGATTAGGAAATTGAACTGATTTCTAGGAAGACAACAGCAGCCACATGAGTGCCCAAGCCTTCACAGGCTTTTCTTTCTCTTACATCAGGGTATCTACCATCAACTAATTTCTAGCAATTTCAAGAGCTAAGAACCTGAGAAGGTTAACATGATGTGCGTGATATCACCAGCATTCTTCAGCCAAATATGCAGAATGGTTCACAGTGAAGTCAATGGTAAATTCCAACTGAATTTGAAGAAAGCCTCAGTCTACTATAAAGAATGGAGAAAAATGTCTTTTTGCAAAATAATCTTTGATTTGGTAAAAAAGCATTTGGAAGTTTTGAGATTTTAAGAACCTGTCACTGTCTGAAAAGCAGGTTTTTAAAGAAAGGTGGTTTACATTACTGCTTTTACCTCACAGCAAAGGAGACACTAAATGAACCCAGAGGAACCCAGAAATTCACCCAGATAACTGAAAAACAAAAGGGCTTAAGACTGCTTTCCAGCAACATGATTTTTAGCTTTCTCTCTCCATACCTATCATCCTGAAGAGATACCTCTGTTTTGGACAGGTAAGTGAGAAATACTTTTATTCAAGAGTTGACTTTAAGTCGAAAGTTTTCTCATCTGGGAAATAAAATGTTTGGATCAGAGTGTTAAAAAAAGAAAACAAAACCTCCAAAATATTTTTACTTTCAGTGGGACAAATTAGAGCTGGGCTAGAAATGTTAGCTGTTTTGTACATGGTATTTACTGGCTTCAGCTGTTTCATGCCATTGTAGAAACAACAGGATCCTATGGGACTAGGAACCTAGAGGGCATACATTGTATTTGATGATGATTTGATAGAAACATAGAAACATCATCAAGGTTGGAAAGGACCTTCAAGATCATCAAGTCCAACTGAAAGCCCTACACTACTGCTATCCCTAAATCATCCTCCAAAGTGCCACATCTACCCGTTTTTTGAAAACCTCCAGGGATGGCGACTCCACCACCTCCCTGGGCAGCCTATTCCAACACTGCACCACTCTTTCAGTGAAAAAATTTTTCCTAATATCTAATCTAAACCTGCCCTGGCGCAACTTGAACCCATTCCCTCTAGTCCTATTGCTAGTCACAAGGGAGAAGAGGCCAACACTCACCTCTCTACAACCTCCTTTCAGATAACCAAAGAGAGTGATAAGCCTCCTCTTCTCTAAGCTAAACAGCCCCAGCTCCCTAAACCTCTCCTCATAAGGCCTGTTCTCCACACCCCCAAACAGCTTAGTAGCCCTTCTCTGTACCCTCTCCAGCACTACAAGGTCCTTCCTATCTGAGGAACCAAACCACAAGTATTCTGATGAGACAGTTATTTTGACCACAGCTTTTGATAAAAAAAGGTACTTGGGATAGGAATCTATATGCAGTATTAGTAGGGATGCCAAAGATACAGAAGGTTTCAAAAAGGAAGAATGCAAGCTTTTATTAAGACTTTTTCAGAAATGAAAGCACAAATAAAGGTTTGAGACTGGCTTTTAAAATTTAAGAGTAATCTGTTGTTCTGTTCACCTAGAGAAGATCTTTTTTCAATCATGAAGACAAGGTTAATTTCCAAATAATATCTCAGAAGTCCTACTCATTAGGGTCATGACCTTTTCCTAACTGAATGTAGAAAAAAAACTTATCTCACACATTCATGTACAAATGCTGAAAACCTGATAACCTCTATAATTCTGAAAGTGCATGTGTTCTCTTCATGTCTGTTACCATTTTTCACATGGAATCAATACCTGACCCAAATGACACTCAATGGAGGAAAAAAAAAAGAAAAATGAAAAGAAAAAAGCATATCTATCTGTACAAGCAGTCTAACTTCAGTGCAGCTGTGAAAAAAGGAGAAGCCATCAAATGTTCCTTCCTGTAAAGGAGAGGAATTAATAGCAGTTACATTTAAATATTGCTTACGCTGTTTAAGAGGCAGTCTTAAATGTTAAGTTCATGAGAATGGCAACCAAAGAGAAATACTGTATGTTAAAATATGCAAATGAGACATTGGCATAGTGAAGTCACTGTCATCTTTAAGTCTGGGACATGGTGCCAATCTGTGAGAATTTTTTCAGGAAATGGCCAGATCTCAATGAAAAATACAAGCTTAAGCACTATACTAAACACAGCATTTGTTACTTCCTTGAGAGCTGAGAGAAAAATGCAAAACCAGAACATGCTCAAGCATAACTTTAGTTTGTGTAATCTGAACAAAAAGCACAGTTCATGGCACCTTGAACAGAATGTGGTTGTAATTCAATAATAAGTAAAATTGAAAAAAACCCCTAACCAGTGGTCTCTGAAAGCCATGAACTACAGAAATAGCTGTGAATAGTGAAAGTGGAACCTTTATAGCCAGCCTGTATAGCAAGGAGTCAGGAAAATCCCCTAAGCTTAACAAAGCTAGAGCTCTGGTGGAGCTCTGAGCTTGTCAGTGACTGTGCAAACAGTCTGAGCCAGAAAATCCTTTCTCCAGGCTCTGGGCAGAAATGTTTATAGTACTCTCATATGATAAATAACTTTCAGAGTTAACTGAGTTTGCCCTGGTGAACAGAAACTGGGAAGCCTCATCTGCATCCTGCTATACTGGATCTATAAATTTTAATTTAAAGGTCTAGTCCTGGTTCTGTTCTTTGGGGGGAGGGGTGAAGGAGGGTTCTTTGAGTAGAAGGGAAGGCTCTACAGAAGAATAATCTTTGAGTCCAAAGGGCCCAACATGTACCAATTGCAAAGCTACCTCTTCCCAAAAGTTCAAGACTTAGGTTCTGATTTACTTCTTCAGGATATGTGATATACTACACATTAATGTTTACAGTGTTTACTTGGCTTGACCTGATACTTTTCTTTGGAAAATATTTTACATTCCATGACATTAAAATTTAATTAATTGACTTGGGGAGTTTGTCTGTTTGTTTTATTGTGGATTAAAAGCTTGAAAGTTGCCAACTTTCTTACTTGCATTGTCACCTTAAAATCTGTTTATGTCACTCATCTAGTGACAATTGTTTACAAAGTGGAATGAGTCATTTTAATGCCACCTGAGATTAGCATAATTCATGTTCTAATAATTGCCTAAAAGTATCCTTATCACCATCTCTTTGCCTTGAAGAGTTGCATGATTAGGAAAATTATCTTTTTAATATGGCCTCAAATGTAAGAAACGTAAGGCATATGTCATGTACATATTGCATGCATTTAATTCTTTGATATAAATTTTAATTTAAATCATATCATTCCCTCATTCAGCCACATACAGTTTTCTTACACTTCCTTTTTTAATATAATAGGAATTTTAGGAGTAATTTCATTTTCTTACAATATTGGTGAAGAAAAACTACTAAAACCCTCAATGGATTCCTTTCTTTCCATGTGGAAAAAAATAAAAGACACTTATTATATATTTCATAAGTCTGTTTGCATTTCTGGTCTCAAAGTGGAAAGCAAGGTTTCTTCTGTGGTTTTTAAATAAAAAATGTGTCGGTAAAATAAAACATGGGAAGAATTTAAATGGCTGCATTTAAATGGCCTCTTCTGTAAAAATATGTCTGGAATTTTCCTCTTAACACAGGCCAAAATTTAGTTTTTACAATGATTAATATATTTCACCAACTCTTACTATTTATCAGCACAACCTAGGTTAATTTGCATTCTTCACTCTTCCTTAATTGTGTTGGGGAGGCTATGAAACTATGAAACTTTAAAACTTTAAAAAGTTACAACTTTACCATCACATTTTAGAAGGGCAATGTTTGAGGTTTTCTTTTATTTTTATTTTTATATTGAAAGTAAACAAAGCTTAGCCTAGGCAGCAATCCTTCAAAAACTAGTAAGGAGTGTACCAAATAAATGCATACTCATGAAAGAGGCTGAAAAGCTGAACCTCCCTCCTTGTGCTGCAACCCACAGCTATACTGAAAAGTAACTGGTAGCACTTGGCTTTCTTGCTTTCTCCTTTGCTCCTAGCCAAGTGGAAACTCTCCCCAGGTCACTGAAGCTTCTTGTCTTCACAGCTATCAAGCCCCCATTGCTAGCTTTTTTGTATCTTCAAATGAGGTATATTTCCTGGATACTGGGAGTCTGACTGATTGCCTGAAAGATTGAAAGGGAATTATTCCCAACAGGCCAAACTGGCTGCAGTAAATCTTTTTCCTCTTCTTTAAAATATTGGAAGGCCCTGCTGAAGTAAAGTTTAACACCTTGACATTAAAAGGAAATGTAGAAGGTGGCACATTTCCAACGCAGATTAAGAGCAAAATTGCAGACCCCTAGAGGTAAAACAAAATAACTGGGAGATCATTTAGTATTAAATTAATACAGTCATCTCTTAAAATCCATTCCCTTATTTGTCTTCTATCCACTTACACTTCATGAACAACCCAAACCCTGTTTCAAATCCTGGCCTCTGACTGACAGCAGGTTTCCTTCTGCCACTGAAACTGTTCATTTCCGTAACTCAGCAGTGATTTGGAAAGCCACAGAGGCAATCATAGAATGTTGCAAATCAACTCTTTCTGGTGCAATATATTTATTTTATGCTAGCTACTTTAATTTTTCTTTAAGTTAGCATTCATTTATTCTTTTTGGTTTTGTTAGGGTTTTAGGTTTTTCTAATTGTTGTTTCTGAGATTTGAGGAAAGGCTGCTTATGGTCTGTGTATCCTTATTAGAAAATAACGTTTTAAGAGTAAAATTTTTTAGGAATCAAGAAAGTGAGAGTCTAGATTCTTCTTTTTCTTCAAGACATATATTGCACCCGAGATGAAAGGCTCTAGCTAAGTTTTATCAGATTAGCAATGAAATATAATGGAGGTTCAGAGGCTGTAGTTTGATTTTTAACAGAACTAGACTTCAAATATGTACGTCTTTGAAAATTGAAACCCTTGGCCTTAGCTTGCTTGGGAACAGATAAACAACAGACAAATAGATGCATTATTACTGACTTGAAAAATACATATTTCAAGGATTAAATGAGGAATTGTCACATTTTCTAGAAAAGATAGAATTTAAATAATTTATTGTTAAAAACATTGTCATCATTTAAAAAGCAGATGGGGTTAAAAGTGACTACAAGGGTTTGCATCATTTAGATAAACAGAGGTTCTACCTTTTTAATAGAAGATGAGTCTAATGTCTCCTGATTTTGAAAACTTTCCACTTTTCTGATTAGCATGACTTACATTTTCTTTTAGTACTGTTTGAAACTGTTGTTTCTAAACAGCTGAAAATGAGTAAGGTGTAAGGTGTTAGTAGCATGTTGCTATCAACTGAGAATGTGTCATCTAACCAAGTGAAAGAGTTTTCTGTATGCACTGTGGAGAAATTGCAAGATGCCATAAAGAACGGCATTCACGGCAACAAAAAGCAGCCCTGTCTGTTCTGAGCTTTGTTACAGATGTGTGGAGCTCACAGGCCACTACAGCATTATCTCTCAGAGTTAAAATTCAGGCTGTCACACCAAAACCCCACAAAGACCTCCCCAGGAAGGACTTTAGGAGCAGGCAAGTATCCCAGTATCCAGACATGCATGATTTAGCAGCTTCTAGAAGCAGAAGTTGTTTCTTTCTACTGAGTAGCCCTGGATGTAATCTATAAAGTCTTTTTTTTTTCCCCCCGCACATAAATTTTGGCATTGTAACATTGCTAGACAAGGATTTCTCCTGACCTCTGTCTTCCACCTTTGCCAAGCCTTCTGTTACAAGGGTCCCGATGGTGTATGGGGAACTGAGAAGACGGGAGATTTACAGGAGACTCACCTCAAAGTCAGCAGCCGACACACCCAGGTGATTCACCTCACAGGCAGCAGCAACACAACCAAACCACTCACCCCACTCCTTGACCGACCTTTTTCTGGTGCTCTGCTGGGCTGTTTAAATACCCCGGGGGACTGCGCTCCTCCCCCAGGCACTCCTGCCTCTCCCACAGGAAGCAGGCCCCCTGGCTCTTGCACGTGATCTAGCACGCGGTCCGCAAACTTAGCTGTTCACAGGAGGGGAAAAACTCCCCCGAAGTTCCAAACCACAGGAAGCAGAAAGTGCCTCGGCTGTTGTGAGGAATTTCCTTTATAATTGTCATCTCACTTTCTTTTCCCAAACTCTATAGACTTTTCTATTCTCACTTCAGTGAGCTACCATTTTATTTCCTTTCCATGAACTATCTCCTTTTATTTTTTTTTCCTTTTTAATAATCATTCTCCATCATCGTATGGTCATCATCCTGCATGCAACAAGGAAAGGACAGAAGATACAAATGAGAACCTACACTTCTGCCTCCCATAACTCAAAATGCACTTAACTGTCCCAGAAAATAACAATTTGGAAAATGAAACTCTGTATGAGCCAGTGGAAAAAGTTTCTTCTTCAGCATCACCATCCAGCGCTTTTTATGATACTAAGAGCATAGAGAGGAAACCTTGGCAATTATTCTACAGAGAAAGAAAAATATGGGTGCTGAAAGCCTGCTTCATTACACTCGCTGATCCATCCTTGTGTTTAATTTTATTTCTAGTCATACTCTCTTGCCAGTGGGGAAGTCTAAATAATGTCAATGTCATCTATGCCATCCTTATCACAAATGATCATTCTGTGTGGCCTACATTAATCACCCTCACCCATCTATATCTCTCACTATTAGATTAATAGCTGCCAATTATGTATACTCTCCCCTGCACAGTTATTGTTTACACATTCTCTAATTCTCTTCATTAGACCAGTGAATGGCATAATTATGGTTATAAGTTGTCCATACATTTTCTCAAGGGCAGTGAAAAATGTAGTACAGCAAGTGTTTGGTTGCATGATGACTTCTTAGAGTAATAATGAAAAAACTCAGGCTTTACAGAGCCCAAGCACATCCAGTGGGAACATTAATGTCTTGTCTGGCATGTGTTTTCAAAGTGTAAATTTATTGCAGTTTTAGAAATTGTGGATGGAACACTCAGAGAATAGGTCCANTAAATGGATCTAACTGTCTTTCTATTTGTTTCTGCTTATTTAAGAAAGCTATAATTGCCTTATTCCTGAAAATATAAGTTGTCAATGACAGAATAAGCAAAGATTTCTGTTCTGTAAGAGATGCCTTCATAAGGGATCTAGTCCAATAAACACATGCCAAAAATTTTATACAGCATCTCATTTATTCAAGATACAGTAACAACAAACATTTGGTTCATATTTTTCATTATATTATATTAATTATATTATATTAATTAAAACAATTAGCAAGTAAAAAGCTCTCCATTATTACAATAAAAAATTTATTTACAAATAAGATGGCATGGCCAGTCCATGAAAAAAGGGTGACTACTTTGTAATTATTTTTTACCTGAAGCTCTCCTTTGAGCAACATGTGCAACTATAATGCATCTGTAAATGAAAGAGCATGTAATAATTCTTTTACAAAATGGGAAGTGGATTAATTTTTTGTGTTAACTAGAAAATTAGTACTTTTTAAAAGTCATCACTGGTTTATATTTAAGAAAAATCACAATTTATCAACTTACATTCTATTGAGGTTTTATTCCTTGAAGTTTCTACTACCTATTTGCTATTGAAATAAAGACAGTGGCCCATATGCTTTACCCATAAGCCAAGTTCACTTCTGAGCATTTACATGATTTGATTCTTGGGAGATTGCAGACAGATGCTAATTCTGGAATTTTAAGTTTCTGGTAATTTTGACAGTAACTTGTGTATGATGTAGGACAAAGCATATGGGAAAGTATTGTCAGGGAACCATTATTCAAATAAATTAATGTAATTTAGATAGAAGTTAGCCCTACAGACACAGTCACATAGAGTTGTCAGCTGTGTGTCTGCCACCCAAAATATGCATATCTGATAAATTATTTCTGGAATTTCTACTGTTAACAGGCTGTATTAGCTACTTGGTAGTTCTCTGTAAAAGCAAAACCTTGACTGATTCATTGAAGCTAGACTACTTAGAGGTGTAGAAGACATAGAAATAAAATGGCAAAGAAATATAATAGTTAGGATATGTTCTATGGTATCTGTAGTGATTAAAATCTTGTCTGCACAAAGTGATTCACTATTTCCCCTGTAATATATGGTCTAGACTTTCATTTAGAAGACAAGATCCACAAGTATGATTCCCCAGCCTATTGATGCAAGCAAGGATAGCTCCAGGACAAAAATTCAACACACACACACAAAAAAGTAATTGATCCAAAGCACTAGGGCTACTGATGTTTTTATTGAAATGAAAGCTGAACACACAAATAAATTCACACTGGTAGACCTATCTAATGCTTAACACACTTGAAATGCTCAACAGAAAAGTGCTTCATTCTAGGGTCAGAATGAATCTGAAGATATGCATAAACAGAGGTGTTGGAGACAAATGTTTCAGATGGCATGGAAATTAAAGACCACATAAATTAATTTCTAATTCAAGACACAATAAGTATTAACCAAATCAGTTTGCTTATTGGGAATAATTGTGAGTGAAGTAGTTAGTATTAATTCTGATGCAGTTTTTGCAAACTAATATTTTGGGATGTGCAATATGTGCAATAGTATTTTGAGAAATACTATATTACTTTTTTCAGTTTATTTGGAATAGCAGAAATTCAAATAACTTGCAGCTGAATAAGGATGACATTCAAAAGAGGAATGCTCTCGTGATAGTAAATCCAGACCTTCTGTTTTGAAATGACAAGCAATGTTGTAATTATCTCAAAAGTGTCTTTGGGGTTTTTAGAATTTATTCCTGAAATTATATATTCCTTTCAAGCACTTCCAGTGGAAATCTATATCAAGATATTACAGCTACAAACTCCCATTTAAATGTTATTTGGGGCAACAAGATCCACAGGGTTAATTAAGAAAGCATTATATATTCTACTATTGAGGAATGGGCTAATGGCTCCAGATCATAAGGGACAGAACCAGTTACACAAATATAGGACCTGAGAGGATGGTTTAATGGGGGCAGCAATAAAGTGAGAGCAGAAAATTTTTACTACCCACTGATGGTCAATAGTTTTCTTAATACAACATCTGTGACAGCTTGGATGGCTGTGATCATCAGCAGTCACTCTGCTAAATAAGCACCCCAGAAACGTTTTTTCTCTAAAGCAAGTAAGACACTGACCTTCTGAACTTCTCTCCATAAGAAATTGACCACCTTCAGTAAAAATTGCTGAACCAAATTATTCAGCTCAAATTATTCTTTACAGAGGAATTGAAGTCAATGAAACTATGCTGTTTTCTTAATCTGAGTATCTGGTCTACTAATTTGGAATGGAAGCCAACTTTAGGAACACCTGGTTTAGAAAACAGATGTCAAAATACTCTGCTATTAGAGTAGTGCATATTGTCCCAGGTAAACCTTAGAGTATGTGATTTCTCCAAGTATTCTAATTAAAATACCAGTATTTTTAAAAGTACTTTTAGGTGGAAAAAAAAAAAGCAGCAACAAACAAACAACCTACACAAAACACCAAACACAAAAACCAAAACCAAAACCAATAACCCAACCAAACAAAAACACCCACAAAATGAAACAATGAACAAACCAAACAAAAAACCCAAAACCCACAGATGCCAAATGAGGTAGGCACTCTTTATATCTATCTGCTAATGAGTAAAATAATAAAATAAAGTTGAAAAGATTATAAATAATCCCACTAATTTCAGTTAATTCCAGTACAATATTAGGTTGCAAGGATAGAATGTTACCTATTTTATATTAGTAAATTCCCTAATTCATTTATTTGTTGGCTTCTGTGAACCTCCTGTGATATATGTAGGAAAGCTTAAAGATCCCTGTAGTTCTACTGAAAAAAAATGTAATCTTTTTTGTTTGTTAAATATATAGAAAATTAACAAAGCTATTTAAGCAATCTGTACAATCACTGTGCACACTGCAGCCAACCTATGAACCACCCTTACTGAAATGTGATCAAGTCTGTACCACTGTATTTTATATTTTGCTCTATGGATTTTACCAGTAGAGCAAAATTTAACCAAAAGTTTAAAGTATCAAAGCTCAAACATAAAGTGAAGCTTTGCATTCAAAAGCTCAGTCCAAATTCCACTAAAATCCATAAAAAATCCTTGTAGAAATCACTGGGTGTGGAATCAGACCCTTACTGCATGTTGCTGACTTGCAAAAAAGAACCAGACCTGTTTTAGGAAAGGACAGTAACTTTAGCCAATGAATCAGAGTGGGACCAGAGCTGTCCTTAGGTGCCTGGAAGCAGCACAGATTCATTAACGCCATACTCTGCACCTGATTACTGCATCTATTTGCCCCAGCTACCTAATTCTCTCTGCTCCTGCAGAGTAATCAGTAATTCTGGCCTGATGGCTTCCAGCCTTTGGGATGGCTTATTCACAGGTCACTTGACTAGCCCTGAAATACCGGCAAATTTACCATTTTAATGCTTCTTTACTGGAGCAGTAGCTCAATAAATTCTTCTATTGGCTCATTCACAACAATTCAGTCCCAAAACAGCAAGCAGGAAACATACATAAGCATTCCCTCAGACATCACATACAAACATCTGCATCTGAAAAGTAAGAGGATTTGAGGTTGTTATATATAGTTTTTTGGCTCTCCATATTCCAACACAATTGCTAGCAAAAGATTGCTTTTGGCAGTCTCAGAAAGAAAACTCTAATCCCAAAGTACCATGGCGGCAATAACAATTTGTTCTTGAGGCTAGCTGTACTTCTTGTCTTCATAACATTTAGTGGGTGCAACTATTGAAGTTCTTGCAGTAGATAAGCATGTTCTGCCTTCTGTACTTGTGGTCTGTGTGTGTTAACACAGCTGTTGTCAGACTGGAAACACCCCATCCATGGTTTCCACAAAGATGGTCCAGATATTTGGTAAAGAACAGAGATATACATAAAATAGTCCACAAAGAAGAAATCACATAAATATGCAGTAGCTGGGAGTTTGCCATACCCATTCCTTTCGCTGAAGAGGGAATATCTGTCATTTTATATGTTTGTACAGCTCCTATCAAAATGGGATACTGTGCTATTTGGCCTCTAGATGGTATCAGAATATAAAGGTTTAATAGTGCATTATTTTTTGTCTCTGGAGTCAAGGTTTTCTTTTTAAAAACTCCTTAAGTCCAAAATTCCTCAAGTGTGCCTCTTTGTAGTGTTCTCTATCCCTCATTAGTCCCTAGCTTGCTACCAGTATTTTCTCTTGCTTCAATTAGGTTTGTTTGCTTGCTTTTTAAACGTGAAAAGTTTTAGTCATCCAAGAAGATTTTGTGATAGCCATATTTACATGTAATAGAGCCCAATTAACACAGTTAAAATTAATTGAATGTTAACATTTTGAACACTCAGAAAGTCAACTACTTTTTAATTGTATAGTCTTTCTCAGTCTGAAATACTCTCCAAAGCTTATAGAGTGAAAAAAAACCAAAGTGTTGAATTAGACAGTGCATGACTCTAGGATCAATGTTTTCAAACTATCTTTATGCTCATTTCATTTTCTTCTTAAAACAAATCCTAACATTTTTATATCTCTGTCACATAGAGGTCATCTTAAAGTTCTGATTATCTAGTCCAGCTCATATCATGACTGATTTTGTTTCTTTTGTGTTTACTTGATTCAGTATGAAGTCTGTATTTCCACAAGTAGCTTTTGGCACACCATTTGGGTCAGGCATGTTACACTATTCATCTGTTGATAACAACTGCCTTAAAGCTCGTACACTTCTGTGCCCAATTTGCTTTCAGAGTCCACCAGCCCATTTCAATCTTTAATGAGTGAGACAGACTAAATAAAAGTGAAGTAGTCAGTTTGATGTGTTAACTTTGTTTCAGTCAGATAATTATCAAATAAATAGATATTGTTTCTACTGCAATATAGCGATTAAATGTCTTTAAGGGTTTTTTTTTCCACCAGAACATCATATGTGTCAGATATTTTAATACATATCACTTCCTCAAGTGGGTAGTTTGATAATATTTTTCCTCTGGGACAAAAAGAAACCTGATCATCCTTGTAAATCTGACCTGATATACTGAGTTATCCACTTAATCTGAGACAAGTAGGAAATGCACTGGAACGAAAATTAAGTTAAAAGTAAAATATTAAATGTCCTCAGATTTAATGGATGTGTATTTGAAGAAACAAAAATTTTCAGTTTTAGAGGTCAAATATTCTCTGTTGTTCAGCTGTGACCTCCACTAGTTTTAGTGCAATCATTCCATATTTACACTCCTGTAAATAAGAATAGGACCTAGCCTTTTGTCAAACTCTAATGACATATATGTATCTTCATGTCTCACTGTTTTTTCCTGCACTTAAGGGGGCAGCCTGAAAGGAGTCTCATATGGAACAGACACATTATGGCTTGTGCAAATCTCCTACTACGACTCCCACTGACTAAATAAAAATCAATATATATATTTCCACCCCAACTCCACTCTTCCCTTTAGGATAGGAAATTCATCTCACTGTCCATCAGGATATTTTCAAAATTCCCCATTTCAACACAACTCTTCCTCTCTTTTAGAAATCTGAAATAAAAATCCTAAAATTTCCTTTAATTTGAAAAATAGTTTTTCCATAGCAAAACACTCTGAGATACCAGATTTATTTGAAGACAATTAACACGTATACAGAAATACTTAGATTTACATGTTAGTAGCCTATTTTGTGATTAAAGTCCAGTACTGCTTTAAAATATTATCCTAATTTCTGACAAAAAAAATCTGTGTACAAAAAATTCCACATAATATGTACTCTCATTTCTAGTGAAGCAAAGTGCCCATTTCTTTTCTCAGCTGTCAGCTCAATTAGCTCCAGCTTACAGATCAGCCGATTCTTAATCATGATATGGTAAAGACAATGTCAGATGAAAGCATGCACCCTAATTATCCTAGAGATGCTCTTTTGCTATTGTGAAACCACATCCAGATGGAAAACAAAACCAGAGCCTATGGGTGGGATGACTGAATACCTCACAGTCGAATTAGACCTGTCATCATGATTACATTGCTAGGTGTTCAGCAAAGGACTTAGGGCAGAGCAGGATGGGTGCACACAAAGTCCACGGCAAGCACAGCTGGTTGGCACATTTTGGAACGTCTAAAGTAACACATCTGTGCTGGAAGGGCAATGACCTGCAACCTGTGCTGTAACTCAGCACCTTGCACTGTGTGCTGGGCCAGCTCTCTGGGTAACACATGTAAGGAATTTGTTTGTACAAAACGAAGTGTGGGTTTCCTGTCCTGGGTGTCTAACATCCATGTGATTTCAGTGTCCTCAGCTGAGATACACAGATCACAGAATATTAGGAGTTGGAGGGGACCTCAAAAGANCCCAAGCACATCCAGTGGGAACATTAATGTCTTGTCTGGCATGTGTTTTCAAAGTGTAAATTTATTGCAGTTTTAGAAATTGTGGATGGAACACTCAGAGAATAGGTCCAAACTGTTTCCATGATCCTCACCACTTGCCATTTTAGTGGGGAAAAAAAATGAAAGATAATAACTGTGGTTTTTAGCATCTCATAGCCAAGGCTGTGCCAAGGTGCATAATCTTTCAGCATTTTTGAGAAAAGGTGGAGGCTAAAGTTGATAGAAATGTGCACATAAGGGGCACATTGTTTATTAACTGAGACAAGTAATCAGAAAAGTGAATTACAGTTTAGCTAAAAGTCTCAGTGAGATTAAGGAGCACTTCTTTAAAAAAAAAAAAAAAGGAAGATTGCTNATCGCGTTATATATATAAAGCTGTTTGACTGTGAGACTGTGAGACTGTGTTTGACTGTGAGACTGTGTCAGTTTACGAAAGAAATCTGAATCTGTAATGTCTGAGCAGACTCACTTGTTTATTGCATATTTTATTGCAAATTTACTATCCTCTTCCCTGAGATTCTAGGAACAGAAACACAAATGAATGGAGGAATTCAGGTGCCAAAAATTGACTATAGGCAGATAGGTGTAGAATTTTTGATCCTAAACTATTGAAAAATCTTAGTCATAACACATGGCTGTTATTAAATCCTGGAACACACTGAACAATTTCAGGTACTATTAGCTTTGTTACTCTGTGTAAACACATTCATATTTTTAAATAAATACACCACCAGCACCAAAAAAGTCCTATTTTGATAATCCCCTTTTTTTCCCTGTTTTTGTACCTTTTTTACTTGTGTAATTAAGCAGCTACACTCTTGCCTTTTCAGGTGAAGCCCAAAGTATAACAAGGCAGGTTTGCTTAAAATTGGAACACCTAAAAATCAGAATATATTCAAGAAAATCTTTCAGAGAAAAAAAAAAANGATGTGACTCTGCTAAATGGATCTAACTGTCTTTCTATTTGTTTCTGCTTATTTAAGAAAGCTATAATTGCCTTATTCCTGAAAATATAAGTTGTCAATGACAGAATAAGCAAAGATTTCTGTTCTGTAAGAGATGCCTTCATAAGGGATCTAGTCCAATAAACACATGCCAAAAATTTTATACAGCATCTCATTTATTCAAGATACAGTAACAACAAACATTTGGTTCATATTTTTCATTATATTATATTAATTATATTATNGCAGAGGGAAGCATATCTGAGAAATCTGAAGGGTATGCAGCACATGTTTTATCAGTATCACTCTTTAGGATGTGCTAGAGGCTGCAGAAAGGATCTGAGATAAGAGTACTTTGCTATGAAAAGGCACCAATACACAACCAAAACCAGATATAGACATCACATTTTAAATATTGGTGTGGGGTTTTTTTTTCCTTTTTTTTTGACATGGTTTGGGTTTGTTTTTCTTTTTGTAATTTATCATGCTGTCTTAGGTTTCACATGTAAGATATTGATTGTACAAGAATACTGCACAGTTTTTGTCATTTAGTAGTCATCCAAACACAGATACTGCAAATTCATTTTAGTGTTACATTTATGGACTGAGTAGCAATGTAAACTATATAAACCCAACAACTACTAGAAAGCCTAGGGCATTTTCCCCCTCCCCCCTCCAATGGATAGTGTATTATAGATTTCTGGAAAAGAAACAACCCAGGCAGGACTATAATTGGGCCAAGGAAATACTTGGAGGCTACAGAAGAGTGATCACTTGGCAGATATATGAGATGACCCTGATGATTGATCCTGTGTCTAAGATCAGAAATAGGAGATTTCAGAATAGAAAACCTTTGCATAATCTCATACTATAAAGAAAAAAATTATGTGCAGGATTTATTGTGAACAGGTATGAAAGGGAAGAGGGAGCTATGGCTTGGAAAGTAACACAGCAGAGAGCATGATGGGGAGCATATGTAGCTATAGTAGTTATAGTTAGAGGAAAATCAGTTAAGAAATATTTTTTTTTATTTTTACTATAAGTTCCTCCATTTTTATGATCAATGGTATGTATGAAGTTCTTTCACATTTAGCATTCAAAGGACTAGTCAATATTCATTTACAACAGATTTTTAAAAATCAGGTCACAGTCACACATCTGCTTTATTATTTAAGTCTCTCTAAAATTGGGGGGGGGGGGGGGGGGAAGTGTGAAATTAAGCATGGGAAAAAGAATATCTGAAATGACACATTTTTATTTATAGACTTCTCTACTGTTAAAAGCTAGCTGATGGTTTTGGCTGGAAGGTTACTTAAGAGACTGTCAATTTATCTGAAGGTTCCCAAGGAACTTCAGGGAAAATAAAGCCCTGAAAAGTAAATAAAAGTTAAAGAAGAACAAGAACATCTTAACTATCTTTTTCATTTTTATAAGTCCATTTGATTTTTTCTCTCTCTCTTGAAATTATGCTATATTGTTTTCTTCTCTGATCAAAAATCTTCCAAATGTAACGAATATCTCTCACAAGTAAAGCTTCAACAGGAGATCAATATGGACACACAATAAAAGACAAAAGATTTAGCTTAAACTTTTCTAAAGGATTAGTGACAAAATACCTTAAACACTACGAAAAATGCTAGAACACTGTCAATATATCTAGCATAACGATCAGTCCTGATCCAAAGCAGGATTGCAGTGTTTTCACAATAACCTATTTAAAACAAATATCTTAAAAAATGAATGGCCAGTAAGAGATGACAATTGACAATTGCACTTTCATTAGGCAGCAAAGATGACAATATTTATGTTCAAACCAATAGGAAAAAAAATACATTTTCATTAATAACATTTTAAAAGTTACTAGAAAACATGAACAATTTTAGTCTTCTGTTTCTGTTCCTGTGTGGTTAACACGACAGGAGATGGAAAGAGGAGGAAAAATGGTACTGATATATTTTATGTATTACACAATGGCAAACCCATGATTTCTGGTTTTGGAGACTGTGTTACTAGGTATAATCTTCTGTGTCCCCTGCACTTCAGGTAAGAATACCTCTCTTTAGGCTCTAATGCAGAATGGCAACCAACTATGTACAGGGAAAATAGAGAAAGAGAGTAAATCATAAAATATCCTATTTTTTGTATTGGTTTCTACAGAAGGATGGAAATAAAAAATACCTTTTCTCATGGAGTTATTATCATTGCTACAAATAGATCTAAGGACACTGTAGATATTAGTATGGCCTTTATCAAGCACCAGCATTCTTACTGCATTTAAGGTAGAAGCAAGCAAATCTCTATGGGTTTAAGAATTATGTTGCTGAGATACATGTACTGGGTACAATTTTTTATGGGCACAAAAGGAATCCAATTTCCAGGTTCATTACCCAAAACAACACAGACATTTGAAACAAGAAAACATTTTAGTACTTGAACTATAGCTCAAACTATAATTCATAGGCCACATTCCCTCATGGATTGTGAGGATAAGGAGAAAACGAAGGAAAAAAGCAATTTTTCTGCCTACTTGATCGATGTTCTATTTGACCTATGAAGTGCCCTCTTGCCATAACCTTTTAAATACCATCTGCTCTTTTTGTGAAGGGTGTGATGGGAAGGAGTCACTTCCAGACAGCAATTGATTATAAAAGCATTAATCAAGGACATAGATTATCTGCAGCATGACTTTGTGTGCTGTAATCAAGCAATTTCACCTTAAATGTGATTGGAAAGGTTAATCCCATTTCTCAAGACTAAGTTAGACTTTGTATCAAACAACTCAGGACATCGTGACAAAAGCTGCAACAAACACAAACTGAAAATTTGTCAGCTTCCATTATGAAGTCCTGTAAATGTTGGTTCTGAGAATGGATAAGCAGTAGGTCTATAGTCATGATCTTCAGTTTTTCAGAATTCAGCTAATGTTTTCCAGCTTTCCCTCTGAAGTCATTGGAATTGTTCTCTCTCTTTCTGCAAGTTAAGATAAATTCACTTTTCAGAATTTTATATTCTTGGATAATATTATCTAATAAATTGTTTTCTACCACTTATGAAGGCCTTTTCTGTCATGCATTTTCCTTCAAAATGTCTAACACAAACTTCCCACTGGGCCTACTGCCTGGGTGGGTAAATTGCAGCAGAGGGGTGTGTAAGGAGCACGCACAAGGTAATGTCCAGTGGTGGTGGCACACGACAACTGGAAAATAGCTCCAGATCCCAGGGCCCTGCTTTGACTGTCCTTTCTGATTAACATTCCCCTTCATGTTTTAGGGTAACACGTGAGAAGTTAGCTCATGTAGGTATGGTGGTTGCTGATAGAGAATGCTGCAATAAATATAAGTCAACTGTATTGTAACATTGAGGTAATTTATTTTTATCTAAGGTTCCAAACAGGCTGATTATGCTATGAAAAATTAGGGTATTCTGTACTTTTTCCAATATCTGTTGTCACCATCTTCAGATAGTGCAATTTGCAATTAATAAAGCGATCTGCCATTGCTATTACAGTTTAACTTCAGACACCTGGAGTGGGGGGAAGTGCACGTCTGCATCAAAGGCCAGCAAAAATAGTTTCATCAATGCCATATAGGTTCAAGGGAGCTGGATCACAGAAGAAACACAGAAGCCCAAATTGCTGCTAAAGGCTCAATTCATATTCTGCCTGGTTATTTCCCCCTCCTAAAGTGCCTGGCATTTTCTCATGTCCATCTATGGAAATTGATCTTGCTTCCCCCAAAGTTGTTGGGTATGGTAATGGTTTTCAGCCTTCTCTGACCAACAGGCAATAATATTGACAGATAAGTATACTGAGGGAAATAGCTTGTGCTACTCTTTATATCTGCCTCCTGTTTAATTGTTTAATTTCCTGTTCCTGCAAACAACATCAGGGTACAATACAGTCTGTAAATTATGAGCATGTATTACAGATGAAAGTCCCCCCCTCAGAGACATAAATACCACAGTTCAGAAGCAGTGAAAATCCAAAGAATAAATGCCAACACGGCACCAAGAGTATCAGTCACCTTTCTGAACGGAAGCCCTCTAAGCCTGTTATATTATCCTATATATAAACAAAACTTCTTATTGAGCAACACTAAATGTTACAATGTTGCTCCCAAAAAGGGCTGTGGGGCTCAGTGCCATTTACTGTTTCTGTTGATTGATTTTTTTTTTCTGGACTGAAAGCACTCTTTTACAATAAAAACAAGAAGCTTTGAGCTCATACACATAAAACAGGTCTCTCAGATGTGACAGGAAATTGTGGGCCCAAAACACCCGTTGCTGGAGTTTGTCTTTGTTTCTGATCTCTTTTTCAATTTAAAAAAAATCTTTATGCATGCTCAACCAGCATAAATAAAGCACATTGTGAACATACGTCACTCCAGTCGTCCTCTTGAGAATAAACTTTGGTTGCAGATGCAATGATGGACACTAACAGATATCTAATCATTGACATATCTCCTTAAAGCTGCAGAGACAAAATTATATTGTTGATTAGACAGAAATGTCTAATCTGTAAGGGAACTTCCTTCACAGACCCATGTTGTGTTTGGAGGTAAGAGGATGTAACAGCAGTTCCAAGGGCTAGTGAACATCCAAGATGGAAGCAGGAAGTTCACCTGCTTCCAACAACTCTCCTGTGGTCCTTTCTGTCTTAAATGCCTCATACTGAGTTCAACTTAGTCAAATAAAAAGGGATAGGTCCAAAACCAGTGAATATTTTTGAAGTGTTGAAACGAGGATTGATGTTTTATTCTTATTATCCAGTGAGAGAAAATGCTATGAATACATCAATATTTCCTGATTAGAAATATCTTCTGGGTTCAATACACCTTCCACTATTTTGTGATCCTTTAATGATCTTGTGTTTGGTATTGTCTGCCAGCTTGCACTTTCAAATTGCTTATGAAGCAGCTTAATAATGATAATTCATGACAATGGATTGAATTTTTTTTAAGGATATAAAAATGGAGACATTAATTCCAGTTCAAGATACTGTACTCCCCATAATATTTAATTGTCTTTATATTTAACTAAGAATGACTTTTAAGAGAAATAATTCATTTACTGTCACAAACATTAACTTTTCATTTAAATATTTAAAGTATTTATTTTAATTGATATATATGGACCTCTGCCTGCAAGCACTATCTGCTTACAGGTATTGGCAAAAAACAGCAAACAGTGTGTAAGTATATCTGTCAGCAAGTGCTAACACATATCTGGTAAATCCTGTACTCTTTTTTTTAGACCACTTTCTCATGTCTTTTAGAAAAAACAGCAAACAGATTCAGGGAATACCAGAAAACAGTGTTCCACAATAAATTACTTTCCACTCTTCCCATAGAGAATATTTTTTTTCAATTCTTCGAAACAGTCTAAGTATATTGACAAGTCCTGTAATGAGCTCTCAGACAATAGAAGAGAAAGAGAGCTAGCAGAACTGCAGAAATATTGTAAAAAGGAGCATAATTAGAGAGCTAAACTAAGGAGCAATGAACAGCTGCATAAAAGATCTACAAATTCATTAAAACAATTTTCTACTGTTCATTTAACATCTATTACTAAAAATTAAACTGTGCAGGTCTCCACTGTTGAAATTACCATTCTTCATTATTTAGGTTGTTGACAATAGGAGTCTAAAAATGTTTGATTGCTGGCACAGTCTACTCTGTGGAGACTGCAGACAAGGCAACAGCTAAATATCAGAGGATTGCTTAACAAAGAACTCTTAAGAAAATCATTACACAAATTTCTAGATATGGGTACTTTACAACCTTTTAAGTTTTGACTATTAAGTTATGGTAAGGTAAAACAACATAAACTAGGAAAATTATGCCATATTGTAATGAGATGAGGGGAAAAAAAAGAGCCAAAAAATGTTGCCATCTTTTGCAAATTTAATTTTAGATCTTATGCCAAAACCAATGCATTTAAATAGCTGCTGTTAAGAAGGCAATGCTTATTCAGCCATTTGAAATTAATGACTCTCAGATGCTTGACATAAAATATAAAGCTGGCAATATGAAAAAAAAATATAAAATAGAAAAAAATTATCCTTAAATAATGTGTTAGATTTCCACAACCTGAAGGAGAGTTTACATACTAAAAGAGAAAGAAAATAAACCAGCAAAAATAATCCCTATTTTTCTTTCACTGCAGTGTAAGTATTAATTTCAGGCTTTTGGCAACTTTAGTGGACAGGAATCTGGGAAGAACCTAGTTAGTCTGTGTCAAGTCTATTATGTGGCCAAAGCAATGCTGGGTGAATAACAGGAGAGACTCTTATTTAGAATGAATTTGGGTCAATACTTAAAGTGATTTTATAACCTTGCAGTAAATCTTCTGACATGGTGATGCAGTGACAACCTAAGATACTCAATTCCCTTTTTTTTTTATCTTGAGAACCTCTCTATTCCCCACAATTTAAGACAATTTTGCAACACTTCATGGCTACTTGTAGTAAACAAAACATTGTTTGAAAAAAGTTATTAGCAATTTAATCTAACTCCAAACTACAACCTTTTTGCTCATATAGCATAAGCATCAGTTAAATGTTACCTGTAAGAGCAACAAGGTTTTGATTTTCCACTTAAAATGTACAAACTCAAATTAATATGCTGATAAATTGAGACGCTAGTTTGCCTGATCTCTGCTATCCAACACAGTCTCATGCAGGATCCCTCCCCTAGATGATTAAGAAATGTATATATAGAAAAGGAAAAAATATATAGCTATTAAAAGTGTACCTGTAATTTCTGGGGTTAATTTACATTTCAGCGTAGCAATTTCAAGTGACATGACAAGGCAGGATTGGGATGCCACCGAGTTACACTGCTCAGTGAAGCATGTGTCAGCTGGAACATCAGCTATTTAGAAGGTGAATGACAGCAAACTTGGGAGAGAAATCAGTATTTCACAGGAAACCACAACAGGCAAAACCTTTCCTCTGTATTTTCAGTAGGGTTGCCACAATATTAGTACTAATATTTCAGAAGAGAACGCTTTTTCCATTTGCATCTCAACTGAAAAGCAATAAAAGGGCGTTGTTGGGTTTCATCTTCCTACACTTTTCTCCTTTTTTTTTTTTTTAACAAAAGAAGCTTTAAAATTGATGCAGAGTAGGAGAATTGAAATGGAGAGCATGCCAGATAGAAATGCCAGAGGCCAAATCAAACAGATGTCTGTACTTGGCACACAGATATTAGAGCGATAGAAATAGTATAGATTTTTTTTCCAGCTCCAGGGCCACCTTATACATTTGCATTAAGTCTTTGGATATGATACATAAGAGTATGTAGAGCATTCTCTCCCATGCAGTGGTCTGCAAGCTGGCTCCAAGAGCAGCAGGGTGCTGCAGTTGTTTTGCACTGATGGGACCAGGACACATTCCTGCTCACTGCTCACTTGCAGAAGTGAGCTCACTCGTTGGTATGAACAAGGCAATCAGATTAAGCAAGACCTGTTACCCTTACTCCCCACTTCCTGACTCCAGACACTGAGATCCTGTACAGGAGATGGGCACCATCATCATAATAAAATCTGAATGAATAGGGGGAACTTTTGTGGGGAATTTTATTGTGTTGGAGCATGTTAGCCATATTTCAGGAGACTTAGAATTGCAATGTGCAGGTTATGAGTCCCAAAACAGCTTTAGACTGCAAGGTATGCAACTTGACTAAGGTCACACAGCCTTTGACTGAGTGCACTAAAAGAAATGCAGCTGCTAAAATATATTTTTATGCTAAAGTGGGTTAGCATTTAGGTGAGGTATTCCAACTGGCATTTTTAAAAGCATCTAGACCTATAAAGTTTATGCATTCTGAGAGACTGCATCCCTTGAGGGCAGAGAATACCTGAGGGTTTGAAAGTTTTAAGCTTAAAATTGCACATTCTTGTCTATAGGCACTTAGCAGGCTTAATTGCAATTCTGAGTACATTTTTCTTTCACTTACAAATCTATGTCAGTAAATTGCACTCATAGCACCTTATTAAGATTCTTAAAAAAAAAAAAAGAACAAAAAACCACACACACACACCAAAAAATTAATTTTAAACAACCCACTCTGCCCCAAGTCTTTTGCTAGGAAAAAAGGGGAAAGAGATTGAGGTCATCAGCCAGAAAACAAATCAACTGGTGAGGCAGAAAATTATGTGCTCCTGTGGCTTAGTGAAATACAAAGTAATACATCTGAACACCTGAAAAAGAGGACTCTCTGGTTTTCCTGAGCTATCTCATAGCCAGCCTTTCCTTGCTAACAATACTTTCCTTTTACAGGGACTAAAACGTTATTTAAACAATTATATGCTATTAAGTAAAAGATGAATTACAGAGAAAATTGCACCATTAGTAAAATTTAAGTTCTTCGCTCCCTGTAATAAAAGACTGTAACCTTTTTGTAATGGCATTTCAATTTACCATTTGTTATAAAAGTCTAATTTAGAAGGTAAAATGAATTCTGATTCCAGTCTCATTACTCTGGCTGTTACTTTTCTATGCAAGTTTTAATTCATAACATAGCTCCAGCAAAATTAACAAAGAATATTTTAAAATAATTAAAGATCTTGGTTTCAGTACTGAAGTATATTAGAAATTATACCCTTGAGTAAAAAATGCAATACATAAAGAGTATAGAGCACTTCTGATATCTAAAATACATCTCCTATCAGTCTTGTTTTGTTCCTGCAAGCCTTTCAAAACATCATAATGTTTCAGTGAAACGTTATTGTAAATGCTGACAACTTCGTTTCCTCATCCTGATGTGAAATGCTATTTCTAGTTCACTAAGTATTAGGATGTAACCTAATTTTTAATCCTAAAAATAAAAAAATAAAATACAAATTAAATTTTGGATAAACTGTGTTCATTTTTAAATCATTATTACTATTACCATCTTGAAAATACCCCTTTCCCTGTCTCTAGTACCCTTTTTTATTAGTCAGCTTTGGTATGAGAATGGAGGGGGTGCAAAAAACATGTAACCATTTCAGACAGCCTTTTTCCTGCACAAACTGAAGAAGAACATTATGCTTATCTTGGGGTGTCCTGCAGAGGTCAAGGAGCTGGACTTGATGATCCCTGTGGGTCCCTTCCAGCTCATTTGATACTGTGTGATACTGTGATTAGAACCATCCAAAGGCACGTAGCTTTTAAAAGCTCATCAGAGCACAGGCCTGACTTGTTGCAGTCACTGGGTCACTATGGTAAGCTTCAACAAATTAATTGGTCACAAATGTGGGTTTGGCCAAACAGCCAAAGGTAAATAAATTGTAAAATAGGTGAACACTTAATGTTACTTTTACTGCATGATTTGAGTCCTTTATTCTTCCCTTCTGCAAAAAACTTCTTGCAACATTCCAAAAATTACTGTTCATAAATAAGGACAGGAAAAGCATAAACCAGGGAGCAGCAATAATGTTGTGCAGTCTGAGGCATCCCAAGACTACCTGCCCTACAAGAACCATAAGTTCATTTCCTCATGTGTCTCATGGTCCTGCCCGGAGGTGAGCGCACCTGGAACTTTTCTACTTCTCTCCTTGCCAGTTTCTAGACTGTTGGGGGATGGAGAGGTGGCCTGCAGAAGCATCTACACTGTTTTGTCTGAATTTTGATGGATCCAAAGGTCCTTTTGACTAACAAGAGTGCATGGCACACTTCTGACACACATACAGTTGCCCAAGCACATAAGGCAATGCCTGCAGCTGTGGTTAGGAGCTCACCAGAACTGGCTTGCAAAGACCTCTCCTTCATTAGCACACCTCTTGCTTCCTTCTGTCATCACAACATTCCAAAAGGGGAAAAGTATCTTAAAATCTGACCTAAAATAAGAATTTTTTATTTTTTTTTTAGTTCCAGCAGAAGAGATTATTTCTGAATCCAGTGTGCTGCTGGATTTGCAGAAATGCAAATGGTTCATAAATTGACTCATATTGCCTTTATTTTCACCATTGCTACACCATCTCCATAGTGTGCCTCTGGAATGCTTTATAATGGTGAAGTTCATAGCACTGCATTAATAAGAACAAATACTTTTTAAAACAACTGACATTTCTGAATGCAAAGCCTGAAATTCTTTCTCCATCAAACAGAGAAGAAGGGACAATGCCTGAAACATCTCAGACCAACAGTCTCCATGAAGCTGTCACCATTAAAAAGTTGACATGAACACAGTCATGTACTTGAGACAACACAGCATGCTACAAGAATTCTGGTACTAGAGCAGGTAATGACCTTTGGTATTTCAAAGCTATTTGATGGAGGGTGAGCATAAACATACATGCTGCACCATCTTAAAAGGCTGACTTTTTAATGCTGACAGGTATTCCTTGGTGAAATCTCACAAAACAAGACATGGTAGTTTAAAATCAAGCCAAAGAAGGTTTTGGAATAAAAGGCAGAAATGTAGTTTCTGCTTGTCATTCTCACAATCTGCTTTGCTTCAGTGTTCATAGGAATTCAAAACATAACAGAAACTAAATCCTGGTTATTTCTTTTTAATACTTGTCCTGGTTTGAGTTGGAACAGAATGAATTCTGTTTGGTGCTTTCGCTTTTCAGGTCAGTCTCTTCTAAGCAACTGCATTTTTTGGGTTTGGCAGCATGTTTTCAGAGACAGTGTCTGCTTCTAGTAGTGATAACACTTGATGTTTGTAGTTAGTACCAAAGACTGGTATGTAGATCAAGGTCACTGCTAAATCTTGTGCAACACTTGGGGATGCAGAGTAAAAGGCCAGTATCGTGGGGAGGAGCAGACAGGACAGGTGACCATAAACTAACCAATGAGGTATTCCATTCCCTATGCATCGTACTCAATGTAAAGCTGTGGGATCAGAAGGGTCAAGCTTTCTTCCTCAGTGGGAGGCATCCAAGAAGGACTCTGCCCATTCTGCCTTTGATCCTTTTTGAGTTCCTAAATCCAGTTCCAGAATTCACCTCCTGAATCCAGTTCCTGTCTGCCGCTGAGTCTGCACTGGGACTTCCCCAGTGCTTGCTCAATGCATTAGTGGTGACGCTGTAATTGCCATCAGGGGGGCTGGATTCAATATTAGTTTTTAATGTATTTTTATATATTTAATTTTGCTGTTATTTTCATTAAAGTAGTTTTACTTTTCCAATTCATAAGTCTCCCTTCCTTATTCCCATTCTTTTCCTCTTTAAGAAGGAAAAGGCGTTAATAGAGAGCACCCGTCAGTCCTTCAGTGGCCAGTCCAGTTTTAACCCTTGACAGTACTGTAAGCTGACCAGAGTTGCACTTTCTTCTCTACCCTGCCCATTATTGAGGAGAGATTTAGCATTTGATTTCTCCTCTTTCTTTTTAGGTCATTTACAACACCTAGCAAGTACAAACTTACAATATTGTAAACAGATACTGAAATTAATGATTCATAAGGGGTTTGATTTGGTTTGGTCTGGGGTTTCTTTGTTCTTTTTGTTTGTTTGCTTTTTGTTTTATTTTAACTATTATCATTATTAAACATGTTAGACCAATGCCTTGGGAATTATAATGTTATGCTTAGACTAAAGAATTCAGTCCACTGGTTGAATGGGTTATACGGTTAGGCAAACAACTGTACAAAATCTCCTTTAATAACCTTTGAAATTTAAGGGAAAGGTCATCAGCTTCACAGAATGAAAAGCTGTGATGTCTGTAATCAGAGGTTATACAATCATAGGTATCATCAATGGCTATATCCTACAGAATAATTTTCCTTTATATGGACAGAGTGGAGTTCCTGATATTGGTGTTTCTAAGTTGTGGGTTTTTTTACAAGATACATATTCATCAGGTATGACCTGGTATTAGTATGTTTTGCTCACAAGGGTAAAGGAATAATTATAGCACTGGATAACCCTCAGTGGTGCTGCATTCTTGTGCAAATTGTGATTTGAAACAAAAAAGCTAATTTTGTATTCAGAGTAACAGAAGAGATGTAAGAACGTGAAAAGAATTTGCTTCATCAATGATGTGAGAGTTGTTTTTTAAAAAATCTTTTAAAGACTTGAATTAAATGTGAGTAGGGATATTCCATCACTTTATGCAACTGGAACATTACAGACTTCCTCATCAGTCCTTCTTAACTTTATAATAAACCAGAAGTATTTCATACACAGGTTTCAATAAAACAGCCACACTCTAAAGAAAAGCAGTCTTTAACAGAAACCTAAATGAAAAGTGTTGCTATTTGAATCCATAGGAACATTTCATCGTTCATTGTGTAATAAACTCACGAGTCAC
This sequence comes from Galbula dea, assembly GCA_013399015.1. NCBI lineage: Eukaryota > Metazoa > Chordata > Aves > Piciformes > Galbulidae > Galbula > Galbula dea. The sequence goes on from VWZX01004365.1 coordinate 752,035, forward strand.
TTTCTATTTACTGCAGGAAAGTATGACTGTATAAGGAGCTACCATGGAAGAGCTGACATGCTATGAAATTGAACATTTCATGTCTTTAATATGACCATATACTGTCATACCCGCTGTTACAATTCTGTATCTGTACCTCATTGAAGCCTATCAGTACTTCAAAAGAGCCTATAAGAAAGATGGAGACAGTCTAACAAGACCTGTTCCAATAGGACAAAGGGTAATGGCTTTAAACTAAACGAGGGGAGACTTAAACTAGATATAAGGAGGAAATTTTTCACAATGAGGGTGGTGAGGCACTGGAACACACTGCCCAGAGAGGTCGTGGATGCCCCATCCCTGGAAACATTAAAGGTCAGGTTGGACATCGTGCTGATAACCTAATCTAGTTATAGGTGTTCCTTCTCACAGCAGGTGAGTTTGACTAGATGACCTCTAAAGGTCAATTCCAACTCTAAACTTTCTATGATTCTATGAAAAAGGTAAAAAATTATTGGTTTTGCAACAGCTGTGTGTCTTCACAAGCGAAAGCAAAGCCACGTTGTGCAAATATTCTGGCACATGTGAAGATAATCTGACTTCTAGTCATTTTAAAAAATACAGGTCACGTAGAAAAATTATAGATTGACTGTAGTATTTTAAGCTATAAAGCACATATTTGTCCTTATTTGGGTACTCAGGACAGGTTACAAAATGATAGGTCTGGTAAAGATGCCAGCTTCTTCACTCATTGCTAATACCACTCTAGATTAGGAGTACAAAGTATAATGCAGTCACACTCCAGTGACCAGATGCTCTGTTGATACCAGACATCCCAGACCACCTGTTTTCACATCCTTACACAATTTTAGTCTGTCATTCAAAATAGTCTTGTGCTGCAATTTGGCATCGGATATGACTATTGCTCTGGCAGTGAGCCAGACAGAAGCACAATGCTCTCTGTCAGTAAGATCCGAACTAAGCCATCTAAACATCAAAACCTATACTTCCATTTTTATAAGCATCTCTTTGTAGAGAGAGAGAGAAAAGAAGGAGGAATATGACTGGTGGGATAAAAATGAAATGGTTAAGCCTCTGCAGTTACTGAATTCTTGTTAGTTACTACATTCTTGTTACTGTTCGAAATTTTCTAGTTCCCAAACATCTCAGCCACTCTGTCTCTCACAATTCTCCAGACGATCCACAAAACACATGCTTGTCACCATGCTGTGAACATGCTACAAAACTGGGAGAATACCAAGGGAAATATCAGCAACCTCACACTTTGGTAATAGGATTCCTAGAGACAAGAAAATATACTACAGCTACCTCTCTCTTTTTTGATATCAGATAAATATTAAGGAAAATCTTTGCAGGATTCTAGCTCCCTGGAGTACAGTCAAAGTTTGGGCTTTTGTACTTCTATCTGTGAAATTTTAGATGGAAGGATGGAGGGAGGGAAGAAGGGAGGAAAGAAGGGAGGTATATACAACATAGTTGAGCAGCTTCTGAATAGTAGGTCTGAAACATGCAGAAGGCAGGGGCCTTTTGTTTAGGACATCTGCACCTCATGAAGGAGAAATCCCATGCATTGGGCAGCTTAGCTGCAATAGGACCATGTGGCACCTAGAAATCCTGAAGAAATGGAGAAATTGTGGGGTGTTTTTCAGATTTTGTTTGTTTTGGGGTTTTTTTCTAGGCAAATAAAAGTCACAGATGGAAAAGACTGATGTGTACTAGGAGACCTAAGTAAACACCATACGTGTGCCACACTCTTGCCTCACACTGTACCCCCCAATGCCATTCTCCTTCCCAAATCTCTATGAAATTTTATATTTTAAATGATAGATTGGTCTACTTTCATTTTTCAAACAGCATCCTTTGCACAAAGGGTAGTAAACTGATAGATTTGGCCAATTATGCTGAAGGTACCCAACTCTATACCCCTGCTAAGAGAATGGAGTCTCTTAACACTCCCTTCAGGCAGACAAAGGGGGTTAGGTTAAAACACTAGCAAACCCAGAAATGGCCTAAATGGTCTGACTTTGAATTCAGTTATGAAGCTGCAGTATAAATGTCAGAGCTGTAGAGTAGAAACATTTGGCTGAAAAGTAATGAATCACTGTAGTCAGCCAATCTTTAGCTGACACATCTAGACTCAGAAAAGGATACATAACCTTTTACAAAACCTTATTTTTCCTGGTATCTTCTGCTTTCATGTTTTGTGAGAATAAAACTGTTGTATACCCTGGTGTTATTACACTCCTGGAAGCTCCCCTCACTGGAGCTGTGCAGTGTGCAAGACATAGCCTGTCTAGACAGCAAGCCTGAAGGTGGATGAGCTGGCTGTGGTTATCAGAGGACACCAGTACTTTTACTGAAGGCACTGCCTCTTGGGAGAAGAAAGTCAGTTTATGTGTGCCTGGGCAAACCCTCAGAAAGGAGAGGGCCTTACAGCAGTAGGCATTGCAAGGAAGGGACAATGGGTCTTGTGCGTCCTGGCAAGTGCCCTTGCATGTCCTGTAGTATTAAATCTTTGTCTCATGAAGATCCTTTACATGTTTTCCACTGAAAGATGAATACCTGAGATTTTGTGGGTTTAGAATTAAGCAACTTCCTAGGCCTAGGACAACTGAAGTTCACTTTACCCTGGTTCTGGGGTTTTGGGTTTTTTGTTTGTTTTTTTTAAAGAAACAGAATTTTGTATAAGATTGAAGGATTAAATTTTCAGCTTTTCAAAGGAAAACTGAGTACTCCTGTGTCCTGGTCAATACTATTCACATTAATAAAACTCATATTGAACAATGAGAAAATCAGAACCACTAGAATTGGTACTACACTCCCAAGGTGAGGCAAGCACTACATTGAACAGAACAGGCAGTTGGGAGTGAGGCTTCTGCTGAGTGCATGATGCTGACACTTAAAAAATTACAGCTGCAATCAGAAGTAAATAACATTATTCAATTTCATCTTAATGAGTGTTTTGCAATATCTCATGTTGTAATTCCCATGAAGTGGTCACAGATCATTAAACTAATAGGTGAGGAAGAAAATTTTGTGGATTTTCTAATAGGACTGGCTATCAAACTAATTATGAGTCATTATACAAGGCTTGTGCACCACATGTTTAACTGTAATCAGAGAGTAATAAAGTTCGGAAAAAATTCTATCAAAGAAGAGGGCCTTCAAAATAGAGATGTTGGTGATTCTATTGAATCCTTTAAATTAGATATAGATTAGTCACAATCAGCACCTTCAGTATGGAAGCTCCTTGTCAATACATAGCTTGCTAATGTGCAACATGATCAACATTTCAATATATTCCACCCCATTCATCTAGTGATATCTTGGATGAGCTGAGGCAATACATGCACTCTTTGATACAGCACTCAAACACCACTAAGTACACCAGCAAACATTATGGTACTAGATATTTTTTTTTTTTAAATCAATTCTGTCACTTCTGGACTACTACCAGTTAAAACATTTGCAGTGGGACTCTTTATATTTTCTCATATCATATAAAAACAAATCACAAACATGATCTGATCTAAAGTTTATTTAAAAAATTAGATTTCTAATTGTCTTGAGAGAGCTTTGGATGAAACTATTCCTTTAGCTGAAGTATATATTGCCCTTTAGATAATATCATCACTCAAAATACATTTTCTCCTTAGTTGACCTCAGCCAACTTTCCTATCTTTCTTTTGCTCTTTAGTTGGAAGATAAAATGATTCATATCATCTAAAGGTGGAACAACCTTCCATTCCCTTAAGCTTGCAGGACAGGGTTCACTTGTCAGAGAAAGCTCACATTGATGAATCATGGAGTCATCTAAAACTCTAATGTCAGATTAGATTTTTATACCCCCAGTAGACCCTGACTTCACAAGACGCAAGCAATATTGACCATGTTTTCAGCAAAGCATTTGAATACATATTCTATATAAAATAGTGCAAAAGCCCCATTTAATATGGAAGGAATTATTCATTTTAAGGTGAGCTTCTTCAAAAAGGCTTTCCCTTATGTTGTCCCAGTTCCTTCACCTTCATTTTTTGTGTAACAGATTTTCCAGTAGGTTTGCTAGCAGCTGGTGCAGCTTTAACCAAATTCAGAGTCACAGAAAGAGCAAATGTGTTCAGTACCAGAGATGTACATGAAAAAGGTCACTGCCACATCAATCACATTTTATTATATAACAGCTCACACAGATTTCTCAGATGTAATGTCCACTTTTTCTTAAATACACACCTAAACTCTTGTGTACTGCACCCTCTACAGGATAAAATACACAGCATGTCAGAGGGAAGGGGAAAAATGAAAATACTTATCTGGATATTACAGAGAATGTTACCTGTGGTTTAAAATCTAATTGCTGATTTAGGCAATTAATTTTCAATGATTTATTTCTTAAATAATAGGATAGGATCAATCCATTGGAACAGAAAATGTCAGTTTGAAATGGCGCTAATGAGTGGATTTGTGCTTTATGCTATGCAATAAGGAGCCAGGCTGGGTGGGTGCTGAACCAAAATTAAGAGAGTTTTCTCAGTATGTAATGTTCTGTCAATATATCACTAATCCAAACCACAAAATACTAAATAAGCAGCTTTTGCCTTACATAGCACTCAAGCAATAAGTACATTTTAAATGTTACTTCCTTACTTTTCTTTGTTGTGACAGTTTTCATGTGCTTCATGACTGACAGATTTCTGTAAGTATAAAACTGTGTATCAGAGGGGACTAGTACGTAAAGGTAGAATTTCAAAGTGACTAAAATTTTTTAACTAGTAGATTAGAGAAAATGGCAAGATAAGCACAGATCTGAATTTTTAGATTTTCTTATCCAAAATAAGTATTTATAAACAATTCAAGCAGGATGACTTTAGAGATATTCACACAAATGTATAACACTTCAAAATATGACAGACTTACAGTAACACTTCTGGCAGAGTGATTTGAATTTTAGCACTTTCTCTTATACTTTAGTAAAGTCTTGGCTTTTGTATCCTTTATGTTTTTCAGTGTTATTATTAAGAACAAAATATGAAGCAACTACCTTTCCCTATTCACCACCAAATACTGCTCTGCAAGTATAACATTTAGCTAACTTAGTTTGTGTAAGAAATGAAAAATCCTCTTACAACTTGGCCATTCCAAGATCATTAGCAAACTATTAGAAATATGACTAAGGAAATGCATCTGATTTATTGCGAAAAAGACTCTTCTTTTTAATAGGATGTACTTTTTACTTCAAATGAGAGCTACTCTTTCAGCAGATGATTAGATGTCTATCTCAGTTTGTAGCATTCATCAAATCTGTTCACATATCACTAGTACAGGAACTGTAACTTTTCCTCATGGACAGTGATTTTGTAAGCAAAGTTATTCATGAACACTTTGGAAACTTGCATAACAAAACTGCTGCATAAACAGTTTCTATTAAATTGCTGGAAGCACTTTTCTAAATTAATATTTATGTAAGTTTTGCTTTTAGTCTCTTAGCTTACTGTATCTTCAGGAAAGCTTTCACTTTGACTCACAAGTAAATTAAAGTCAAATGTTTAGCTTCTTTGCATAAGAACTCCTTTGTAAAGCAAGCAGGGTGCCAAATATTCATCTTCACCATTCACTTTTAAACATTTTCACTATTCAAAGATTAAAATACGTAAGTAGCAGAGCAACAAAGAAGAAAATAACTTTTATGAAAGGCATCCTTCTGTAGACTGATGGATAAATGGAGTAGGACAATTTCTTTTTCCTAAGGCAGTTCTAATAGAGCTGGATGATTTACAGCAGTGATGAATTTGTTTCACTGTCTTCCATGCACAGATGAATTCTTTCATTGAGAGCTCCTCTTAGCAACTGTAGCCACAGTCTCATGGCAACGAATTGAATCTATGATAAACTTACTATAGGATATAATTGAAATGAAGCATTATACCTCTCCATACTAGTCTGTTATTATGGAGGTTCTTATCTGGAATCATCATGATGAGGCAGAGAGGGAAAAAAAATTCTCATTTTTGTAAGTGGAGAAGAAATCAATGAGGTAGTGCTTCCATTTCTATTTCCATTAAGAGGCATCTGACCTTACTCACCACATCTCTAAAAAGAGACTCTTAAGAGCGAAAATATTCACTATATAATGTAAAAACACTTTATTGCATAATGATAGCAGTCTGTAATAATTAAAAGAAGAGTGGCAATGGTATTTCATTCTGAGAACAAGACATATTTATCAATTATTTCTTGTGGGAAAACCAAAAAACTCCAATGACATCTTTTGGGGAGTTTCACTGATCCGATCACTCGAATTTACACAGAAATAAAAAACTATAGCAATCATATCCCTATCTTTCCTCTCCCACCTCATTCAGCTTTGGATTTTGGACTCAGTTTAAAGCTCCTTCTGTTTCTTCTTTTGTAAATCTTAACATGCTTTCTTAGGAAGATGGGATCTTCTCTCAGTTCCTGTGCTATAATCTATCACAATGTCCTGACAATATGGCACAGTGCTGAACAACTTTGTGACCAAGTAGTAGAATAGCAGGGGAAAAAAGTGTCTCTGTAGCAATAGATACTGGTATTCATAAAAGAACTCAAATATTTAAATATTTAAAGAAATTAACAATGAAAGAACTGGGGGTATGATGGGGTGTTTGAAACTATTAGTTTTCAATTTCTGAATTTTGGCATATCTGTCACAACAAAATGGAAAGGATGCTCAGATATTTCCAGAAATGGTTTAGCATGGCAGATGTAAGGGAAGCAACCAGACAACTTTTTTTTGTGTGTGTCTGTCCTTTACCTTCTCCCCATACTAAAAGTTTGGTCATTGGAGTTTCACATTAATGTAACATTTTCTATCTTATAGGAAAAGGATTTAAAGGATTTATTCTCAAATTACAATCATTGCCAAGTAATCTGTAGTTGATTTATCTGGATTTTGTCTCTTTACAGAAACAGTTAAGGTCTAGCAAGATCAAGGCTGAACTAAAGTGAACAAGATCTGCTGAAGCCAAGCAGGATCTGTTTCAACTATTTGGCTAATATAACTCTTGTTACTGTGGTGTCTTTTAAAATCTGTATTTTTGCAGTGTCCTTCTTTTCCCATTAACTTAGATAACTTAGATAGTCTGTCCAGCCAACTTTTCACTATTGTATCAACCCAACACACATTAATTCTCCATCCAGCTTCCCAGGAGGCAAACTACTTTTGGTTATTTTTATAACAATGTTAATTCTCCCTAAGTGTCATTAAACACTTCTGTCAGAAAAGAAAAAAAAAAGAGAAAAAAAATTCCAACACCCTAACCCCTAATTTTCCACAAATTTCATATGGAAAGAAACAGATTTGAAGTTTGTAAAACAATTTTCTGTGTTTTCAGTCTTTGAAGCAAGGGAGCTAGTAAGCCTATTTTGTAACATTGCACACCAAAATCCTTCCCTTGTTATCAGCTACAATAGTTTTTGGTTTGGTTTTGGGATTGTTTGGTTTTTTTTCTTAAATGAAAGTATGTACTTAGAAGTAAAATATTTATTTTAGGGCTAGAAGCCCAGAGATAGCATATCTGAAACAAGAAGAAATATTTTTTTTATTATTATTATTCTCTTCTAAGAAAAAAATAACAAGATACAAGGGAGCAGGAAAACCATGAGAAAGAAAATTGCATAAGTACAAAAAGTAGTTTTGTAGCAAACAAACTGTTCCTTGATGGTTCTTGCATCCTTTTAAAACTATGGAAGCAGTGGGCCTGCTAAGGATGCTAGTGGACTCAAAAGAAAAAACCACTGCTAATTCACGTTCTAACAGAACACACTCCTAAGTACGGAAAATTTGGGGGTTTTATCCAAGACAAATATTGCTATATTCTTCTCAGCATCTAGAAAATTGGTGATTTCTACATTGCCTTAAGCTTGCAACATGATTATTCCCTTTTTTGCAATGTATACTAGGGATAGATTTTAAAGGAACATAGTTTTTGTGAAATGAAGATCAAACATAAAGTAAGTTTTAAAATATTTACTATATTAAATTAAGGTATTAGATAAAAAAATGCCTCTCAGTACCTTTGACATGGTTTAAAAAAATAAATGAGCTTTTATCAGCACCAAATAAGATGACAAATCATCAGTCAGATGGGATCCAAATGACTCCTTACTCTCAAATACCAATCTTCCTATTCCTTCACAAAAGCTTAGATTAAAAGAAAGAAACAAAACTAAAGGTCAATTGATTTGAATTATTTTGGGCAAGGGAGAAAATCAGATTCCATCCATAAAATTCCCTTGCAGTGAAGAGCCAGTAATTTATTGCTGTCTTTGATGATGAGCTCCAGCTTTGTCTTTTGTGGCCAAAGCACTAATCAAGAAGGAAATGAGGTCATCTCTGACACAAATAAGTCTAAAATAATAATAATTTATGAATAATTCATGCATAAGATGTTATAGAATTAAACAATACCAGGTAATAAACTTACAACTAGAAAAATCTTCCAACTCTGGGGTCATAAACTCTTTGAAGATACACTGGCAAGGTACAGTAATTGTTCCAAACATACATTTTGATTTCCAGAGGTCACTTCAGAGTCGCAGAAGAGGGAGGGGGATTTTGGGGGCTCTCAGTGTGCCCTGAAACACGTGCCAGAAAGCAAAGCTCGCACTCTACCAAAAAAATGTTTGGAGCTTTGTCTATCTATAAAAATAGGTGAAAATAACAATTGCAGTGTCTTCTATCTCTGTAGACCAAGTTAATCAGTGCAGCTGCACAATTTGCAAGATGTGAAGATCTGTCCCAGCAGTCTCAAAGATAAGAACGAAAAGGAAGATTAAGAATATACTGACAAACAACATTTCAATGTACAAATTACGTTAATTTTAGAGCTCTTCTCAGCTCCCATCCGTGTCCCCATTTCAGCATAGCTGTATTCTAATCTTATACTGTTATTGATTATACTACTTTTTTTTCCCCCAGATAGTTTTAAAATAGACACATCTTGATTGTTGAGACGCTTAGTTTGGAAATTGGTGCAGGAGACACTTAGCCCCTCTCCAATTATATCTTGTGAAACAGACTCTCTGGAGATTTTCTATAAAATTTTCTTTCATTATCACTCAAATTACATCTTCACATTTATTGAAAATAATCCCGAAGATGGTGAGTTTCTTCTGTAGTTAGCTTCCACCATCAAGCGTAGCAATTTCAAGAAAACACGCTTTAAAAAATATACTGCAGAACTGTAGGATTCTATATTTGCAGAATGTTACTGAGTAAATGGCTATTCTATTGCACAGACCACTGTTATAATATTGGGAAAAAAATAGCCTTATTTACCATAAAACGGCATTCACAAACTGAAATTATAACCTTGTAGAAGTAGTGATGATATATTAGCTAAATATGGATTTACAGATTCATTTAGAGAATAAACAAAAACAAAAACATAAAGCAAGACTGTGAGCTGTATTTGAGCAGGCATTTCTAGAATTTGCTGTTATGAATTTCTATTGCTTCAGCGATAATATCCTGTTCAGTCTAGGCACTCAGGGAAAGAGAGACATAAGAGATACATACTTTTAAGTGGGTTTCTAGAATAAAATTCTGATTTTCCCTGCCTAATTCCAAACTCTGAAGAATCGTTTTAGGATGTGGTTTGACGAGATTCCACCATGTCCTCAGCTTCACCCAGACAAACTATTTCAAGTATATAGGAAAGAATTTTACATACTAAAATCAAATTTGGCTAGATTTTGTATAAACAATGTCAGACTCCAGAAGTTTAATCTGACTCAAGTGGAAACATGAATATTTATTTTAAATTTTTGCTCTTCAGTCATCATATTAGAAATATAGAAATTTGGCCACTTTTGCACAGACCAATGGGGGCTGCGAGGCTCCTCAACCTGGGAGACAGACAACCTGACCACAGAATGAAGACCACTTATAAGAAACTAAAAGCACTTTATGTTCTACAAAATAAGTTAAACAACAGCCTAAAGAAAGTAGCCCTCATCATCAGGGAGATAAGGTGGAATGCTACTGGGATGATTTGGAGGTAAAGAAGAATCTAGGAGAGGAATCAATACTTAGCTAACTTTGTTAGCTCCTTTGCAGTGCTGCTTCTCATGTACAGTTTTGAACATTGACTATTGAACACTGATCGATACAATTATCATCTCCTTTCTTTGAAAAATGTGTGTGAATCAGGCCATCAGGTTTGTAAGAGCAGTTATCTGCCTGACTGAGGAAATCAGGGTTTGAGAAGCTCCTGGTGCATATATTGAGGCATAACCTTGGCTTTCATTGGTCTTTCCTAAAGGAAAATGATTGGAGTGTCTCAGCAGGTTATGATGTCTGTGTGCAAGAGACCAAAGCCACAAAGTGGCTGTAAATTGCTTTTTGAGATTGGTCTAAAGAATCTGGTTTTGCTATAATCTTCTTCACACAGAACAATTCTCTCTTCAGCTGTGCCTGAAGGCAAAAGGATCAGTTCTTAGGGTATGTCCTTTAAATCTCCATTCTTATTCTCAAATCATTTCTAAAATAAAATGAGCTTGCACTTGCTAAAATCTAAGATGTATGCGAGTGAAAAATTGATAATCAATTTACTTCTCTTTAAAACACTCTACTGAGGATAAGTAATTGAGATGAAGGAGGGTAAAAATGGAGCAGCAAGATGATCAGCTTCGGACACCTCTTTTTGTTGGCATAATGGGATAATGTTGTAATTACATTAGTTCAAGCGCACGGTACCTGAGTAGTGGCAGGATAATCTGACCTCCCAGGCTGAGCGACACAAGTGTTGCTTGACCCTTCCCCCAAGCCTTTCTACGCTGCTGTATATATGCTAAAAAGAACCAAAGAGTAAGAGAGCAGTGTTGTGACACAGTTTCTTAATCAGATGTCATTCCACACAGAAACCAGGCTGGGAAAGACATGCAATGGATAAAACAACTAGATTTTCGGCATGTTCTGCACTAGAGATTTGAAACTGGATGTTAAAAGCACTCTGAGCTAATGAATTTGTCACAGTTTGCTGGTTAGCATCCTCATTAACTAGGTATCAAAAATGATTTTACTAAACTTCGGTGGGAAAAAACGCAAAACAGATTGCTTCATGTGCAGGAGCCAAATAAGGCTCCCGACATAACTGAGAATGCAGTCACAGAACCACAAATACTTACTGAAAGTCATTGAAGAAGTATGCAAAGAATACATCAAAGGCAGGTAAAGCATAGGTCTAATATTATTGAATTGTACTGTGCTAAATGCACCTGTTGCAATGTGCCTTTTTATAATGCTGTAAAACATTTCAATCTTTTTTAAGAGCTTTATTAATGAAGCAACCACATGAATTCAACTGGAAAATACTCAGGGTTACAGCATGTGGTTGCTACAAAAGGTAATTTTTAAAGGCTTTGAATAAACTGAGCTGAACTTTGAGGTTACTGGACTACTATGACTGTGACTAAGAAAAGCACTTTTATTTCATGTCTAGATTTAAGTGTGATTTTAATTTCATGGCTAATTTTAAGCATATATTAAATGCTTTGACATAAATACATATGCAATTACATTATTGTTTAGTTCATTTTTATATAATCTACTTCGGTTTTACTAACCTTGTGTGTTAGTAAATGCAAACATTTATTTAGATTAACTCTGGATAGGCTACATTGGCTGTGTGTCTAGAAATAACACACAGATTTGCTAAGCCAGTCAGAAAGAAACTGATCAATAATGATATATTGATCAATTTTCATTCTGCTACAAAAACATCAGATTGAATGATTATATCCACATCAACCATTTAGTATAACAGAAACAAAGTAATAGTAAAAGGGCATTATTACAGAATCATTTTTTTTCCTACTTTGAGGCTAGTTATCTCAGAAAATACTGGACTTTCCTAAAACAAATTTCAAGATCAACATTCCAGGCTGTTTCATACAAAATAAAAGTTTTAACAGCTTTAAAATTGAGCATCAGAAAGGTCTCCCTTAAAATACATTTTTCATATGCTTTCTGCAGATGGAACAAAATTAAATTCCCTTACCTTTCAAACAGAGAATGTAAAGTAGTCATATACAAAACCATTCTTCAGTTGAGGATACTGAATACTGCTACTGTTTTTCATTCCTTTCTCCCTTCTTATTTCAGGCTTTTTTAAGCTGACATTACATTTTCCTGCTATCCAGACCACTAAACAAAGATTAGGATTTAAAGAAAAGGAACTTCTTAATAGCTTTTCATATTTTGTAGTGTGTCATAAATCATGCTAATTAAAAAACACTGATGAAGAGGTTAGGCTTTACTACTTACTCTTCAGTGTAATCCTATGTTGGGAAATTAGTGACCAAAATTATTAGACACTACTATTAGTCTAATATAGACAGTACTATTTGCTTCATTGCTGCTGCATTTTTATGATTCTTTTCCTCTCCTCTTTCTTTTGTTTGTTTGGGTTTTTTGTTTGTTTGGGGTTTTTTGTTTGGTTGGATTTGGTTTTGTTTTTCCCTCTGTGTGTCAACTAAAAGCATCCATGTTGCCAACAAGAAAAATAATTTATTGAAAAGCCTGCAAGGAAGGGAGTGAGTCTCCACATTTGCATTGTACATTTTCCCTACATGTTTGCAATGTTGTGTGGCCTCCTCAACAAGATGTTCTGGGGACTCTTGAGGCAAAATATCTCTGTTGCTGTTGATGTTGATTGTGAGGGCAGGCCCCAAGTGCTTTTCTCAATCCTACTGCATATGACCATAAGAGTGCAACAAATTATAGGGGTTTTACTCTCAGCAAGACATCTTTAATGCCAGCACATGCCCAAGTGGTAAGGGAAGCAATAATTAAGCACATTCTTATTGTTCTTCACAGATCTTCTTCTTCCTTTAGCATGGGAGATTAGCTAGCACCGCCTTCCGGATTTTTCTCTTGAGATGAGCAAATAAAAGTCCCTCTTGTTGTCACTTCATCACATCCTCCCATGATGGATCAATAATTCTTTGCCAGCCTGTCAGGAGAAGACAGCAGCAATCTGGACTTAGATTACAGAACTCTCAGGAGAGGGATGGTTTAAAAAAAACCCAAAGAAACAAAAACCTGAACAAACAAGAACTGCATACAACCACTTGTTCTGACAGCTGTTATTTACAAATATCAATCCATTTCACAATGTAAGACTAGAACAACAACAAAAAAATTAAAAAAAAAAATCTTTTAATGGAGGTAGGCTACAGATTCTGTTTATAGATGTCCTGCTTTCAGAAAACTATGGTCTACATGTGCAACATTTGCATTTGTCCCCAAATGTCAAATTGAAACCAAAATCAGCTCCAAAAATTGCTTGGAATTTACATTGGAATCCAGCTTCCTGCTCAGCTACAAATTATGAGTTTGATCATGTCACATGAAAGAGTAACACTTTGCTATTTTCCCTAAGAAACAAAGGTACTTTCAGACTTGTTCTGCAGTCTAAACAGCCTTCAGCACCCACAAAACTACCCAGAAGTACTCAGTGTTTTTGTGGGCTCTGGGTATTAAGCTGCAGCAGGGAATTTTCCAAGAGCAAGTCACAGGAACAAAAGATAGCTAGAAAGCATAATCTACCAATAGATTTAGTGTCAATCAAAAATTAGCACAAGACAAAGGTGAACTCCTTTGAAACTCTGTGTCCTAACCTGAATGCTTAACCCCCTCCAAACAGTTTCACAACAGGGTGGTCTTATTGCCTTGGAGATGTGCAGATTACACATCTTTGTCTGCAGCCCCTGTATATATAATACATTTACATAAATAAAATAAAATATTTTCAAACAAATTGCTCCTGTGAGTCCACAATTAAGGGTCTGGCTACGAATTTTTAGAATTTACTGTTAGCAAGGAGTGAAAAAACTTAAATAGTTGTGTACAATCCCCTTGTCAAAATCTGAAGATTATTTTCTTGTGACAGAATAAAACTTTACAAGTAATGAAATACTCCAGGAAAAAGGAAATTAATTAAATTCAATCTGTTCCTAGATGCAATTGATTTTTCATCTAATCACAATGGATATGAAGCATCAGAATTTTCATTAACGATACATTAGTCACTGCTCTAATGCTCTTCACAGTCTATGAAGTGTCACATGTAACAAAAGTTCACAGAGTTTCAGATTATTTCATGTTGCATCTCACAGCTGCATTTGTTAGTGTAAAAACTCATTAAAATTCCCTGCACATCTCATGGACAGCATGCACACAATATAAAAAAGAATAAATCAGCCTATGAGAATTTTATAAGACCTGAGAAAGGAAAACACTATTTCTGTAGTTGCAGAAAATTTGTAAGTATCTCATATACAAATGTTTTCTATATTACTTAAAAAAAACTCTCATAAAGCCAAAAAGACTAGTGTTCATATTTGCTGGTAAGTCAATTTTTCTTTCAGACATCAAGAGATGACCTCTTAAGACCCAAAGATTTATCAAGTCAGCAGTTTATTCCCTTAGGCCACCATCTTCAGCCTCTTCCCCTTCCAGTCACGTCTAGTGAAGAACTTTGCAAACCCCCAGGAGGAAATGGACTAATCTACTTCTTTCGAAAGGACAGGAATGATGCCTATACTGACTGCACTCTATGGGATGGGAAAGCTAATAAAGAGGAGACTACATCTATTCGTGAAAGATTCAGTGTGATGTTTGTATTATAAGAGACAGAGTTAGAGTGCTGTAGCTGTCAATCAGAAAAGGGATATTGTTGCCCAGCATCAGCAAACACTACTGAGAAATTTTTGAGGAAATTCATTCATCTTTTTATTTATAAACATAAAACATTCCTGAATTGATAGAAAAGTTGAGGGACTGTTTGCATTAAAAAATAGAGCAAATCTTTCTCCTCTCTTCTCTCCACTAGGAGTTCATTCATTAATAGGTACATAAACATGACAACTTAAAGTGAAAAATTAAACAGAAACACACTTCTTTTTTAAAGACAATAACTCTCATTCATTCATATTGTATAATTGTCCACGAGGCAGTTTTTTGCTGTCTGCTTAGAAAAATTCACCTATTCATTTCACATTGTTATTTGTAAATATTGCCACTGTAAAAAGGAAATGGCAAATAGAGGCACTGCAGTAGCTTGGTCAATATATATACAAAATAATTTCCAACATACCAAGATAACCTAGCTAGGAAGTTATATAAAAGGAAACAAGAGACTTTGTCTCTTTTAGCCGATCACTAATTTGCAATAAATAAATCCAAACAAACTTTATATATAAGTGAAAATTCTGTGATTTTGGGGCAATTGCATCTGTTGATCTGTTTGATGATGTCCCTAACTTCATGTGCATGTGTCTCACTTATTAGCATTGACTTCCTGTATTTTTCCATTTGCCTTTTTTTAAAATATTAAAAAAAACCCAACTTCATCCCCTTTTTCTTCATATCCCTCCACCATGAGGTTTTTCCTTCTAGTCATGGCAGACAGCATCTAATTTTCAGGTTCAGAAGTGTCCCATTATCTATACTCTGTTGACTGCTGCTGTGCTGAAAAAGTGTTACCATGGGGAAGGATAGAGATCAACCTGCAGGGCTCTGATAAGCAGTTCTTTATGTTTATTTTTGAAAATTCTATCTACCCTGTCAGTTTAGGAATCTGACATGTGAAATTACATCAAACCAATTGGAATTTAATTTATTTTAAAAAAAAGATTACTTTTGTCTCACCCAGTTCAGATTAATAAATAGCAGATCTTGATAATGATGATGATGATGAAAGTACCAGTACCTAAAGGGGGCCTACAGAAAAGATTAGGAGGGACTTCTTACAAGGGCATATAGTGATAGGACAAGAACCAAGGGCTTCAGACTAAAAGCGGGTAGGTTTAGATTAGCTACAAGGAAGAAGTTCTTTGCTGTGAGGGTTGTGAGACTCTGGAACATGTTGCCCAGAGGGCCTTCATAAGCAGTGAGAGTGCCTTAAAATAACCTGACTGAACTCATCTGTTTTCTCTGACAGCCTTGCTGTGAAACACTCAGGTTCCTGCTTCCCTAAAATTTCAGATAACTCTGGAGAACACATTCATGGCTTTCTACAATTGTTTTATCAACTATAGACAAGCCACTTAAATCAAAATGAAGTCTTACCAGACTGCTAAAATGAGCATCATAGTTTAGTATGAAGTAAAAATGTCCTAGCAATATGAAAAAAATAAGCATTCAATCAGCTATGTTCCCATTTCCCTACTGAAGCACCAGACATACAGAAGATGCTTATAAATACACAACATGCATATTAAAATCATACAAACAACCTTTAAGTGCCCAATTTTAATTAATTTGCTGGGTACACAGAAAATCTGGAAACTGACACAAGCATGTGGATCAGTCAAGTTGAAACTGAGGATCCATTCACAAACACCTAAAATAGAATTACTTGATGGTAGGGATATGAAATTTATTGATGATATTGCTTTGTATCCTGAGACTGTTTTTGAGAAAATCACTAAGATGCGTGAGAAGTTTAGCAAGACACAAATTCTGGTCTCATTTGCTGTCTCAGGCACAAGTAACAAAATGTATATTCTAGTTTAACCATCTGATCAAAACATCTGTTACCTGTTATTATATTTTGGACCTTGAGATCTGCCTCCTTTTCAATAGGTCCCCACTACGTGTTTTACAATCTGCAAGGGGTATAAAAGTATGTAACAGATGTTACTTAGTCTTGGACTGCATGACTTCCCGTTGGCCAAGGCAGCAAATCTTTGTTAAAATTCATCATAGAACATAAGGACGCTTCCATAATCCAGTCTTTAACATAACTAAACCATCTAAAGAGACAGTCATGGCTTACAAATGCCTTACAAAAATCCTCTTTTCTATGTTTTGTTCCATGAGAGCAGCAGTCAATAAAAGAGCTGTCTCTGCAATCCTCCCACTAATTAACTTTCTCAAGCCAGTTTCTGCCTATCCACTATTGAGTAAAAAAAACCTGAATGGATTAACATTTTGAAAGCATTTTTTCTTGTTGTGCTATGTAAGAACCGCGTCTACTCTAGTTTACTGTGATCTGCATTCTCAGTAGAAGGTAGAATGAGAAGCTGACATTATCATTGATAGAGTTCTGCCATCATATGCTTGGTTTTCCATTTTATTCAAAGAAAACCAAAATCTGTATTCAGTTAAGGAAATCCCTGATCAATGTAATATGTCTAATAATCAGACTTGGAATTTTCTGTGACTGTACTTTTTCTTTATCCAATGGATCTGCTGCCTGATCAAGAGACTATTCCTCTCCTACTCTGTTATTCTGTAAAATTAAACGAATAGGTTAACTGTCATCTTGGTTAGGAGATGAAAAGCAATGAAAAACTGCAAAATAGTGGCAATATGACAGTTACTGCCTCTGACATAAGACTGGTAACAGCTGACCTCTTCACTTGTTTTGTAATTTTTTTACCTTTTCTTTTTCCTTTGTTACTTTGGAACTCTGCATTCTGGAGAGTTTGTCCTCTGTTCTGCAAGCCTTCGTACGTATTCTCCAATATTTCAATTTATAGATGCACTTCCTTATCTGTTTTTTTGTTACTCATATTTTTTAAGTAGTGATTAAGGGAAACCTTGTATGTAAGGAGAAAATTACAAAATATTTGACAAAATAATATAAAAGAGTTTAACTACATAGTAGCCCTAGCCTTCCAAATAGCCAGTTACCTCTTATTAGTTGTTGGATGGTCTCATTAGACTCTGCCTAAGAAATGAAGTAGTCTTGCTGTCTTACTTGAGAGCAAAACTTTTAGACAACCTGTTCAGTTTCAGGTGGAACAAAGCAGCAGTAGTTGTACCATTAGAAACACCCAAGAGAAGGTTTAGGAAGCAATTTCCTCCTATTTTTTGCTGTCTTTTGGGTGAGATGAGTGTCTGGTTCTAAAAGTGTGAATTGACTTAGCATAAGTGAATACACCAATGCAACACACGCTCGGGATGTTGGCAAGTGTATTTTGAAAGAGCTATGGATAAAAAGCTGCACAGCACGGACACTATCTTACATAAAGGACAAAAGTAGTGTGATTTTTTAAGAACTTCTGAAGTGCCATTATCTTTCAACAGGATTTGCATTATTTGTGGCTACACATTTGGGAACACTCAAGTCCCAAGCCCCCAATAAAACCAAGAGACCATTTCAAGCTTTGAAAAATACATGATTCCAAACATGTTAAGTAGATACTTACAACTAATTCTCCATTCATTCATTTTTAATGAATGTGTCAGTATCTTTTCTGCAGAAATAACGAAGGACATGATAAGATAGTAACTAAAACAGATCTTTCAATGCAAACTGCTATGGTAATGCAAATTAATCGACCAAATGTTAACACAGCCAGAATTCCTGAAAAAACTTTGTTCTAAAAGTACAGGGTATGGTTTGTTTGGGGTTTTTTTTTGTTTTTTGGGGGGGTTTTTTTAGGTCTTTGCTACCTGAAATTGGATTGTGCTATTTGGGAAGGCAATTTGCCAACATCTAACTCTGTATTGTAGTGGATTTGAAATTGTTCTGGATGTAGTACTAAGTCTTGTTTACAAGAATGCCTTTCTAAGAAGAGAAGTATTACTCTCAAACTACTGTGTGCTAATTTCAGCATTCTTACCACAGGGTCTTAATCTGGGTAAAATTACTTCTTTATGAAAATTTTTTCTTTAAATTTTAAACAGAAAGTTTCTTCCTTATCCAGTCTTTCATTCTTACCCAGGTGGCTGATTGATTTTTCTTCTGAAAAATTACAACTTGTACAAGTGGGCAGAACAGACAAAATTCTGAGGTCTTTAGGTATTTGTTAACATTTGCATTGGTAAACTAATAAAACATTAAGCTTTTCTTCAGGGTTCCAAAATGCCAATAAGAATGTCCTATTCCAAAGGGAGTACTGCTGAAATGGGACACAACAATGGGCATTCCGGTCACAAACAGTTTTCCTTGGGGGCCTTTTCATTGCTTTAACACTAATCTGTGACAAAAAGGCCTTGTCAGATTCTTATTGCATTTAAGAAGCTTTTGGTGAGATTTGTATTGATTTGGAATAAGGCAACTGACAACATTGCAATAAATTTTTACTACTTAGTACTGATCAATATAGATTTTTTTTCAACCTTTCTCAAGAAAATTGCCTTCTATTGCTTCAGATATGTCCAAGCTGATCCTAAGTTAATTATATCTCATGCAACAGGTCATGTACTTTGTCTAGTTCTAGTCTCTGACATGAAACCATTTTTAACAGTCTGGGAAAATTTTCGTGTCTACAACTAAAAAAATCTGAAAGCCTTCTACACTAAGAGGAATATGTAGGTAGCTGTCTCTCTTACTTATTGCAAAATGAGTATCAACAAAAATGCCATTTCTGTATCAGAAAGTGAAAACTTCTACCACTACAAAGCTAATCCAGACTTTCCAAGGTTTTTCCCTAACCATATTATCAGCTTTGAGGTAATTTAAGTTTGGTGTAGTTTACTCAACTAAGGATACAACATCTGAGTATACACTGCACTGTAACTTTAGCTGGAAGGCACCCAGCTGT
The DNA here is from genome assembly GCA_013399015.1 of Galbula dea. Lineage (NCBI taxonomy): Eukaryota > Metazoa > Chordata > Aves > Piciformes > Galbulidae > Galbula > Galbula dea. The sequence goes on from VWZX01004365.1 coordinate 771,574, forward strand.
GTGTAAGAATAGGGTACATTTGTGCTGTTTGACAGACAGTGATGTGGATATTTCTGCCCAAATATATATCTGAACCACATGTAGCACTGAATCATTGGCTGTCTCTACGTGAGCAAGCAGTGCGGAGCTGCGAGTGCAGATGACCCATGCAGAGTGAAAATGTCTGTGTAGCAGACTATCCATGCTTCAGGGGGGTTACTATGGATGGGCTCTGGTCTGGTCCTGGAGACTTAACATCTATTCAAGAATGGCAACCACTTGTAGTGCATCTTTCAGGTTAGTTTCATCATAAAGGAAAGCCATTTGTACCCTTAAGTATTAATGCAAAACAAAGAACAGACATTTGCTATAAACATGAGATACCTTCCAAAAGTACGCTTTTGATCCATTCTAAAATGCTGCTGGGAGACATCTATATAGGATAATAAGCAGCTTATTCAGACACTTCTCAGATGTTAATAGATCAAAAGAACAAAAGGAGACATCTTGCATTATAAGCCAAAGTTGCTTAAGTTGGCTTTTAGTGTGTGCATACTTGCGGCCTAGGTATCAGTGAGGTGTCAACATCATATAATCTATCAATCTCTAGTCTCCTTCCCATGAATCCTCCTAAATGGCACATGACTTCTCCTTTATGAGTACAGCAGTTTCCAGGATGTACACCGTGAGCATCTAAAATCCTGGGGCCAAAAATACATTTTTGGTTTCTGTAATCAAAGAGCTCATCTCTCCATGTTCCTTGAGATAGGTGCCTTGCAGAAGTGACAAAATTGACTATCTAATGCAAAAAAATTATTCTCAATCGATGTTTTCCTTCATTAATTATATTAAAAATACAGTTAAGTCCTTTGGGGAGGCAATGAAGCCTAACAAATGTGCAATGAAACTGCAAAGCACTAGTAGAACCTTGTGTAAAAAGTTCATCCTGTATAGAAAAACAAATAAAAACTTCTTATGTGTGAAGAAAATAGGAAAAAAATGATAAAATATTACAGAGGTTTGATATGCTCAGCAGGAAATGACAGGAACAGTCTTATTGACTCAGGGAAATTTAGGCAGACAAATATTTTCAGAAAAGCATAGGAAAAACCCAGTCTTATTCAGCATTGTAGTAGAACTCATGATGAATGACCCAATTAATGGAAAACACACTTATTTGCCCTTCTTTAGCCACCTGTTACTATGCCTGCATAGATTGATTTTAAAGAGCAAAACAAGCCACTTGCCCTAACACCAGAGAATGTCTGATCAAAAAACTCATGCAATGTCTAAGTTAGTGATGAAATATACTGCAAGCACTATACAGAATGTCTTGTGACTTACATGCATCTGTTTTTTAATTCATCTTTAGAAAAAAAAAGAAATGTTATTCCTTTCTAAAAAATACCTCCATTGTATGGCAAAAATCTGCCAAACATTCTGATTATAATTATTAAATTTACAGTGAGTTTAATAACTGTGGTTGTGTTACTATGTGGATATCCATTTTCTGACCTACCCAGTTGCATCTAATACGATTATTTTAACTCAGATTGAAAGTGTACTGTCAAGCCTCACTTTCTCATCAGACAGATGTGGATGTTTGCTTTGCATGCTCATAAGCTAGTTGTTGTGAGATAAAATGGGGGTTTTTTAATTACTTTTGTTAGTTTTAAATAATCACATTGGCTGTTGGGGCAGGTTTACCTCAAGCTGCAGCTCAGTAACTTTTAAAGAGGCTGCCTGTTGTGAAGTAATGCATGGCAGAGTTATCAGGCTGCCACAAGGACCTCTTCTTTTGTTAACCTAGTAAAATCCATGAAACTGGTCTGAAAAATCAAATAAAAAATACTGTTCAAGACACGGTTCATATATGTACTCTATGATATCTCTTTTTCATTAAAATAATTTAATTCTTAAAAAGTGTTTCATTTCAGTGTTATTTTATAGATGAGATGGCAATTAAAATTGACTTCTGGGAAGTTCCCAGTGGAAAAGTGCAGCTGTTACCAAAACTCAGAAAAGAAACCCATGTTAGATTCATTTCTCTAAGCAATTAAGCTGATTTCCTGAAAAACTCTATGGTCTTTCTCTTCGTCTAGAGATGCTGTAATACATCTTGTAGTGATACATGCAATGGCTTGCATGTCACAGTTCACTTTGGTCTAATAAGAAGAGGTTTTAGCCTCCACCAGTATTTATTCAGTGCTGAATTCATGTGCATAATAATGCATACAAAGGATTATGCCAAATGCAATGTGCTTACTGGACTGCAAGCATTAGCCAATAAACAGTGAAGACTGAACTCATTGCCTTGCTACTATGCTAACTATGAATTAAATATGAAAGTTAGAAATAAAAAGGAAGAGAAAAGAAAAAAAAAGAGATGGACAATGGAAGATGGTAAATGAGAGTAGCTGGTTTAATATTCTTTGGTTTCTGTACATTACTGAATATAAGTCAAATTCATCACAGTGAAATGTTGTCCCTCAAATGCAACCCTTTTGCTGTCAAGGAAAACCCTCACAGCTGTGGTTATAACCAGAAAAAGATAAGGAAGCTAGAACTGCATCAGCCAACAGGGATTTTCCCACATTATTTTCATGGCTCTAAATAACAGATGGCATTCTGTAGCTACTGATGGTATTTACCAGCTCTCAAGAAGCAGTGGATGAAGGAATTGAGGGAAAAAAAATGAAAAAGACAACCAACACAAGGATAATAAGTTCAAGCACAACCATTTCTCCTTGTCAGAACAATCTCCAGGTGAATGGCTATCTGTGGTATCATTCTCATGCAAGGGATGCAAAACAAGTTACTTTTTAAACTCAGTTAAAATGAAAACTGAGAGTTGAACATAGCTTTTTCTTTAATATTTTGGTTCACTCACAAACTGAGTTAAAAAGAGGGTGCTTTCTCTAAGGATTTTTTATCATGAAAGGTATATTGAGCTAGTTTGTGTTGCAGAACAGCTCTTGACTTAAGAGATACAGCCTAGTATAGTGTAAATACCATTTTGAAGTATTTTTCAAATACTTTTTCCATGATGGTCTGAAAAGACCAAAAGCCACAAAGGAAAGGTTCTCAGATTCTTTCAAGTTCCTTGAGATGTTTTTTTGTAAAGTGCTCTCAACACAGGATGGTATATGCAATTAAGAGGTTAAACAGGTTAAACAACACTTGGAACACTATCTTCAGAAACTGGATTTATCCAATCTTTATAATATCATAAATCTATAGACAGCAAAACAAGATACCATCCCAAAGATATAAACGTAAGCCCATATTTCTTCATATAAGTTGTTAAATAACTCTCCAAGACTCTAATCATAATGAAAAGAATATATATTAACAGTCTGCCATTTTACCCACAAGCAAATCATAATGATACCCCTGCTAATTAAAGTAAAATTTCATTAAAGTGTTTCTCATTATCATTTGCAATATTTTATGATAATTATCTGCCTTTTATATAACAAATTAAATTAATGCTTTTAATAACACCTTTAACCTTAGCTTAGGTAATTTTGAATGACAATGTAATGACAACTTTAATTGCCCATCACATTAATTATTCTATAATGAAATAATTTGGGCAACTAATTCTCATTATTTGTTCCTTTTGCATTACAATTAAACACTCTATATGCCTCATGAGCAATGTTAACACAGGCTTATATTAGTTCAGCTGCATTAGTGTATTTATAAAATATCAACGTTGAAGGATTTTTGTATGTGACATTTAAAATTTCTATTCCTTTTATGATGTTCTGATTGAAATAGATTATGCTGTTGAAGCAAAAGAAAGATTGAGTCCTACTTTTCCAGCATATAATAAGCTATGACATCATCTCAACAAAACAGAATCACCACCAGAGATTAATAACTATGTTGAAAATCATCAGAGTTGAGCAAAAGAGAATGAGCCTTTTATGACTTAGACCTAAATCATCTACTTTGCAGACACATGGTAACATCTCTTTAGGTCACCTATAGCTGAATCATTTGAATTCCAAACCTCAAAAGCTCCTGTGGCAAACTGAGATTTGCCCAGCCAGAGATGATTTTAAGGTTAAGGCTCACAGGTTAGAAACGGGCAAAGTCTAACCACACAGTTTGCTTTCAGGCTCACTGAAGTAACCTCCTGACCACCACATCCAAACAATATCAAATGTAAAAATATATGAAAATGTTAAATATATTAATGAATTTTTTTATTTTTTTTTTTTGCCTCATGGATAGAGGACCCAACAGGCTCCTGGGCTTCATTAGGAAGAGTGTTGCCAGCAGGTCAAGGAAGGTGATCCTTCCCCTTTGCTAAGCACTGATGAGACACAGCTGGAGTGCTGGGTCTAGCTTGGGCTCCCCAGTAAAGAGATGCAGGGACTTACTGGAGAGAGTCCAGGGAAGGGCCACAAAGATGTTAACTGTCCTACAAGAGGCTGAGAGAGCTGGGCCTGCAGAGGCTGGAGCAGAGAAAGCTCAGGGTAACTGATGAATGTGCTATGAATTTCCAACATTCCTGTCTGTATCAAATATTGTTCTATATTCCACTCAGAGTAAGAAAAATATCAAGAAAAGCAGATGCACCACCACCTTTGCTAGTTTTATAATTTAAAAATCCCCTAGACATACTATGTTTTTTCACAAAGCAAATAGTTCTATTAATAACAGTAATCTTCTATTACTAGTTCAAGATATCCACTTTAATGCACCTGTTATTTCTGACAGCAAGAATTCTGTGCACCAACCTCATTCTCTGAAAATGAGTAGCCATGCCACATATAAGAAAGAATTGCCATTAGAAGTGTCCTGCCTTTCATTCCCAATAACTAAGTTAAATATAGCAATTAACTTGTTATCTGGCAGATCTGCAATCATCATCTTTTCCAAATAGGTAAACTCATCACTGTGCATTTTAAGCTTCAAGATTAATGTATTCCAAGAACACACTGAAGAATAAAGGTACTTCATGGCTGTCTGATTTTAGGCATCCTCCCATCATCCTAAAGTGTAATCCCCTGGAGTGATTATGTGTGAATAATTTAGAGAAGTGCACAATGCCTGAGGTTTATAGGCATAATGTAATCCAATATTTGTTCAGTGGCATGTCCATAGCACTCCAGATAGACTGTAATGAACTTGCTGAGGGCACAGTTCACATGATAGGAACAGTTTTTAACCTGAGAGGCTTGTCTTTTCTTCATAAAAATAAGGACTGCACTATAATAGTTGTCAAGTGTCTTTCTTTAACATTATTTTTTAAAAAATCTTTAAAATGTAATAAATTACAAAATATAAAGGCACTAAAAAAAGCTCAAACAACAGAAGATATTAAGTCAAATTTTCAGTGTCTGTAACACTTAGAAGTTTAAATTCTATTGACTTCTATCAATAGGGTTCAAGAGCTCAAGTCTCTTTTGAAAGTGATATGTGACCTCCTACGTCACATAAGATGACATATTACGTATTTATTATTCTTTCATTCTGAATTGAGATTTGTACAATGATGTATTACCCCTGCATCACTAGAAATAACTAATTTCTTTTGCTTTCTCCCCTAGATCCCTCTGTGGAAGAGTATTTTTTCCACTTAAAGTACAATATTTCCTTCAGACACGTCAGAAAATTTCATCTCTACCAATGCCTGAAACACTAAATTAAATCTCAGTTGTTTACAGATCTGTAGGAAATCAACATAAAATGGGGACAACACAGCCAAAAAGGAAATTTATGCTTGTAAGTTTACAAACAGCGTATTTGTGAATTCGATTTTTTTTAGCTTTATTTAATGTCTGCATCAAAATTTCTCCATATAAAATATTTTAGGTTTTGTTATAAGAAGTCCATTGTCAAGAGATCTCTTATGGATAAAGTCCTATATAAAAAAGATTTACAGATGTTTGGTTGTTTTGTTGGGATTTTTTCCATTGCTTCACTGTACTGGCTCCTTTTGCCATACTTTCTTGTCCTTTAAGTTGAACTGGAATGGTTAGTTTTGCACATAAATCTAAAGAAAAATCTTCAAGTATAATATTTCAATCAAGAGGTTAATGCTGAGATGGAGGAAAATAGATATATATAACTTACATACAAGTGTCTAAAGTCCTAGTTAATCAGAAACATTAATATTATCTCCATAATCATAAAACTGTCATTTTGTAACAGACAGGGAGTCTGAATCCACCACACAGAAGAAACTGGAATGGAAGCAAGACAATTATATAAGTGGAAGCTAGATGTTCCATCCATGGCCCTCATTTGAAAACAGTAAACTCAGATCTGAATCTTAAACAAGATACTATTTGACTTCAAATAGTTCATGTTAGCATCACTGTAGTGACTTGCATTGCATGCTGCAGTGGGGCACCTTGTCTGCTATTCTACTTGCCTTCTCTGATTTAGAAAAGGCTTACTTCTCATGATAGTACAGGAGTGATTTATCAAGCCACAGTAATTATTACTGCATTTTCTGGATTTTCACTCAGTGCAAAAAGATAGTCATATCACAAAGGGAAAAAAAAAAGATAAACTATTGTATTTATGAGAATATACCATCATAGTTCAATTACTTATTTCAAAATAATGTAAATCCTAGCTGTAAATTTTGTATTTTACTTATGTACTGACTTTTTTTCTATTTTAGTATTTTGTATTTAGAGTGACTAACAGAAACGGATAAAGAAATTCCTTCTGGAAAACAAAAATTCATACTTCTTGTGAAACGCATCTTGGAGGGTTTTCTAGTGCCACATCCCTAATTTTTAAAAGCATTATTTATGTCTCAAATGTTTTAGTGAAGTTTATTTTAAACATTTGTTTTTTCCATTTTTTGCTTTATCTGTCTAAACAAAACAATGATAACATTGCCCCTTTTCTCCTTCACATCAATTTAGGTTTTTCTTCTCTTCCTTGGATGGCCTTGAGCCAAACTCTATTGAAAAAGATAATTTTTGAACAGTCATCAGCTCATTTCCCTTCTCTTCTGTTGAGAGATTTTAATCAATACTATTCCTTGTGTGACAATGGCACTTGCAGTTATACAGGGAATCTCAGGGTGGATTATCTATTTTTGCTTTAGAATTTGACTAGGGAGAAATAATTCCAGCCAACAATGTTTACTGATGAATGCTTTATTAAGTTTGTGTATTATCATTTTGCTCAGTAGAGCCACCAAGTTCTGTCCACCATGGAACTGAACCTTGTACAATACAAAGAGAGAGAAACAACCTACTCCTGCACTTGGAGCAACTTCCCAAGCCTCACATTATCTCCTAATAGCTGCCATCTGCCCAAAGAGGCAGAACCATAAGGCAAGGCACGTTCATCCATATCTCCTCTGTAAAAACAAGGATGACAAAGGATGCTAAATGCTGGTCCTGCACCATGAAGAGAGCTGCAGGTGAAAATGGCAGAGAAGGACCTGGGCGTGTTGATTGACAGCTGGCTGAACACGAGCCAGCAGTGTGCCCAGGTGGCCAAGAAGGCCAATGGCATCCTGGCTTGTATCAGGAATAGCGTGGCCAGCAGGAGCAGGGAGGTGACCTTGCTCCTGTACTTGGCGCTCCTGAGGCCACACCTTGAATACTGTGTGCAGTTTTGGGCACTGCAGTATAGGAAGGACATTGAGGTACTGGAGAGGGTGCAGAGAAGGGCAACCAGGCTGATCAGGGGTCTGGAGAACAGGCCTTATGAGGAGAGGCTCTGGGAGCTGGAGCTGCTTAGCCTGGAGAAGAGGAGGCTGAGGGGAGACCTTATCACCCACCCTCTTTAGTTATCTATAAGGAAGTTGTAGAGAGGCGGGTGTTGGCCTCTTCTCCCTTGTGACCAGTGACAGGACTAGAAGGAATGAGTTCAAGTTGTGCCAAGGCAGGTAAAAATTCTTAACCAAAAGAGAGGTGAAGTGTTGGAATAGGCAGCCCAATGAGGTGGTGGAGGAGTCACCATCCCTGGAGTTTTTCAAAAAACAGGTAGATGTGGCACTTCAGGGGATGATTTAGGGATAACAGTAGTGTAGGGCTACCAGTTGGGCTTGATGATCTTGAAGGTCCTTTCCAACCATGATGATTCTATGATTCTTGCTATGGAGATTAGGAAGTTACAAGTTAACGTCAATGTGCAGTATTGGTTGGATTTATGGGGGCACTTTTAGCACCTACTGTCTCCAAACTTAACACATGACCCCAGAAATCAGGCCCACTAAAATGTCACAACTTTATGAAGAAAGTTGATGCAAACTATAAAAAGTGACTTAGAGAATACTTCCAATCCTTTTGATAAAGTCCACCCAGGTACATCTGTAAGAGGACTGGACAGAAGACAGAAGCTGTGTATCTTAGTCCATTCAGTTGCAGTTCCTTAGAAGTCTTCAACAATAATCACTCATTTTCAAAAGCATGGCTAACACCAGTTTTCCAATGTTAAGCATGGATTTATGAAAACATGGGTTGATCCTTCCCTGGAAGGGTGTTTGCCCAAGAATGCTTCTTTGGAGATTGTGTGGTAACACTTCAAATTATTCTCAAATGCAAAGTAAATTAAGAGTTCAGAAAGCTAGTTCTCCCATTGTTTGGGTTACTTTTCAAAGCATTTGTTATCTTCTGCATAAAAAAATTGGGACCCTATCCATTTTACACCTTCTCGGCCTTGAACTACAAAACAGTCAAGCTCTGTCTTCCCTCAAAGGTTAGCTTATAACTCTGATTTTCAAACAATGTAAAGGAGCACAGCACACTTCAGAAAGACACAGCAAAAAAAAAAGCCAAACAACACAAACCACACAGCCCTTTGACTGATCTCAAAGGACACAGCATTTCATATTTTGCCTTGCTGCATAACATTTAGAGAACCGGTAATTTATTGTGAATTCGGACACATTTTTCTCTTGCCTCTTTTCTAAGCTGCCTTATTTGTACGTTAAAGTAACAGACAGATAGCTCTTACAAGTGTCATCCCATCACTCAGGGGAAACAAAAACCCTGGGAAACCTTTCTTGAAGTTTTATCTCAAACATAGAAAATACAAATCCGTTAACCACAACGTGATTTAAGTAGCACACAGTAGGATAATACTTGGTGGATTTCTGGTAAGATCTGTGAATGACTGCGACGCATTACTATGTTTGCTTACATATGTATGTGGACACACTACTTTGAAAACATACAGAAATGGAGTGGGAAAAGCTATACATGACAATAGAAAATTTTTTTTTCTACAAGTTTTTCAGCAATGTCTGAAATCTGTTTAGATAAAGTAATTAATTAATGACATGTTTAAACTTCTAAGTAAGATTGAAACAAATCAATTTCAATAGATGTTCAGTAATTATCATTACAACCACATGAGGAGTGATCATTTATTATTCTATGCACCTACACAACTTCTTTCTTTGTACAATGAGTTATATTAAATCCTTGATTTAACCTTCTGATCCTTAGTGTTATAAATCTTTGAGCAAGCTACAGAAGGAACTCAGCTAGAAATTTAATTAGCCAAGATGTTTAAACACAAAACACAGCAACATATTTCAGAATTTGTAACAGATTCAAACTTAAGGAGTTCAGCAAAGACTGATTCTCTGTTTTCATTGCTTTTGACAGAACAATAGCTGTGTTTTGCTGTTTATTTTATTAAATAACATTGCAATTTAAAAAAAAGGCATTTCAAAGTCAACAACATATGAAGCTGTAACAAAGGAGAATTAAACATAGATCAATCTGAAGATGACCTAGACCAATTTATAATTTATGTAAAGAGTAAATGAGCTGTAACCACACACAGTAACTACTCTTAGCTCTAATGAATGACCTCAGTGGTTTCTCACTGTACTGCCTCTTCAGAAACTTTGTGTTTTCATTCTCACAGCATGGGTATCATTTCTCACAGTCAAACAAACATACTGAAATTTGGGCTCAAGCCCAGCCCAATAATCTAGCCCCTGACCCACAAAGGTGTTGTAAATCCTGTCCTCTGGTCTGTCCTAAACAAGGACAGAGAGTCTGTCCCATCCAAGGCTTGGAAGCCCCTGGAACCCCACAAGGTCTCCTGCAGCACAAACACCCTGCCCTTTCCAGGGACCCCAACACCAGGCTGTGACACAGAACTGACCTGGCAAGGATAAGGAGTTCGGGTTATCTAACAAAGCAACAGATACAGAACACACTTTATTCCCTTTCCCATCTGCTTCACGTACTGTAACAAGCAGAGCCCCTTGCTCCATGTGCTTTTGCTGAAATCTGTCTCAAATCTTGTAAATAGGGGTTTATTTTTTGAAAATAACAAGGAAGTAGGAACTGATGAGCATCGTACCTATCATCCCTCCCCCCAAGAATCAGCTAGATTTTATGGCATGCTGCCTTATCAAATGCTTTGGAAAAGATGGGGAGTGGGGAAGGGGATGTGGAATAAAAGGAAAAAAAAAGCAAGAAAAAAAGTTCATGAAAATAGAAACGGAGACAGATATAAAGCCAGAATCTTTGACACACATATACTAGACCCCATACAGCTCTGTAATAGCAATTGTCTCTTTTTCTGATTGCTCCTCTTTCCCTTGGTACTCAATCTGAAAGTCCAATTTGTCAGAATAATGTATCTGGTGTGAGAGACAATTTCTACGACTGAAGTAACTGTTTCTAAGCAACCAGAAATGCTCTAGGAACAGGTTTCATTTTTCCCTGTACCCACTGAGATACAGAGTAATTGTCAAGATAATTATAACACATTTGTGATGATTTACGGGGGTTTTAAATAATTATTTATAGAACTACTCAATGCAATGAAAGGATTAATTGACCACAGGAACCTGGATCCACACTTGGTTTATAGATAGCCACTAGAAATCAGAATAAATTATGGTTACAGTTCGCCAGGGTTACAGATTTCAGTCACAGGAAACACATTGTTATTTTTATTTGTATCACTAGTAATAAGAGATACCCCTGACTTCTTCCTCTCTCCTCCTCCCCTGAGGTCATGGTATTTGTGTACCAGGTGCTGCCCACAGACTTGCAGAAAGACAGCAGTTCACCTGGAAACCTGGCTATAGAAATACAGAAGCCATACAAAGCACAAGAAAAGGAGACTGTTGTCCTTCTCAGCCTACAGAGAGGGAAACCAAAGAACTCCAGAACTAGGAGTCAGGTGGACTCAGACACGATTTTAAGAGATGGTTTAGGAAGCATCATGGTTACAGTTCTCACTGTTAGAGACAACCTGTAATGTGTTTCCCAGCCTCATACTACAGCCATGGTCACAAAGATGAGCACCCCCTCTACATCAGCTGTGGCATCAGGACATTGTAAGATGGTTTTAGCCCAGGCTGCAACCCCCTCCTTTGCTCTGGTGGAAGTCATGTTCCCTTCCCCATCCCCTCAACCAGGTGTCTGGGGGGTGAACTGGTTCAAGGAACTGCTCTTGTAGGCAACTTCAGCAAAAGAGAATAAATACGTTGTCAGGTAGGCAAGCTGATTTAATTCACTGCTTAACTAACACTCTCAGAGAGGTGAGGCTGGAATGCCTTATAGGAAAAGAAGAAGAAGATGGGCAGGTCTGTCCCTTTTCATATCAGCCCAGTTTCATAGCTCATGATGATTATGAATCTGTAGCTCTACAGACAAGACTTTGTACCCCTGTGTGCTGTAATGCCTAGCTCTTAGGTGTTTGCCATAACAGATCTGCCACATCAGCAGGTGAGACCCCTTTGAAATAAAATTATTTCATGTGACAGAACGGCTAGCACTTCTACCCTCCCTCTTGTCATACAGTTTTTCAACACTAAAGCCAGTATGAAAAGAACATTACCATTAAAACGCATTTCCCTAGTTCCTTCCAACAGTAAATAAATAAAACAGAAAAGGAAACAAGATGCAAACAGAAATAATGAAGATATGTATTGCATTACTAACGTACAATTGTGAAGAGTTATTAAAATCCAGGAGATTCAATTACACAAAGGTGTTTCCATACAATGGGACATCCTTAGTGTGACAGGAATTGTTCCTGATGCCAGTGTTTGCTTTTTTTCAGTCAGTGCAAATCTCCAGGATTAAACTAACACAAAGCATGTTCACCTTCAGTCTGCAGGATATTTACTTTTTTGGGTGGATGTGACAGTCCTCACACTCTATGGAGGAGAAAAATCTCAGACAGTGTCACTGCATCAATATTATCTGCTTAAATAAAATTAGTTGACTTTCATATTTTGATCATTTTTGCTGCCTTCCAAACACTTCTATTATGACCAGATCCTGAAACAGTTTATTACTGTATTACACTTTCTCTCTAGTTTGTGTGCCAAAATGGCCCTGGGCTCTGGTCTCCCAGGAAGCTGTAATATCCTTTTGTAAACCTTCTGTGAATGATTATGGTAAACCTTGCTTGCAGCAGTTTCTGTTCCCTCTAGCATTTTTTCTACCCACATGCTTGTGCTTTTCTTTTCTTTTTTCTGATTTTCAATCCCCTATTTTACCCTATACCCTCCAGCTTATCTGTCTGTCATAATACACTGTTCTCCTGTTGTCTATTTCTCTATGTAAGTGAAAGAGTACCATTTTCAAACCTCCCAAGACAAATAATTTTTGTAGTAAAAACATCAATACTAAGCGTCCACAAAAGTCAAAATCAGAAATAATTTTAGAAGCAGCTTATGTGCTGCTATTCATCTGAATTGCACTTTAAAATGTAACTCTTGTTCATCCTTTCATTGAACTTCTATAACAAAGACAGTATCTCAAATGCTGAAGTAAAATTTATGCCCAGAATCAAGCTTTATAAACATTAAAAGTACTTTACTAGGCTAATAGTGCTTATCTTTTACTTGCTTATTTTAAGAGAAAAAAAATTATTTAATTCAGCACAAATAAATAAAAACCCAATACAATTGCACCAGCTGGAAATTGACATGCAATATCAGTGTTAAAAGCAAATATTCAAGACTTTAGGGGAAGATGGGGAAGAGACTGAAGACTTTCGTATATTTGACCAGTTGCTAATGAAGTATAAGATTTTTCTGAGCTGAGACAGGGTTATAGTAACAGAAGACATAGTAGGGCTGGGGAGCTGAGCTCACTCCTAAAGAGAACTGCTTCTAAAATTGGCCACAAATCCTGAAATATCTCAAATTTGTAATGATCAAATTCAGTAAAGACATAAAGGACAGTGGCTTAACATTTTCTTACCTATCCTTCAAGCGTTTTACATAATTTTAAGTGCTGCATATGCTGAAATGACTTCAATTACACATGAAAGCAGTTATTTCTAGAATGCAATAGAGCAACTGCATAACAATATGCATCATATCTCCAAAACACTTAGTTGCAAAAGTGGAAACTTCCCCATTAGACTGTCTTTCTTCCAGCAGGGCCTCATACCTGTTTCTCAGAGGCACCCAGGAAGTTGAGACAAGCAAGGAAGGCACTCGCCTTCTGTTGCAGCCATCAACTTTCTTCCAGTCACCTGTTTCATTTAGGCCTGTGTCTTCCACCTTTGCCAAGCCTTCTGTTACAAGGGCCCCATCCTTAAGGTGTATGGGGGACTGAGAAGGCAGGGGAGGAGTCTCTCCTGCCTCTCCGGTAAGGGACCTGCCTGCATTCCCCCCCATCTCTTGGGTCATCCTTTTGCAGGCGGCAAGAGGGCACGGGATCCCCTGCTTCTCGTGCAGCCCTCACCTGCTGCCCCTCTCTCAGGGATGGCAGAGCCTGGCCGCACCACTCTTATCTCCCTTTCACGCTCCTCTACAGTCCGTAACCTCGCAACTTCTTCCTTCAGCTCAGCCACCATACTGAGCAGATGATTCAGCTGTTCACATCTGACACAGGTGTTATCTCTGTTACCTTCCACTGCAAATGCCAGGCTCTGGCACTCTCCACAGCCAAGAACACGGACAGCCACATGTTTGCGTGGGGCCACAGCCTGGGTGCCCACAGTTTTTCTGACAGCAGCCGTCAGCCGAGTTACAACCATGCCCAGAGATTTACACGAAACTCACCTCACAGTCAGCGGCGACGCGGCCCGATGACTCACCCCGCTCCTTGACCGACCTTTTTCCGGTGCTCTGCTGGGCTGTTCAAACACCCCGAGGGACTGCGCTCCCGCCAACCCCCAGCCGCTCCTGCCTCTCCCAGAGGAAGCAGGCCTGCGGGCTCTTGCACGTGGTCCGCAAACTTAGCTATTCACAGGAGTCAAAAAAAAATCCCCTGAAGTTCCAAACAACAGGAAGCAGAAAGTGCCTCGGTTGTTTTGAGGAATTGCAGCTCAAGCTAGGTTACAAAGCTGTTTAAATACCCCAGGGGACTGCGCTCCCCCCCGCGCCGCTCCTGCCTCTCCCACAGGGAGCAGGCCCGCTGGCTCTTGCACGTTATCTAGCACGCGGTCCTCAAACCTAGCTGTTCACAGGAGGGAAAAACTACCCCGAAGTTCCAAACCACAGGAAGGGGAAAGTCCCTTGGTTGTTCTGAGGAATTTTGTTTAGTTGCAGTATTGGTTTCAAAATTTTTCACTTATAAAGGCAGAAGTAAAGCCACCACTTTATGTGATGAAAATTTAACATTTATTCTATAATAATGCAGTTTATAAAGTTAGCTACATAAATCATTAGTGCTAGAAACCTACTGAAACATCACATTGGAAATTGTCAGTACCTTTAGAGGTCTGCATCGTGCACTCTAATTCATGGTAGTACCAAATTGGATGGGATATAAATTTTAATTCTGTGCAGTCAGAATGAATCCTGACAGCATCAGGCATATATTCTACAGGTGCAGGCTATTGGCAGCAGTGTGCATTAAGGAAACAATTAAGGAAATGTCTCAAAGTGCTGGGTTGCCAAAGCCAGGGAAGCAGGGTACAAAGCCAACAGCTCTTGAAATTTGTTTGCTGTACTGCTGAAACAGAACAAAGTGAAATCCCACAAGGTACTCATACTTCTTCATCCCAAGCAATGGATATCAGAGTGGAAGAAAAAAGAAATCAGGAAACTCTCAGCAAATAGTAGAATAAAATTGTAAGTCCTCAAATTCCTTGAGGCTCCTGCTACATGGTGCAGCAGTATTCCTTACACAGAGATGTCGAGCTTTCAGAGAGAAGAATGCATCACCAAATTCCTCTCAGGCAAAACTGCAGGTAGAGCAAAGTATGTCCATTCAGCTTCTTTTCTTGCTTCCTTTCATCTATAATATTCATTCCTTTGTTTTCTTTTTTCAATATTACTATATCTAAGTGTTAATAATGCCCTGCAATGCAGGAAATATATGACAAAATATACAAACTAGAATCAAGAACAATCCCAAAGATACAAATCTACAGAGCAAATGTGTAGGAACTCTAAGCTATCACATAAGCAGTGAAATTTAACTCACTAAAAGTATTCAGGGGATAATTCATTCAATAAAGTGTTAGATAACTTGGTAAAGACAAAAAGTCTTTAAGAATACTTTCCAAGCCACCTAGTCTTGGCTACTCAGACTATTCCTAAACGTTGGCACTTTGTAGCTATATGATACCATGTCTACATTATTTGATCAAAGTACACTCTCCCCTGCCAAAGACAAGCCACTTCTCTTTTTGCCACAGCTTTGATTTTTCTCTTCAGCTGCTTACCAACAGCTATCTATTTTCTATAGACATTGAGGCAGTCATGAGTAACCTATGGCAAGTTTTAGTTTTCACCTAATAATTTCCAGTGACATAAATATTCAGTTGGTTTTCTTTCAGTCAGCTCAGTGATTGCAATGAAGTTTCTATTTTAATTTCAACTACTAATAAATCTAAAAAGCCCTCTCCTTTTCCATGAAATAATTATTTTTTAAACATAAATGACATAACTTAATTTCATTTTAATTTCATTAAATTCAGAACACCGGATTGACTACTGATATGGTATCCTGCCGGTGGTTGACTCCTTCAAAGAGCTTTGATTTGTGTGTCATGGCTTTCCTTTACAGCAGCTATATTGAATCTTAAGATATGATAACATAGGTTGAATCTGCATTTTTTCTTTTTCACCTTTCTGATCAACATTTATATCTATTCCAGGTAAGTTTGCCAAGCTATTGTACCTAGAGAGAAAAAGGCTACAGTTGGACTGGACTGTGAGAGATTTAGAGGAGGCTCAGGCATCCTTCAGTTATCCTTAGCCTTGGAAGAAATATGTGGACTTGTCAACTACTACCATGGTACCCTGGTTTAAGCAAGACAACATGTATTCTTAATGACAGTACTCAAATAAGCCAGGCTTTCACATCTCTGATTGGTTCCAAGGCCTAGAATGTTCAACAGAATTTACTGCCAGCTATGCAACTCTCGGACTTTGGTGGATTAATATTTTTCTTTCTGCATTATTAGAAGCAATGTTGTTATTCTTCTTCACTTCCTTGAATCTTTATGCAACTATTCACAGATCCCCAGGTCACAAGGTGGAATATAATATGTTACAATTCAGTTATTCTAAAGTTGCTATTGTTATGTTTCTGGAGTGCATTGCCCTTTATTCTTTATATTCTAAATGATGTGCCATGCAGCAGATTTTCAAGTAGACCCAAAGCAGTAAGAAGTTTTGACAAGTTTTCTGAGAATTTTTCTGCTCAGCAACTGCATTTGCATTAGAAAATGGGACACCTTAAATAAATGGGATGATGACAGTCTTTTCCCTTCTCATGGCCAAAATTCCAACTATGCTGATTAAATTAAGCCCATTGTTAAAAATAGAACACTTTGGCTATATTAAAAGAGGTGGCAGCTGCTCAACACATTTCTGGAGTCAAGTGAACAGAATTTAGATTCAGGAAAGTCCCAGCACCATTATCTTGAGGTTTAGGATATCAAGCCTTTCCAATACTAGTATTTTCTGATAAATTCTTGTAGGGAACAGCAACATTCTGAAGTTGACCTTTGAGAGATCTGTGAAGGACAACACGTCAGCTTAATAAATCCCAAGGGTGGGAACCATAGTTTTATGAAGTCCATCTAGGATAAGATAAAGGCCTGAGGTTATAAAAAAGGCACCTTAATAGCTGTAGATGTGAATCACACAGTCCACTTGCTATGGTCATAAAGGCATAATTGAAAGATGTATCATTACCATCATCCTCTTTCAAATAATAAAATGTTGCTAATATAAAATTTTTAAATGAGAAGTTTAAATATAAAAAAAGTCTAACAATCATTTAGCTGAAGAGCTTTTTGGTTTTGTTTTGTGCCACAAGCCTAATAGTGACTCTGTACCATACACCTATGTAGGAATCTGAATAGTTTGTTGTATTTGAGGTTTGCGAAATACTAATTCAGTAATGTTTTTTTAAGTCATGTGGTAGTGTATTGCTTCAATAAATATAAGATTGAGTTTAATATTTCTGCTCACATTTTTGAAGAAGTTGGAGTTAGCAAATAGCATGTTGAAAACTCAGATTTTTATACTATTTATCACTGACATAATAACACATCTGCAGTTTGTGATTTATATGAGTAATCAGGCACAAGATCACACTGGCCCAAGAAAGAAAAGATGCACTTCTTCCCACTGATGAAGTGACAGCAGAGCTACCTTTTTGTGCTACAGGGTATTTTAAACTCTGTTTGTCAACACTTGAGGAATTAGACAGCCATGCATGAGTAACTCTGTTGCTACTGATGGGACTTTTATTATATAGTTGACTCTAGAATAGTGTTATTAACATCCAATAAAGGAGACATTTAGGTGATATGAGATGAGCAACCATCAACCATGTGAAGTTTAACAAGGGCAAGTGCCCGGTTTTGCACCTGGGACAAGGCAACCCTGAATGTATACACAGATTGGGTAATAAAAAGCTGGAAAACAGCCCAACAGAAAGGGATCTGTGTATTTGGGTTGACGGCAGGTTGAATATGTTGAGCCAAAAGGGCCAAACATGTCCTGGGGTGCATTAAGCACTGCATTGCAAGCCAGTCAAGGCAAGTGATAGTCCCACTCTTCTCTGCACCGGTATGGCACCACTTTGAGCATTGTGTGCAGTTTGGCACCACAGTATAGGAAGGATATGAAGCCTTTGGAGAGCATCCAGAAGAGGGTCACGAAGATGGTGGTCTAGAGGGGAAACGCTATGAGGAGCTTTCTGCAGTGTCTGCTTTTGTCTTCTGAGCTCCTATGTCAGTGTTTGGAAGAACACCAACAATCAACATTCATGTCACTCCTCTTGTCTCTTTAAGGCAGTTATTTTATTTTTTTCCCTTTTTTCATCTTTGGAAGCATATCAATTATTCTGTGTTAGTGAAGAGGCTAAAGAGTGAAGCATAAATGATAAATTTCACCTTTTACATTGCCATAAGCACATTTCTTTGTATTTTATCAATATGTTCACAGAATGAACAATGAGAAGGAGAGTTTTGAATAGTAAATGAAATATATAGAAGGATCCTTATGAAAAAAAGCCTATACCTGAAAAATGAGTTCTTTAATACAGGAAGGGTTGGCAAGGTATTGAGAGAGTCAGGAGACAAACAACCTCATTCTGCTTCTGCCTGACTAAATTCCCAGCCAAAGTCCAAAGGCTGGAAGCTACAGGAAAAACAATGACAATTTAATTAATAGTAGGTCAAATACAGAAGTTAAGAACAAACCAGGTATTACCTACAAGAGGGAGAGGGAAAAAGCTTGCATTTCAAAACCTTATGGAAATTTCCAAATGAATGTTTAAGATATTTTTTATTAAGTTTTGATACTTTTCCTCATATTTTCCATTGTTATTGCATATGTTGGCGGGGGGGTGGTGTGGAAATGAGGTTTTACTTCAACAAGCTCTCCAAGTGGTCATTTTGCTTTTGTTTCTGTTACTTTCACACTTATCAACAATGTTGCACAGGTAATAGAAGCTATTGAATTAGCTTGCTGTGTTCAGACATTTGATACATTTGTTTTATTATTTGTGTTTGTTTCTTCTTTTATACAGTGAAAACTTAACGAGCTAGGATAGGATCCATGAAAACTAGGGGGTTAGGATTCCCTGATGTAGGCATGTG
Source organism: Galbula dea (assembly GCA_013399015.1). NCBI lineage: Eukaryota > Metazoa > Chordata > Aves > Piciformes > Galbulidae > Galbula > Galbula dea. The sequence continues at coordinate 790,543 of VWZX01004365.1, forward strand.
CACTTGAGTTATTCACTTCAGTTTTCCTCAGCAAATGAAAGCTGCTACTTTAAGGCTTGATTTCTTACACTTCTAAGTAAATAACAATCACAGAATAAGATGTATGCTCTAAAATTGTTTATTTCTCCCTTGAGTAAGAGGAAAGTCTGATATCACTGGCTCAGGTGTAGGTGCTGCATTGCAAATATTTAAACTATCTTTCAAGAGAACATAAATTTCTCTAAGGGCAGGTCCTTCATCCTGAAAATCAGTTAATTTTGTTTTCAATAGGTCTTATTTTGTATTAGATAGGCCAATATATTCTTTGTGATTCTCTTGTCTTCACTGGAGCTGCAATAATTTATGCAATCCATTAAGCACAATCTTCATCATTAAGTACTCCTACAAGCTTTGGAAGAATTACTCTAGAAATCCATGACTTTACAGTGTGAGCAAGAATAGCAAGACTGGGTCATATTTAAGGAAGTACCTTGTTTACATGCTTCATTTAGGTGAAATTAATACTACAGGTATGTATTACTTTTGCAATTGTCACCGTGAATGTCCATCTCAGTTAAAAAATAAAGATGTAATATTTTTAAAATGCATTGTTTCCTTTCCATGTTTACAGGGTTAAGCAACCATTCCACACTGGGATCAACTTACAACTTCTAAATAAAGATACTTAAGCTCTTTATAAATATTTGGGAGATATTTTTGACCTGGTGTTGTACCACCGGATAATTATTTCCATCAAGAAAAGATAATTAGAACAGCAAAGAGCACAAAAACTGGAAGCCAGAATTTAACTGCTAAATAATGAATGCCAACTCTTAATTTACAGTTAACAAACTAAACTCTCCCAATCCACATATTAATATTTCATATAAATTTTGAAGAAATTAAGGAAACATTGAGCATTCATAAAAGCTACAGCTAGCTAGTAATATCAGAGCTGAGTATTTCATGTATACATAAATCAGCCTAGAAATCTGTGTACAAGGCACAGGGAATATTTTTGATATTTAGAACGGTAATGTGTTTAGGTACTGCTTTGGGAATCATTTCATTTAAAAAATCTAAAGAGCTTTTTCACAGTGTTGCAGAAGCAACAGAACAATTAATTTTTCCAGCCTTTCAGCTTTACACTTAGTTAGGAAGTAGGGATTATGGTCTCCTGTTGAGGTATATGATAAATTGAGAAATGTCTTTTTCCAGCTACTCCACCAACGTACTGCCCAGTTACATTTTCTAAAGACTTACAAAATAGTTATTTGTTTGCTCTGGCTGGATATTTCAGTACATGCTTGGAATATGAAGGGATTGCCAAAGAAGTGGAGTTCAAGGTGAATGACAGAAACACATATGTGTTTCTGGGTGGGGAAGCAAGGACACTCTAAAATATCTGTCGAAGTAGTTCCAGATGGCAATTATAATCTATTCTCATGTACTGACTCCTTTTCAGAGTCTTGAAAGTAAATTTGCTTTTTTAACAGACTTTTGTCCTCCATTTTACCAATAGGATATTAGGACAAGAGATGTCATATTCTATTTTCTTGGACAGACTTTGCACAAGATTTGAACCAATGCAGAACTAGACATTATTTCACTTATTCTTCCTTCCATTCTCAAAGGAAGTAGGTTTCAGTCTTCAGTTTTGTGTTCACTTTTTTTCAGATGATATATGTAAAAAACCCTCCCATGTTTTAGATTCCCATATACACCACTATGGCATGTTTACATAATATTTGGTTTATACAAACATGAAAATACAGAAGTAACCTGTAGCGTATAAAACACTCCAGAAAGAGAAAGCTAGGATTACACAAACCTGCAGATCTGTTAACTTTGAAATTACCTGTCTGATACCTATAAAATGCAGCCAGAAAAGAAGAAGAGCTGCATGTATTGCTGTTGATTTAAAGGCTATTTTTTCCCATATTATACTGCATGACAAAGGTCTTTCGTGACTTCTAGGCTTTTCTGCTTATAGCACATGCATCAGTTAATGGCCCTTTTGTGATAGAAAACATTCTGGATTATAAAATCTTGAATGGGACAAGAACATAAACTAGACTAAGAACAGAATAAAGTTCAATATTAGTAAGTCAACATTCATTTACATTTCATGGAGCAACATTAACTGCAGAAGCTAATCAGATTCTGCTGATAAGTAATATATGAGTTGAAAAGGCAAATAAATGACTGAAGGATCTGGTAGGTGACAAAGATATGAAGAAATAGTAAAATGATCTTCCTACAGTTATAATCTTGTTTCCTCAAGCATTCTGCTTTCTGCATTTGTTCTACTTTCTGTGGGCTTTTTCTCACTTATTAACAACTTACGTCTATCAGGAAAGGACACACTGAAAAAATACAAACAGATCTAACAAAAATAGCCTGAAGGGCAGAAACCACAAACAGATGGAAAGGGGCCAAGCAGATCTGCAATACTGAATGTTTTATACATTTCACCTTGGTTGAGTTAATGGTTTTCAAGTAAATTGATCCAAAGTTGTCTTCCTTAATAATATTATAAGAAAAATGTAAAACACACATAGTAAATAAAACTTTTGATCTAAAATAACTTAGACCAATGCAAACAGAGTATACTATGCTGTAGGTATTACACTTTTGTTATTTTAGATTCTTGTACTAAATATAGTACCCTATCTATTTACAAGAGGTACAGTTCTCATCTTCAAGGACAGCACTGCGGAAATCTGAAGGGTCTTCTTTCTTTTCTGTTACACTACTGCCAGGCAATTATTTGTAGGAGGAGAAACAGAGAATGTATTTCTCCTTGAAGCATACCAATTTTCACACTCTGAAGAAGCAATTTTGCAATCCTGAATTATGAACGATCACATGACCTTGAAACTGCCCGAGTTAGGATGTAGTTCCTGTTAACTGGTTGACAAAATATCATCTTTGTCTCTCAGTGGCAGCAGAAGGGCAAGAAGTAAAATCTTCCTCTGCAGCAACCAGCCAAACTGTCAGACCTGAGCAGGTTTGATTGTGCTCAGGACTGCAGAAGTTGGCAGACAGCTGCAGGTGTGCTATTCACCCAAAAAGGCATCCCCTGCGCTTGTGGGAAAGCTTGGACACATTGCATTCTCCTAGCAAATGAGGCAAAGCCTCAGTTCCCAGTGTCCCCATCCTCGTCTATCAAAATGTAGGGCTCCAGCTAACTGCAACAAAAATCAATAACTTCAGAAGATCTAGTCCTGGTGGTGGATATATTTGCATAGGTTTTCAAGATCGAGTTTTATGTTTGCAGGTGAGATTTCAATGGAGAAAAGTACTCTGGTAATAATATGAGTTTTATTAAAAATAAAATCCTGTTCATCACTTGAGGATTACATTGATGAATTTCCATGGAGTTATAGCCAATGAACACTCTCCAGATTTGTACTGTCATAAACCTAGAGTAATGTACTGTGGAGGTTTTGCCCATTATGTGCGGGGAGTAAGTGCATAGCAGGATATTTTCAGTGATGAAAAGGCAGGTTTGGTTAGGAGTGGAAGGGTGGGAGTAGGTCTTTCTTTCCTTTTGTCACCGTCCTCGTTTTTGTGTATTATGGACATTATGTGAAATTAATTTGCTGATCAAGTGTCTAATGCAAATATTATTTCAGTTAGTCTATGGGTTAAGCCACCTGCTTGAATTAATAATTTTTCACAAAATGAAAGAAAGCAGGAACAGATGGGGACTGTATTAATACCTGCACATTATTGACTCTGATAAGATTGACATTCACTGAAGTTTTAAACTTTATGACTCAATTATTTTAGCAATAAAATGTTAATAGAAGAGAGCTAATGGTTTCTTTTCAGGACTTAAAACCCTAAAAACTGGCTTGCAAATCCATTGTTAGTGTTTAGCTTTATAACAGATTACAACTTCTTTAGCTACAATAGCTTCACTTACTTGCTTTTCATCCATTATGTGGAAAGAAATACTATGTATTTACCATCTTCAATGTCTTTGTTCATAGCAGTAAATAAAATATTCAGAAGGCAGCATTTATGAGATTGAGCTATAGTACACGATCCTACCATCAAGTTTGAAACAGCAGAAGACAGAGAGGAAAGGTTGCTTTACTGCAGCATGTCCACAGCAATAACTACTTCTGCCTTAGGTTCTGGGGAAGCTGATCTCTGTGTACATTTTGTAGAATTTGACTTGTGCACTGCAGTCTAGCACTTGTTTTTGACACCTGTTAAATACTGAATGATTCCAAATTTTTGAATCCTCTGCAGCAAGAAGGAAAAAAAGAAAATGTTTTACCACAGCAAGGAGAAAATTCCTTCTTTATGGTAATTGAAATGAGAACTTGGGACACTGACAACAGAGGGAAAAACCCTCATGTTTTGTATTTTTTATTATTTATTATCAAACAACTTACAAAGAGGGGAAGATTTTATATTTTTTTTAAAGATTTGACAGCCTGAAATATAATTACTCTATATGAGATAACAACATGGATCTATCTTAGTGACTATCTTGTGAGTCCAATGACATGTAAATTTGTATCTATAATAGAAGCAATAACACTATGGTTATGGATGGAGTTAAAGCTCATTGCAATAAATGGCTATCTTCACCTTGCTTACATACATGCATAGGACAAACAAGTACAGAATTTGCTTTGCTGGGCAGAGCACACAAATAAACCAGAATTGAGTAGGGGTGTTGTAGTTCAAATTCCTGAACTGATACTGGCACTGGACAGGAATCAGATCAACTCTATTTTCAATGAGATAGAGAATTGCAATCTCATCATCTGTTAGGCACATTGTCCCCAAATTCTTTCTCGTAATTTCATAGTCATTCCTTTTTTCTGCCTTGATTTGACCTATTTCTGGGTCCAAAATACAATCTCCACTACATTTTCCAGCTGTGATTTTATATTTTATTATTCTGCACTTCCTTTGGGGCTCTTTCTTTTCTAATTATCACTCTAAGTAGGTCTGGCTCTCTTGCTCACAGCTTGATCACTTTTTTCATGTGTGATACCATCTGCCTAATAAGCTTCCTTATCTGGCTTAAGAAGGGGGCTGCTATTGTAGATTCTGCTGTATATCCCCAGAGATTTTAATCCATGTTCTCTTATCATGAAAAAAAAAATCCTTCTCATTTTATAGCTGATTTCAGCAACAAGTTTTTTAGCCTCATGCAACAGAATATGTCTCTTCTGCAGCATGTTCACACAAAGCTCATAGCAAGACTATAGCTGGTTATAATATTTTCTGTTCAAGCATGTACCTCCAAGCAGAGATAGTCATCATATGCATGCCCTGAGAGAAACATATTTCTTTATTCTGTCTATTGGCCAAGGAAAATTTTCACCCAGCACAAATCTGTTGATCTGATTGATTTTATAGATTTTAATAATGCAATGCTGATTATGAGAGGAGACTTAATAATTTTATGATGATTGTTTCTGTTAGACAAATTAATAATAGAAATGCCCCAAGAAATTAAATACTCAGCTGCCAGCGGGAAGCGTGGGTGCCTGGGGCTGAATAGAGATGAGCTTGTACAATTCAATACTCCTTCTGGAGAAAGGATCTTGTTCTTTGTATGCAACAATGCCTGTAGCATAAGAGACAGAATATCTGATTTATTTACTATATGATTCACTGATTAATCATTTCTTTGTATTTAGTGATACAGAACACTATACAGAAATATTTGCTAATGAATGCAGAAACACCTCCTCCTTAGTATGACTGGGTTTGTATATCAGGAGAATCACATGAAAAATAGACAACAATAGCAGATCAAGTCTGTTCTGTAAATTTTGCTTTCTTAAGGGATTTTCTTAGTGTTTGGCCTTGTGAAGGAGGTAAGAATTGATACTCAGAAGTAAAGCAATAAAATTCAATCTGTGACAACAAATAGGAAAATAAAGAAGCATCCTTATTTTCTGAGTTTCACATTAAAGGCTAACACATAGAAACAGTTACCATACTTTTCCTCACACTTTAAGAAACCCTGGCCCTCTCAGATTTCGTGGCAAAGTCATGAAAGATTAACAAAATTTTATCCATATTAAGCCATGGTATGTAGAAAATGTTTTTAAATGTCATTTTCTTAACTATGTTAAGAAACATAGTTTTTAGCTTTTTTAGTTTTTAACATAGTTCTTAACTATGTTAAGAAAATGTAGCTTCAAATTGGAATCCCCATCTTTTTCACTTGAATGTTGTTGCATCATAAAATCTACTACACAAAACATCAGATTAACATGTAACTTGATGAAATGCTGGTGACTTTGCTGAGTTTACCTCAGCAAGAAGTTAGACTTGAATTTTTAAGGCATATCAAAACACATAGGCAAGAAGTTGCACTTAGAAAAATGACAATTTATCACAATAGTGGACAAGGAGCACAAGATTTATGGAACCTTCTCATCAGATCTGATAGATGAGATAAGACACCTATAATTTTTTAAATTTTGGTTGTGTGGCTTATATCTCACAGATACTTTCTTTGATTGAGGTCATAACATAGGTCAAGATTAATCCCTTACCTTTGATCAGTAAGTATGTGTAGAATCATCATTTTCTGTTGACTCCTGCTTTCACGTTGGAAGAAATCCCTTTACCAGAGTTACCACACAGCTTAAGCCAAGCTTATCTTGTCCTCATTGTTATTTTAAACTACATCAGCCAACTTGACTAGACATGCACCTGTAGCAGGATGCTCTGCCTAAGTGGGGTTTAACAGCTCAAACTTTGCCCTCTGTGAACAGTTAGCGGTGATGGAGAAGGGAGAGCTAGCTGGTTTTGATGTTGAAGAATGCTAAAATCAGACTCACTCCACAAATTCCAAAGTCAAACGTCTGGAGGATAATGAAAGTCACTGTTTTATTGCAGACAAAGTAATTAGCACTGATAACTTACTTAAAGCTGCAGAGATGAAACTGTTGAGCTGGCACATCTAGCCTATTAACATATGACTGACAAGCAATCACTTTATACTATAAAAGCCCAGTCCCACTTTTCAACTGTAGGAACTTCTGATACACCTGTCCTAGGTGTGTACATATTCCTCCCTTGGATGGGGACACCGCCCAACTTTACCCATCAAGGCTGAGATAAAGAGATTCTCCCACAGTCATTAGTATGGGTGAGTGACATAAATCTCTAGTTAATTATTTTGCTAACTTTAATATTGTTGTTTGAGTATTGCTTCAAAATAATTGTGCACTATATTTGTAAGTGATAGATAGCTATACTGTGTAGTAAACAGTTCTGGTTAATGCTTTTCTTCTTCTTTAGTGTTCTCAATCAATCTAAATAAACAATTCATTTATTTAAATACATTTGGTTTGCCATCCTTAATCCTATGGGACAAAGTGGTATAAAGATTCAATTACATCAGGTTCTAAGATCTTGGAAGATTATCAGCTGAAAAATTAAAATTTGAACTTACATTTTATAATATCTTTTGTAGGTCCTTTTATAGCCCAAGGAAAGATGGTCACCTTGAGGATTCAGACTTGAGAGAGGTGAAGCTAAATGTTTCTAATGACCTTAATAAATATGAATGTAAAAGGAAAAAATAATCACAGACACAGTAACTTCATGACATTTATCTATAACATTCAAAACTAAAACTAATGTTTTCTTTTTAACATTTTGTTTTCCAGTAGAAGAAATTAAGTGCTGATTTCTAAAATTTATTTTATTTTGGGGGGATTTTAACATTTATTGATATAAGTTAATGAGCTGTCCAATCTAAGAAAGTCCCAGAATCAGACCTTAAACAGCACTAGTAACTAAAACACATTATGAAGCAGATTGTGGTCATCAAGGTAATGACTTAGACACAGAAGTTTATGCTTAATAAGCACAGAAACAACATAAAACTGAGTGGACACTCACAGCATAGGGTGACACTCCCTGCTTCACTTCAACCTGGACAGTCCAGTTGTTGCCAGCCCAGATGCAGAAATATGGCTTCTCCTTAAATGCTGAGTCTTCTCAGGAAGCCATCGCTGAGTGAATCAGAACCCTTCACACACACACACATCAAAATGTTAACTAAGGTTAGATGCATCATCTTTGGTGGCAAAGATATCAATGCATCATGATGACCAAGCCTAACAATACAACCCCTTGAAGTAGAGGTTCATGGAATAGGTGGAGTGGCTTTTTCTTTTTTTTTTTGGGGGGAGGGAGCATTTGTTTGGGTTTCTGGATTTGTTATGAATTTTTTTTGGTTGGGTTTTTGTTTGGGGTTTTGTTGGTTTTTTTCCACCCCAGGAAATTAAAAAGCTGGTCTTGTTACACTCAGACTGTAGAAATGCTGTAGCTTCCACAGGTACTGAGCTGTATCTCTTCCCAGATTTAAAGGGCAGTCTAGAAGGAAGGAGTTTCCTCCTTTCCCATTAAAGCTCTTTTTTAAGATGAAGTGAGGAAGGCTAATTTGGCCAAAGACACTCTTAATGCTTTTGTGTGACTTAGGAGACACTGGTCCCACGGGCATCAAAGTGTCTTTTGATGCTGCATAGCTTATTACTAAAAGTGAGCAATGGAGAGAGAGAGAAAGTCAGGACTTCTCTCTGGATGTAAGCCCCTCTAGGACTGCACTTGAGAGTGATATACCTGCATTTTCCTAAACTGCAAATGGAATATCTAAATCTTACACCTCTTTTGCATCATGGGTATTTTACTGTCATAACATATGTTAAGAAAAAAGCTCTTATAAAATGTAACAGCCAAAATAAATATTTTTTTGCTGTAGAGTGAAAAAGCACACATGCAGCTATGTGGCCCACACTTAAGTAGTTTCCCAGAAAAATGGTATTGATAGGCATATTGGCTTGTCACACAAACCTATTTGTATTCAATTATTAAGGTTTTAATGAAGACTAGTTTTCTAAGAGCCCTGAATTTTACTGTGTACCTTGGACAATATCTTAGCCAATAGATATTAGTAATATCTACTGGCCGAAGGTCTTCCTAGCAGAGATGAGCTTTTACTCATTAGTTCACTAGGTCACTCAAGACTTTTTTTTGATGTTTTTTTGCAGCAAGTTGTATACAGACTCAATAGAGCAGAATAACAAATCTTTATTCTGTGCACCACTGAAAGAGTTTGTTCCAACCCAAGAAAGCCAAGAACTTTCTCCATTTCTTCAGTGCAATATTCTGACATATTTATCAGTATTTATGGCTTAACTTTTAAACCGTTTTAGAATCTGGCTTACAGTCTGGAACACAGACTCTAAATGTACCTCTGGCATTGCTTATCACAGTTCCCCTTCTAGGGGGAAGTCTTGCATTACCAGTTAGTTAGCCATTAGAAATGATTACATTAGTAAGCACAGAACAGAAATGCTGTTATTCAAGAACTTTTCTGGGTAAAAGATTTAAAATAGAAAGAAAGAATAAAAGGAAATTCTTTACTCATTTTTGACCACATTCAAGCAGATTGTTAAAAAAAACCAAAAGCAACAAAAATGTTCTTTTAATTCCACTTAATTTGTGGATACATGGAGGACTTACTGCTGTTAAGTTTCTTCAAAAAATTCTATATATTACTGTTACTTTGATCTGCCAAAGGAGCCCACTTGCCAGAATCTCCATTGCACACAAATGGCAGATATGCAGTGTTACCATAGAAATGGGACTGCACTACGGGAAGAGACATATAATCATGTGTGTATCTTGACTGAAGGCACACATAACTATGCATGGGAAACCAGCACGATGGGATTACTTCCTACAATGATGATGGGATTGCTTCTAAAATTGCTGTTTATGACATCTGCAGTGTTTACAGTGATTTCCTCTTTAAGTACAAAGAGGAAACAAAAGAAAACCTTTGCTGAGACTCTATGCAGAGGATACATATGGATAAGGTGGGAAAGTGCTGTGTATGTGAATGTAGCAAATTACAATCATACCAGAAACAAAAAAAAGACTAATTTCAAGAATGAGAAACTGAAGAAATTCTCATAGTGGGTGGAGTAAAAGGGAATAGAAGAAAGAACTGAAGAGAGAATGGAGGTTGAGAAGCTTAGCAGAAAATGTAGAGAAAACAGATTCAAATGGGAAACAGAAAAATGAGAGGTAGTGCAGGAAAGTGAACAGAAAGAGGAAAGGCAGGAATGATGTGAAAATTCATAGGAGAAAATGATGGAAAATGAGATACTGAGAGGAAAAAGAGAGGAGGAATTGCCAAGATTTAAAAGGAATTATAGCACTATCTGACTTACTGAGAAACCTGTGCTTTGAAGGCATAAAACTCAGATATATTTACTTTTAAAAAAATTAATAACAGAGTAGCATTTTATCTCACAGTAGCAGTTTTTTTCAAAGTTCACTGATATTAAAAACAATAAGAAAAGTTTGCCAAATTTTACCACATCTTCTATTTCTGGAAAATTATCATCTGTGTTTTATATAATAATTATATCTCTCAATTCTATTAAGTTTGCAAATGGATGTTTTGTCGTTTAAAAAAAAAAGTCAAAACAAAAAAAGCCACACAAAAAAAACACCAAAAGAAAAACAAACAAAAAACCCAACCCCCAAATAAAACAGATGAAAATTCTAATCCTATGTTGAGATACTAAGTAGCTGACCAGTTTTTCAGACATTTAAAGGACCTTAATAGGAACTGACAGTAAGAACAGCATTTAAAAAATATTGATTGCTTATTTACATGGCTAAATAAAGGATATGGGCTCTCTGGGAGATTTTATTTCCTTTTTTCTTAAGTTCAGGTCTGAAGCTTACATGGGCAGTTCTGAGTGAAGATAAAAGTGCACAGACAGTTTTTACATAAGTAAATAAATATGCTAGCTTAGCAATTTTGTTGTCATTAAATGTCAACCTCTTTATAATTTTTATCTTAGAATCATAGAATCATCAGAGTTGGAAGTGGCCTTAAAGATCATCTAGTTGCAACCCCCCTGCCTGGCAGGGTCACCATCCTACAACCTGCTCCTTTATAATGGTTCATTCTTGTTTTGACATAACACATTGTGGAAATTAAGTCCAGAATATCAGACAACAAAAAACCAGGATTAAAGTATCTGCACCTGAAGGCTTGACAAATGATAAATTAGAAAGGGAACCAATCTATCTGTTAACTTTTCTCAAGTTACACTCAGGGACAAATCTCTGAAGGCACTTCCACTGTTGTCAAAGTTTTATTTAGACACAGAATCCTTCCCAGGGTTCTTCAGGTGCCAGTTTGATGGATATGCACTACCTGATGTGTTTCTGGGCACTGAAGGGGGTTGCAACATCTACTGTACAGCTGTCAGGTGTTTGTTAACTTGAGCACTTAAACAACAACAACCATGTAAATACAGGCTAAAAAATGCAAAGCAAACAAAGGCATAAAGCTATTTAAGAAAAACAACACCTGGAGAAATTCATAAATCTGAAGAATTAAGGTTACCATAGGGATAAATTTATTTTCTGTTTCCACTATGCTCAGAAGACTTTCAAAACCAGAGTTTTTATAATGACTTTTTAAAAATTTTATACAGTTTTCAGAAATAGAATTCATTTGAAATCCAGTCTTGATACTCAAAAAAGCATGAATTGACTGTTGTTCCATTTTTATCTTATTGTAGTTTCATTATGAAAACAAATATATGTAAGGAAATTAATTTATATAGTTATTTATATAGTTTATAAAAATATATATAATGTATTATGTAATAAAAATGTGTTAAAACTTTAAGCATCACAAGTTATTTTCTATATTGCCAGGTATGAAAACAAATTGTCAGAAGAAAAGTCAGCCTGAAAATATATACATCTTTTTGGAATGTTAATTATCTTACTAGTAACATAACCTTTCTCAAATTCCCACAGAGGATATAGTGATAATGAAGGTTTGACCTTCTTCTTGTATAACCAAATATGAAAAGCATACCTCCCTTACCTATCACTTTAATGTTTATAATTGAAAATACATTTGTTTATTTAAAGAATGTGGTTACGTTATTAAAAGCTGAATGAAAAGCCTTACAGAAAGACAGTGCCTCAGTAGTATATTTGTCATTGCAATTCCTTGTGCATAAAACTAATTTGTAACCATTGTAATCAATAACATCCCAATCAAATCACAAATAAACTGGGCAGAATTCCCGTCTTTGGAAGATATAGCAGTTATTAGTATCCTTGTTATTCCAACATATTGGAAGAAAGAAATTATATTTTAAAAGCTTTTCATGATCTTAAGTTTCATTACCAACAACCTATAAGAAAGAATAGGATTTACTCAAAGTTCACATGTGAATTACAGGTTATTTTAGAGAATGTAAATTCTACTGAAAATAGCCTTTAAACTTTTAAACACCCATGAAATATTTCAAAAATCTACCTGCAGTACATGCTTGTAACCCATGCAAAGAAAAGGTTTACTAGTGTCACATGAGCTATGTTTACAGCATTGATCTATTTGCATGAAAGTGGTCAGTCTACACACTTAAACATAAATGTTTACATTCCCAGTTTTGAGAAGGCAAAACCAGATACATTTGCTGAAAGACAAAACCCTGATTTGCAAAATATTTAGCTGAAATACTCTGTGACAAGGTCAGACTTTCAAGAAAACAGGAAACATCTAAAAGGGGCTTTCTCCTGGTTTAGGTCCCTTCTGTAGTCTTGCAGCTAGCTAAATTCCCAGCACCTATTCTTTCCGGTCTTTTTGTTCTGAGGGTTTGAAAGGTGTTTTTTTAATTTCCATATATGCTGAGGTTATCTCTATTCGTCCTTTGTCTAGTGTTATCTTTTAGTTGAGAAGAATTTCTCTTTACTCCATGCTTGTCTAATATCTATTTAAACATTGCTTTCATTTTGCTAGGTCTTTCCATTGCCCCTATAAGCAAGGTTACCACTTCCTCAGTCATTCTTATACACTTTCACTTAAATCTTCCTGAACATAAGCAACAAGAATTACACATGGTGCTGCAAGTGATATCTTTTCTCTCTCCTGTATGGAAAAGCAAGAATGCTCTATTTATGCTGGAAATAGCTCACTCAGTACAACTTCCATAAAGTCAATCCTACCAGGAGAAACAACCACTCCTTGCTGCTGGTTGCTTCAATTCAGATACTGGAGTCTCTGATGGAAGTCTTAAAATGCTGGACAAAGCAATACAAGCAACCTCAGAAGATTTTGGGGACAAATTCCTGTATCCCATGCTTTTTCCTTCCTCTCTGTTTTTTGTCTTCTGAAACTGTCATAAGAAACATTCATTTTGTCTTACCTACAGGGATTTTTCCCTATCAGCCTGTACTTTGTTGCTGGTGCAGCTTCCCTGAGGTGGGAAAATGTCTGTATGGTAATTCTATGCTTCATTCATTTTCTATACTCATATCATGCTAATTTTGTTATTATATGTGACTTTCTATCTATTCTGCTCTCCAGAGATTCAAATCAAAATCAGTTTACAAAAAGTTAGCTAAATTTTTTTTTGCCTTATTTCCTTATTTCTCATTTATTTCTGTACTCTGATGCCACTACAATTCTTCCTACTTTAGTACAAAATCAACAAATTTGATGGCACCTTAGTGTGTATTCTATTATCTTCTAGTGTTTGGAGTAATTTTTGCAACATCTGTTCATCTTGCAAGCTTTCTGGTTTTACCTGAGAGAAGATGATGTTCCCCACAAGAACTGAGTGTGTAAAGAATTACATTGAAGAACTGTTGTTTCTCCAAATGCTTCTCCTGCCTCATGGATGTAGACACTTCAGAACTGTGAGCTCAACACATTGCACCACAAAGTTCATATGAGGTAAAATAAATTGTTATAAGCAAAAGAATCCATATTTCCCTCCATTTATATACATATGCATAAAATCTGTATATATATATGTATAAATATTTGGAATATTTGAATCTTCAATTTTCCTTCAGAATCTTTTAAATTTGCTATTTCTTCACAGTAATATCAGCTAAGGAAGATGTCTGTTCAGCAAGAAATTACTTTATAATGTTTATTTATTTCTTGAGAGATTAAAAAGATATATTTTTAACTACTTATGAGATTCATATTTGTATCACACTAGTTACTGAAATTCAAAATTAAAAGTGAAATCTAAAGCTTACATACCTCTTCAGAAACCACTACAATCATTCACTAGGAAATATTTACTGGGAGGAATCATATTTTCTCCCAAGAAATCAACATAAAATATTTGGTTTTTTGACTTTGTGTAAGACAAAAAGATGTTTCATGGGGTGGGGATGGTAGAAGAGAAATCTCATTCATTAATGAAAAGCAGGTGTTTTTTCCAAAAATCCTTCCTCCTAAGTATGCTGAGTACTGCCTGGAAATTATGTTTGAGTTAAAAGATCTCCTCCTGCCACCAGGGGGAAAGGAACAGGGGATGCCCTCATTCTTCCAGTTTCATTTGTGCCCCTCTTGCTGGAACAACTTTGAAATTAAAAATGGGGCAGGGCAATTCCAGGATAAATAAAAATTTCCACTTCCTGAGCAAATGTTCCAACCATTATGAAATTAGATAAAGACTACTTTACATGTATAAAATACATATGTTTCTAATCACAACCACTACATTCTTTTTACAGTGGTCTCATTTTAAAGGAAAACACAAAACATGGCTATAGGTGTGGATATCACATGGAGAGGACTGGGATCAGTCTCAGGTACCCAGGAGAGGGTAAAGTACATTTCAATTTAATTTCTTTTTATCTTTTATTTTTTCCTTTCTTAGCTTACAGGGATGGCAGGGTTAAGCCATATGAGCAAAATAACATCTCTGACCATGAATAGTGACTATGGCCTAGGATTTACTCTCTAGGATCCTGTGTCCAGGAGCGAGAAGCAAATGTTACTGAACTTTAGAGTCATCTGACTCTGGTGCCCAAGACCTGCAAATAAATCTGTCTGTCATGATTCTGTCTGGGCTACACTGCTTAGTCACGTAATCCTCAAATTCAGGTACCACTAAGGCCATAGACCTACAACACAGATGTTGCAGCACCCAGACAGTAGATGTGTGAATCTTTAATTCCCTAGCCGTGGGATGTAAGTGTTGGGGGATGCTTTACCTTTAGCAAGTATTCACACAGAAAAATTATCTATGCATCATGAAACTGTCTCTTCCTCATGAAAGAAAAAAAAGCTGCAGGGCAAAAAATGTTCTACTTCTTTGAAAACTTACAACATGCAATTTTCTGCAGGTGATAATTTTTGACAGAGCTATAGCCACTGCATACCCTCCAGAAACACCTCCCTAGCCAAAGCTCATGCTTTTAAATCAATCTCTGTTTTGCTTCTTTATTCCTTACTGTAAATATATGCTTAAATGTTCTTTATCCATATCTTTAATATTCCCCAACATTATGAACTTCAGAGAGCCTCATTAGATGGTATTAAAAAGGATGTCATACATCCCATCATACTTTAAAGGAGATTTAAATTTCCTTCGTGATTTTCCCTGAGAAAAGGATGGTTAACAACACTGGTATGAAAATTATGCTTATCTATTTTTCATAATGATTAGTCACCACAAAAAAATATTTATAGGCTGAATCTTACCAGGTCTTTCTCTTCTCTATTTATATTTCAACATAAGTGTAAGCATAATGGCTCTGATTTGTAAAACGTCTGTGGTGTTTGTCCATGCCTCTCATACCATTTATTTTCAAGGCTTTATACATTTACTGTAAAATAATAAAATTAAGTATGATAAACTCCGTTTTGAAACACGATTCTCTCAGTGCTCTGAATAAATAATCTGAATTGTGCACCACTGTAGAGTTCAGTAAGAGATGAAAAGCAATAAAAGTGATAAGTAAGCTAGGAATTCTAGGAATATTTTGTTCTATTGCAGTCCATCATGGTGGTAATTTGCACATTGATGTTAATGAGTTTTGAAGGAGTGACATTTTTGTTTGGGCAGTAATGTTCAGCCAATTCATGCCAGTAGATTTCTCTGCCTTCTTAAACAGGGACAGAAGTTTGAGTTCAAGCTCTGACTAAAGCATGTTAAACCTAGCACACTGCAGATTGAATCTGCAGCTGGGAATTAGAAGATCTGAGCTGTGATAAAATTGGATAAATTTCATTGGCCATACAGAAGAAAAATTACTTTCTGAAACAAAAATATGGGGGGAGAGAAGAGAGACAAAAGAAATTGCCCTGAGAGTTACTTTCTGAAACGATCTTTGGAGTCTTGGATAAATATTAGCAGCTCTAGCCAAAGGATTGTCCATCACAGTTTTCAGTTTCACAGACACTTTTTCTTCATGTTCTGCAATACCATATATGGAAATCAAAGAAAATAAAAAGAATAAGATAAAAATATTGTATAACTGCACATATATTAGGAAATCTATCTAGAAAAACATAGAAATTTTAGCATCATTTCTTTCTTCAGGATAAGAACAATTGTATTTTGGAGGACATTTTAATCAGACATTAGCTAGTAACAGTGGATTTGAAAGAGAATGGCTCCGTTTTCCTGCAGGTGACTCCTTCCCCAAGACTGACTCTCAACATTTGTAAACTACAATGTATTTGCTTAAAACATGTTACAACTGATAACATAAGGAACTCTGTGTATGGGAGTGAATAAGAAGTGAATGCAGTTGAAATGTTTTATTATAGTATCTTTATGCAAAACAAGAAAATAAGGAAATTAGTAGTAGAAAATGAATGTTTTGTTTTGCTATTAGGTTTTGCCTCAATTTTTATCGGAGACCAAATACCTCATTAGAAGTATATTTACTCAACTGCAGATTTAACTTTGACAAATATTAAATTAAACATTTACTGGAATAATACTTGTATTTGGGAAATGGAAATAGAAAGCTGAATGGATTTGTTCTGTTTGCACTGTTGCAGCTGATGATAATTGCATACGTTTAGTACACAAAGATTAAGGGAAGGGGAGAATTTCTTTCATGTGTAAATACATAAATATATTTGTAAATAGATAAATAAGCAATAGATTTTGAAAATATGCAAATATATACAGATTTTTATTGCAATACTTATACCCATTCTTGCATGTCTGTAATATCATAGTAAACATAAAATGTGCTCAGAAACTATTGAGTGTTTGAGAGAACATACAGTAGCATTCCTAGTGAAAATAGATTTCTAGGTCCTTATACACATACCTGTGTGTGCACAAATATATATAAGTATATGAATGTGTATATACATAGAGATACATATTCCTATGGCAGTCAATGTCCTGTTAAAAATAAGGCTGATTTAAACACTATCTCTAGAATAGCTTCTTAACAGGCCTGATTCTACTGTCTCTAGTGTGCAACCTGGCTTTCAGAAAATCAGAGAAAGTGTCAGACACTGTACTGGAAGGCTAGTCCAAATCTCACCTTTTAAGGGCTTGCTGTAGCCCACGAAAACCTGTTCCTGATGTTTTCCATTTATTATTAGTCATAAAGCTGTGGCATGTGTCAGAGCAATATGGCAATATGCCTGATAATTGTATAAACCTGTTCACAAATAAACTAGTAATCAATAAATAAAATAACATTGATTTAAAAATAAAAATAGTAAGAATAGTATTAATAAACTTTAAAAAAACCTGATCAAGAAAAGATTTCTTAAAAGTATGTTTTGGAGCTAGAGGACAAAATCCAATAATTGTACAATCGAAAAGCATAATCTAAGAAATTGTAAGTGAATTCTTGTTTACAGAAAAAAATATGACTTCTTGCAATTAAATAATGAAGAATATTTTTAAATGTTCTAAAAATGTCTAAAACTAAAGCATAAATGTTCAAGAGATAAAAGAAGCAACCATTAAAATAATGCTAGTATATGAACCACAGGAAGCTACAGTAGGTGTCTGAAGCAGCTGATTTTCAATCGAACAAAGAGAATGTGAGGGGCTGTTAATATGTCTTTCAAGAGAGTTGGACTTGAGCCACATAGTGCTTGGTCTGCAAACACTATGTTTTAAAATCAATCCTTTGCTTCACAGGAAGCCAGTGTACTTTTGTCGAAATTAGAGCAACATGAACATCTGTCCTGCAGCCAGTTAACCATCTCACTGCTTGATCTTTTCTGTTGTTTTCCTTTCTTCCCATAAGAGAGAGAGCAAAATTATAAACATCCACAGAAATCCAAAGGTTAATACATTACAGTATTAATGTAATGTATGTTTTGTATGAACACAATTTAGGATCAGTGACAGAAAATTCATGCAGTCATCAGTGCAAGATAAAAGTTGAGGATCTAAGGCCTAAAAAAAGAAATGGAGGCCTGAATAAAGTTAAAAGAAATAAAAAATGCTGAGAGTAAATGAGAAGAGAGCAACATGGAATGTCATTTCACTTCTTCAAAGCTAATTTTTAAAATGTTTCAAATACCTTTTTAGGAAGCAGTACCACAAGATGTTGACAGTAGAATTTAACTTGCAAACTCTCCCTTCTGTTCCATTTTCTTCCAAACACAGGTTTCATCCTGAAATAATGAGTTAATCCTGAGGTCAGTCATGAGCTAAAAAAAATAGTATTTCAGGCTCTTAAGAGAGTATAATCCCACTTTAAGAATAAAATTCTTAAGTGGGAAAAAAACCCAAACCAACAACCTTGAAAAAAGAGTCCTAACAGAGAAGAAATATAGCTACTAGCTGACTTGGCTGCCCCTTGAAGTTAAGAATAGTCAGATAAAAGAACTTTATGGACATGTAAGCTCAAGATTAATCTAATGGTCATTTTCAATTTAGTTCCCTGTTTGCTGCTATTAAGTAGTTGGATTTTCTTCTTTATCAATAATGTGAAGAGAATAAAGAAACTGAATGTGGATTTTGATAGTTTGAATGATTCTTTCCTCTTACTGGAGGGACTGAATTGCAATCTGTACTGAAAGTCATCAAGCTCCATTTTCTCCCATACATACCCGGTAAAGAAACTTTTACAGTATACTAATCAAAGGTCTTTCTCACCAGGGAAACAGCTTTTGCTCTCTTTCCTGTACAGCAGCTCTTCTTGGGTAATAAAGCTAGCCAATGAAATGAGGAAGGTGAAAATACAGATCCCTTGGCTGCCTTAAGACAATTCTGCTGCCTTTTGGTTAGACACAGTATTTCCATGTCTTCCTTGGATGGTAGCTCATTAATCATTTTAAAGTAACCTTTGGAAGTTACAATTCATCGTTTCACCACATTCTGTGGCACAGTCTCAGAACTCCATACGTTGGTGCATTAAAGGTCAATAATAAATGATATTAATTTTTCCTCTTCATACAAATAAAAGGCACTTTAATAAGTAGAGAAGGCAATAAACAAGACTGAAAGGAATGTGATTATGACAACTTGTCATGGACTATTAAATAATGTAGCATTAATATAATTAAGAATCAGAGATAGGGATACATCAAAATAACTTATGCTAATTATTTCATTTGAGAGTTAAGAAATATTACATGTGTATCTAGACCCATATTTGTGCCCTTATTTACATATTTATAGCATTTTAACTATATCAGGACAATGGCTATTTCCATTTTGCTCTTTACAGAGCCTCCCTGCAGTGCTAATCAAATCCTGACATCTGACTCTAACACTAAGAGTTTTAAGATAATTAAGCATTTTAACCTAATGAACTTGCATTTTAATCCACTATATTTGTTTAGGGAAAACCCAGGAGACTAGTAATGAGATATAGAGGTTTACACACGTTTATAATGAATGGTCAGATTAAGCCCAGGTCAGAAGCAAGACAAATCTGAAACTTCATCTTGCAGTCATAGCACAGTGAAGTGATGGCACAGATTAGATTTTTCTTGCTCAAATAAAATGGATTAGATGTTTCAATACATTTCTTACATATAGCTCCCCAAACTAAAAACTCCACTGCAATTTACTTTAATTGATGCTCTCAGCAGGCCAAATACTGGAGCCTGCATAAGAATTTTATGATTGTGGCTGTGCCAGAGAAAGGGTAAGGCATGCAGCTGAAATAGTAAAGGGAAGCTTGTATCTGCCATTTCTGTGTCTTTGGATATCAGACCCAATTCCTGATTCATCAGCACTGCATTCCTTTACACAAAACAATATTGCCAAGAGCTGCAGGCAGGCCTCTTGTATGCTCACATCCATGCTAGTGGGCAGTTATCAGGTAGAGAGCTCCACAGGGAAATTTATCATCTGCCTATTTACAGCAAGCCTCACCAACAAAAGGGGATGTAAGTTGGATATGGTTCCTCAGCTTCACAAAGGTTTACCTCTCCAAGAGAAAAGACTGTTGCCTGGCTTTTTTTTTTTTTTTTGTCTGCATGCCACAAAAAGTTTTAAGAATTCATATATTCTTTTGTTCCACTGAAGCAAACCAAGGCTATTGAAAAGGAAGATAAGAGACTATCTGCTTTCCAAAGCAATTGCTACTCTGTATATGATTCAGAGAGTGGAGTTAAACCTTAATCTTTTACCTCGTGGAGGCATCTCCTAGCCAACAGGATTTGTTTATTCCACCGTGAACACTTCAGAGATTTCCTTTCTGGAGCTCTTCATTGTTTTCTAACAATAAAACATTTTTCATCATCATGGCTCTGTAGCCTCATAAAAGAGTAATGTGTAAGAGACTAAGGTTGAAGTGGGGTGTGGTGGTTCCTACGGGACAGAGACATCTACACCACTAAAAACATGCAACAGCCTGACAGCTGGAGCACTCCCCTGGGCTGCAGAAGGCTAGTTTAAGTTACTGTACTCCTTCAGCATGTCCTTTTGGGCAGCTGATGTACCACTGATAATATGGAAAGGAAGACACCGAGTTAGGATGCATAGTAATACAGCTTCAAAGCATTCCAGAATAAGCTGTTCCTCTCTCCCTAAGCACCATAGCAGTTCTCATGTTACCTCTCCTGATTTACTGGTTTCTTCTTTTAAGGTTACATTTTCAAAATTTTCACTACACCCACAGAAAGTGGAAGATTTGGGAATTTCTGCATTTGTCAACTAAACCTGTCAAGTAATTTCTGCATTTTTCTTTATACATTTATTTTATTTATTAAAAAAAAAAATTGTAGAGTCTGTAAAGAATGTAATGACAAAAATGTGAACTGGCAATATTGAATACAGAGTTTCTCCTCCAGTAGCATACTGCAAGGTCAAAGGTGGGAGGCAAGAGAAAAACTTTATCAATGGATTCAGTGAAATAAGAGTGAAAAGAATCTTTTCAATTCTGTTTTTATGTATTGTAGAAAATAAATAAAATATAATGAATCTTTAAGGCTGTTAATTGTATTACTATTAAGTTTCTTTTCAGTTCTCAGATGAGACTCATGCTATATTTTATTCTTAATTTTCCATTGTTATTTATTTTTCTAAAAGCTGAATATACTCTATATCACTTTTATATATTCATGCACAACACATTACATGAGAACAGTTTGATTTGTTTTTAAGTCTGTCTTCCACAGCGAAGCCAGGGTGCAAATCTGCTGTTGAACACTCCCTCAGATTTTGAAAATAATGAGCAGAGTTCTCCACAAAATTATTCACAAAAGTGCCACAGGAGCAAACAGACCACAGAAAATTAAATATTTGCACATATAACAAGATAAAGTTAACAGATTTTCTTATTTTAATGTGGTAGAAGAATTGTAGCTTACTGAGATCACTATAAAAAGCCAAAAGCCTCTGATAAGAGCACTTATGTGGATTATCCTTTTCATTCTGTAGCTCAAATAGGTTATTGAGCAGAAATATAATCAAAGAGTCCTCCAGCCTGAGTTTCTTGCAGATCTAGCTAAGCTCATCTTTTCTTTCCACTTTTAATTTCTCTTTTTCTGATGTAATATTAGCATTCTGGTCTCTCTTTGGATTTCTATCCACTATCATCACTCTCACTAGCTTGCAAGGTTAGCCCAAGCATGCAATATGATGTGCATGTGGAAAACTGATTTTAGAATCACACTTCAATACATGCACCCATAAATCATGCATTAATTTTATTTAAAAATGAAATTACAATCTCACTGGTCATCTGCTAAAGCTTCTACAACATATTTTCTTGATGTTTCTTATTATAAATACAAGATGATTTCAAGATAAATATGAAAAATTGAGTCAAATTTAATTTATGAAAATAAATATACATTATAGATTAATTGGTTGAGTGTCTGGTGTTTGTGTTTATATGTGTGTGTACATACATTTACATATTTTTATTTAGTTTTAAAATTGTAGAAACTGTTTTAAAATGCATTTCATTGCATCATCGCTAGTCAAAATACACAAATGCAAGGGTTTTTTCATAAAATTTTTTAACACTTCCATTTTTTTGAGAAATCATTTTACTAATGAAACTGTGCTGTTGTATATTTAATTTTACATTAAACATTGAACTAAGTCAGTGATATCCATGATCAGAATAATACTCACTGATTTCTAACATACGAATGAGAAGGTAACATATTTAAAATAGGAAGTATTTAATTAACTTCTTATAGATTAATGGTGTGGCAAAGAGTTGTTTGTTTCTATTTGAAGGTGATCCCCTGAAACCATCAGAGATCCAGCTCCAGCCATTAGTCACAATTCAGTGGCAGCAGAACTCCAGAAAAGCCAAATGCAACACATCCTTGTGTCATGCTGCACTGAAGAACTGATGAAATATTAATCACTCAGGCTCCACATGCAAAATGTAACAAAAAAGAAAGTCACAATAAGAAAAAAAGCACAGCAGGGTGCTGTATATTAACATCAACAAGCCACTTTGAAAGCCTAAAGCAAAATGCAGCAACCCTAGCCCCAAATGTTTGTAATTTTAAAACTCATGTCATAGCTAAGTAATAGCACGGCCCCAGCAGGAAACACCAAAATTAAAGGTAAAAGCTTTCCTAAGGGGTGAAGAGAGGCACAGTGGTGCCAAAACTGTCACTGGAAAAGCCATTTCCTTTTTTTTTTTCCTTGAGAAAGAGCTCAAAGTGGAAGATCAAGATTCATTACAAAGATTCATTTACTGTGATTATTTGAAAGCCTTTGGCTATTATCTGCTGTTGCAGAAATTTACTATAGTGCAGTTATTTGGTCGCTTATACATATGCCAACTGTTTCTGACCTGGAAATGATCCATGTTCTACCAGTGACACTGGTCTCCCAGCTCAAGGACTGTTTTGAGTTAAACACTTCAGGAATTTATGATGGCTCACTCTAAAGAAAAAAAAAAGGAACATACTGATTGTTTATGACAAGTCTTTTCAAGTTTTTAAGTTTCTTAATGTTTCAAAAACAAGGAATAAAATAATAATTTGTACCTCAGCTTTCTCCTCCAAATGTCCTTCTGATACAAAATATTCCAAGAGCAAGTTAACACCAGTCACACTTTGATTTCATAATTTCAGCACTTACATAGTCCAGTGATCACACCATCTTGGATTTTCTGGAGACTTGAATGCAAGAAAAAAACCTTCAAAATATCTCCAGAAGGTACCTTTCACTTTCTTAGCTTTGTTAGAAGTTTTATTTA
Organism: Galbula dea; assembly: GCA_013399015.1. Lineage (NCBI taxonomy): Eukaryota > Metazoa > Chordata > Aves > Piciformes > Galbulidae > Galbula > Galbula dea. The sequence goes on from VWZX01004365.1 coordinate 813,982, forward strand.
ATATTACACAATAAATTGCAGTAGATAATGGGTCTATATTACATTATCTTTTTTTTTTCAAATATCAGCCTGGCTGACTCCTCAGTAGTAAGCACTGCCCCATTGAAGACATCATCTTACTCCTCGTAACTGTCAAGAGTTTAGTCCACAAGGCAGTTTCTCATATTCTTCGCATATCATTCAAATTAGATGCATGTCATTGTTCTCAAATTGTACTTAGATCCTAAAATAACTTATACACTTTAAAGATTTTAGCCTTTCAGCATCAGCATTTACAGTAAGTGATTATCTGTGAATCTGCTTCTAGATGTGATCATTGAATGGTGAATTAGATGAGCCAGTGATATTTCCAGATACAAAAGTATACATGAGAACATTTGGACATTACTCTCTCACTTAAATGCTGGTCTCAGTTATAAAAAACTCCATTAAGTGAGAGTTTCATAACCACACATTGTTATAATATGGTCATCAGTTCTTTACATAAAGAACTAATAAACAGAAACCATTTCAGTCTAGGATTATTGTTGGTGCTCACTGCTGCTTCGAAGATCTTTACTTATTGTGAAATTCCAGCTACAGTTATCAAGCTCTTAGTGCTATGAACAGCAACCCACAGCCACCATTTCACACAGGACACAGATTTTGAGTTTGTCTTGTGGTAGCTAAATATTTTTACCAGGTTACAGATCAAACCTACTCACTGGTAATTAAATTCAAAGTGTACACAAGTTATGATTAATGTGAGGGAGAGAAAAAGTAAACATAGATAACACCTGTGTTGGTTAAATTCTGCATTGGCTTAACCAGAATCTGGAAGGAAAAAAGAGTCAATCTGCATTAAGTTTCAGTTTCACATAATATTTAAATGGATGTTGACTTCACTAAGGTATAAGGTTCACCAGGCACTTATGACTATAACAAAATTCATTAAAGGTAGAGGAAAGAGTAGAGTTTTCTTGAATTTTTAATCTAATCTGCAGAATTTCACTGATCTCTATTGTTTTCCATCTTGCCACTGTGATTTTTTTGATCAGACAGGACTTTCAAATGTGCAAAAAGTAGAAAGAAGCAAGAGAGTTGAATAATAGAGATTCATATATTTTATGATTTCAAATTGGCTGCTAGAGTGTAATACAGGAAGGGTGAAAGTGAAGGGGCACCATATCTGGATAAGTAATATTTGAGGAGTATCTTGGAGTGTCTAGTTAAATTGCAAACAGCGGTAAAATGCTCTTTTTTAACTCTGATAGCAGGCTCAATCTTCCTTTTTTGGTAACAGCTGATATGAAGCCTTGATGCGTCTCTTACTAGATTGATTTTTGTGACAAATACTGAATGAAATGGAAGCTTTCAAAAGAGAGAAAAGATATCAGCTAGAGATCAGCAAAAAAAATCATTACAATACCCTTTTTCTCTAAATTGAAACTTGTATACAAACAGCACACCAAAGGCCCCTGCCATTTGACTTCCACTCTATCTAAAACATTTAGATATTAAGCCAAAGCCTGGAGGTTTTGCAGGCTTCTTGTAGCCCAAAATATGCAATTTTTCACACATCCTAACGAAAGCAGACAGACTTTTTATTCACCTGAGAGCAAGGGGACACAGGGCATGTGATAGATATTAATATTTAGATATTAAGGCAAAGCCTGGAGATTTTGCAGGCTTCTTGTAGCAAAAAAATATGTAATTTTTCACACATCCTAAGGAAAGCAGGACAGACCAAGAATGAAATACTTCCTCACTTTCAGTTACCATCTAGAACTGGACATTTCAGTAGATTAAGCATATTTTATTATAGCACCAAATAGGCTCATCTTAAGAAATTATTATTTTGTAACATCTAATTGTTTTTAGTACAGAAGATGTATGAGGTAGCTGCATCTTGAAGCAAGCATATATATAGGATCATAGAAGTTTAGATTCATTATGGTTGGAAAAGACCTCTGAGCTCACTGAGTCCAAACACCCACCCAACACTACCTCGCCTACCATGTCCCCAAACACCACATCTGCATGTTTTTGACAACTTCTAGGCAAGTTTACTCATACTAACCCCACACATGAAGAATAACCTCACTAGGCAGTCCTGTCTCTTTGCACAAGTCTGGTAAATAAATCTGAGAAGGAGCTAATTAGGAAATGATAGTCTGGACATCCCCAGTTAGTAATGACATGAAAATCTATACACAGTTGACAAGTATTCCACTGATACAGCTTGATTTCTTTAAATTGAGCCCCAATATGCATTTTCCACTGCCTTCTTTTGTTATTAAGGCACTTCAGATACTAAAAGGATTGCACTTTATGCTGCCCTCTACTGCTTTTATGCACATAATTATTAAAATGTGTAAAAGGAATTTAACTGCTAATAACTCCTAATTTATGTAGAAGTACCCAATAATGATTGCTTTCTAGGTGCTGAGGTAGGGACTTACCTTGAAAAGGTTCCAGCATGGGAGTATCTTAGGAGACCTGGTATAATAAAATATGGCTTGTCTCACATTGTATTTGTATCAATTGGAATTGAAAATATAATCACAGGATTACATTAAATGAAAAAAAAAAAATGCTGCCTCTAAAATGAGAGCTTCAATTTTAACTTGTGTTCTCCTTTTTACCTGAGCTATGCATTCTCACCTTCAACAATAAAGTCCTGGCACTTAAACAGGAGATTGGCCTGGATGAAAAGTCATTCATATTTTAGTAAGTCATTGCTTCTTTGCTCAAATTTATTAGGCATAAACAGCAGTAGTGTGCAGTTGCCTTCAATTACACCACACATTTTGGCTTCTAAAGAGTAGGGATGGGACTGCAGTTTCAGGCACCTACAGGAACAAACAGATCTCTGTCAGGCGCTGTAGTGCAAGTAGTGATGGCAGAACAATCTATCAGGCAGATCAAGACTGCATGAGTATATTCATCTGTCTCTTTGAATTCCTGTCTACACCACAAGGAGAATGCTATCTTGTTGTTTTGGGGGTGGGGTTTTTAGATAATTTGCATTTTCTCCAGAATCAAAGCAACTTTTTCCTCTCATGTCACAATACAAGAAGGCTGATCATATTCAGCCAATGTATGTGTGAGACAGAATATATAGTTTACAAAGTGTTATTTCAATAATGCATTCTTGGGTGCTCAGAGGGAAGCCATGCTTTAGAAGTTCTTTTGCCTGCACAGTTGTCAGTATATAGCAGGTAACATTACAAACGAAGATCATTAACCGTCGGGGGGAGCTCTCCTGTGTATTTAAACCACGCCTCTTTCTTGGTTATATCACAAATTTATCTGGAGTCCACCAAGCCAGGAAAAGATCGACAACAGCATGTTTGCAAACAGACCTAAGTGGCAGGTGTGTTTCCAGTGTCAAATCACAGACTGCAGGTCACACCCACAGCCATGAAATGCTGGTAGATCTGCGCCATCAAATGTTCAGTGAGAGCTATTACCTCTTCCTCATTCGGGAGGCAATGTACCAGAGCAGCCTAGGGACACCCCAGGCCTCTTGGCCCGCCTAATAAAAGTGAAAAAAGGGCAGACACTAGTCCACATGGATGCTGGGCAAGCTGGTGCTTCTGGCACTGGAGTCTGGAGCCACCCAGAGAATTTCTGGGTTAGAAGCATCAATGAGAGTTTACAATCCACAGTCTTCTGCTGCTACAACCAGAGAAGGCTGCTGACATACTGTAAGTGCTATAAATCCCACTCCTCTTGAGGCAGCGAAGGAGGAATGCAACAAAACAAAAGAGACTTTTGATGCTTGCTTCTTAGGTAGACAGACCATTGTTGACCATATCTGGGATGTATTTAGCAGAAAAATAAAGGAGTTAAAAAGAAAGAACAGCTGTAGCTTTTATTGCAGCAGTTCACAGTCCTGCTGAATGTGATAAATAAGGAATTTTAACAGAACAACTAACAAGCAGAAAGGCTGGTAAAATAAAAAAGAATAGTTTATCTGCACAGCTTCCTCTTTTGTGCCATGGCTCTATCTTGACATTAATAAGAAACTGCAAAATAAAATAAGAATTGTAGACTAGAATATGTGAGATCACATTCTAAAACATTTATAGAGATATGTTCAATTTTTAAACATACAGGTCTTAGGTTACTGAAAAGAAAAATGGCAACATACAGAATTAGCCAATAAGGTATAAACATGACTGTTTCGGTGAATGGCCCTCTAGAAAATAGTATGGAGGTGACTAAGAAATATCTTTCCATACCAGTACTTTACAGCTCATCAGAGACCTTTATTTTTATCAGTCATAAAAAAACCCCAAAAGGCAAAACAAAAAACCCAAACCCCACAAGCAAAAGAACATATGAAAAGAAAAAAACCCCAAGCAAACAAAAAGCTCTCACCAAAATCATCCAACCAAACAAAACCACTATTTTTTTTTCATGTAGTGATACATTCACAGAAACTTACCAGTCAAATTTAATTTTTATTCCCTATAAAAGTCATGACTTTTGTCTTAGGTTCCTGGAACCACTTTATTGGTAATCAGAAATATAAATGTTTGAGACACAATGAAATGAATCTAAGAAAGAGTATACTCAACAACAAAAAAACCAAACCAACAAGCAAAAGAAACCACACCACAAACCACAGCCCCAAACTGTGACATCAATATTAAATCACTGTGTGCAAAAAACAGAGAAACAAACAGCAAACAAAAAATGAATTTGGGATCCAGGCTAAAGCACACTGCAGTCTATAGAAAGACTTCCCTTGATTTCAGCAGTCATTTAGTCATATACCTAACAGTGGCAATAGTGGGAATCTTATTCTGGATATATCATTCAAAACTACGCTTAAGAGGTGGACCAGTGCAAACTTCATGAAGTTCAGTAAGGCAAAGTGCAGTCATGCACCTGGGTCAGGGCAGTTCCAAGCACAAATACAGATTGGGCAACGTGTGGTTTGAGAGTAGCCCTACAGAGAAAGACTTGGGGATGTTGGTGGATGAAAAACAGAATACAGCCAGCAATGCATACTCGTAGCCCAGAAAGCCAATTGCATACTGGGCTGTATAGAAAGAAGTGTGACCAGCAAGTTGAGGGAGGTCATCCTTCCCCTCTACTCTGCAGTGGTAAGATTCCATCTGGAGTACTGTGATCAGCTCTGGGGCACCCAGTGTAAGACAGGGACCTGCTCAAGTGTGTCCAGAGAAGGGCTACAAAAGTGATCACAGAGCTAGAGCACCTGCCCTAGGAAGATAAGCTGAGAGAGCTGGGGTTGTTCAGTCTGAAGAAGAAAAGACTTTGGGGGAACCTTATGGCAGCCTTCCAGTAATTAAAGAGAGCCTACAAGAAAGATGAGAAGGAACCCATCTGTACTATGGATATTTGCCAGTAGTAAAGGAGAGGAAAAATTCCAATTTGGACCAAGAAAAGTTATTTAAGTAATTTACTGTGTTTGCATATTTTTTCTGATTTACTACAAAATCCACGTCCACAGTTGAAGGGGGTTTTTGCCTGTTTCAGTAATTGTGAGCTACAGAAATACAGCTTTAAAGTGCACACAGGTTAAATTTGAAAGGTATCTCTTATTTTAAAAATCTATATTAGTCAGTTAAAAAGTTGGCCTTGAAAAAAAGTTTGACTTACTTGCAAGCCAGTGAGACTTGATGAATAGGAGCAACAGCAGGTGTAAGCAATCATCAGGAGGCAAAATCTCCAACCAAGATCAAGGATCCAAGATCTGGCATTCCTCAAAGAATGCTAATTTGGCCTGTCCAGTTCCATCAACTGAAGTAGAAAAGTTGTCCTGTTTGGTTGTAACAAAATATCAAATTAGAAAAGAGAAGTCTGTTGTCAGTTTTTTCTGTTTGGACATTTATTTATTTACACACCTAAAAGATTCCCCACCACTTGCTGAAGGAGTCGTGTGAGAAGAAGAAAAGGCTTCCATGCAAGCATTGCTCAGCAGTAATAAAAATATCCCTGTGTTATCAACACTGTTTCTAGCACAAATCCAAAAGATAGCCCCATACTAGCTACTGCAAAGAAATTTAACTCTATCCCAGTCAAAACCAGTACAACTTAAACCAACATTCTACTAAACATATACCTTCTTAACTACAATGAAATTTATTTTCCCTTCTAACAACAACTGCAACAACAACAGGAAGTTACAGAAAAATAGACAAGGAAATTAAATACAAAATTTATGTTAAACATAATTAATGTTATGACACAAACTGCAAAAGGCAGGAAATTGAAAGCTAAAGCTGACTCTGTATCTATAATGCTCTCTATTTTTCCATTACATGACTTAAAGCCATAGTTGCAGCCTTAACGTTAAATTTCCTGTATTTTGTCAGTTTGTCACAACCTTCATGTTATTTAAACATAGATTTTGTGCATTTAATTCTCTATTACCCTTTTTACTGTTGATTCACAGCTCAATAAATCAGAACCTTTTAAAAATAGTTTTGAAAAACAATCTGTATGAGTTTGAAGTTGTCCAAGTTTTGCATTTGATATTCATTGCCTATTTTCTTCAAAAGAAAGTCAGCAGAAAATCTTAGTTTTCTACTACATTGTGAAAAGAAATGTTGTCAACATAGCTATTTAATTTATAAACTACATGTGAACAAAATAAATCTGTAGTAAAATCTATTTTCAGTAAAGAAACTCTTTTTCTTTAACATCATTGTTATCATCATTGTTATTCATTAAATCTGTAGCTTCATCTCATTAATAATTTCATTTTCTGGGGTATGGCAAAAAGATTATAATAACAGTGTTTGAGGAGTTTGCCACTGAAATTCGTATTCCTCTGTACCTCCAGTAGAATTTCTTGTGAGTTTACACACTGCTTAGTACCTTTTAAAGATTTTTTTACTGAAGACTAAATTTAGAAGGTGTACATAAATCATTATTATTTCTTCACTGTGAGGGTGGTGAGGCCCTGGAGCAGGTTGGCCAGGGAGGTTGTGGATGCCCTATCCCTGAAGTGTTCAAGGCCAGGTTGGAAGGAGCTTTGAGTAACCTGGTCTAGTGGAAGGTGTCTCTGCTCATGGTAGAGGGGTTGGAACTAGATGGTCTTTAAGGTCCCTTCCAACCCAAACCACTCTATCACATGACTGTAAATGCTCTGCAGGTACCTCAGATTTCTGGTATAGATAAGATACTAACTTTCAAGCAAAAATTATTACTATTGCATTATTACAAAGCTGCAAAAGTAGAGGAAATGTGCTTCTGAACAATATCAGCAGTTTCAAAGCACTACAAAACCTCAAGAATATTTATAATATTTTAAATTCTGTTCAGAGGACAGAAAAAGCAAGACCAAATCAATTCCTAGCATATATCTTGCTGCTTGTAACTTATTATTTTAATCCAAAAGCTTACAGTTTTCCCATCTCTGTAGATATTAGGTTAACACATAGAGATGATAATTTAAAAGATAAAGAATATAGCTTTGTTGAGTTTCTCTATAGACCACATTTAACATTGTTTGGTACAGGTATATGTATTTTCTAATAAAAACTCGTGAAGATTTTAAGTCTACTGAGACAATCCAATCCTTATTTACTGACAAAACACTTTTTAAAAAGTAGTGTAAATTAATAAAGAAATAATATTGGCTACATAAGAGAGTAAAACCAGCTGATGGCATTTTAGTAGTTCAAATTCAGCCAGTGAGTAGGTAGGAAAGAGCATATCTGAAATCTCTTTCTGCAAGTCAGTAACATCACATATGAGGAAGCTAGGCAATTTTATATTTTATTAAAGGGACACATTTATTCAGTGAATTCATTGGAATTACACCAAGATTCTTCCTTTGGGAATAGTTTTACCTGGTGGTGCAGATCCTTCTCTGGTACGAATCCCTCAGGCTATTTTGACTTGATTTATGAATGCTAGGAATGAGGCCCATTGTTTTCCTAAAGAGCAAAATCTTTGTCCCTCAGGAAGAACTTTCAAGATAAAAAGTAAAAGAATCTTAATTGTAGCACTGGTTAAACAGATATTTTCTCCAAATTAGTTTATAAATTTTTTGTACTCAACTTTTTCTGAAGGGCTGAAGAATGTTATACCTATTTTAAAATACAGCCTACTAGATACAATATAGTGCAATAAACTATTATATTTCTTGAGGAAAAAAAAATCTCTTTGACCTTAAAGCAATTCCATCTGCATCAAATCTCTGGATCATCCAAAGGACTCATCCACACAAGGCATCTCTAATGAGTAGGCAAGTCTAAAAAGATGGTTCGGGCTTCACCCACCCAGAGGATATCTAGACCCAAACATGATTCTCATGACCATACATGCCATTTGGTCTGAGCTTGACTGTTGGTAGTTGAATTCCAGGACAATTTACAGTCTCTGGAGAGGATCATGTGTATAGTAAATGAAGAAATAAATTAAGAAAACAATTAAGCTGTGCTGTCTCTCTGCTCATTTGTGTTCACAGCATAAACTCAGTAGTGTAACATACTAGTGGCCATTGGGGAAGGATTCACGTGGCCAATGCAAATATTACAATCCGAGCTTGCCTCTCGAGGCTGCCTGTAGCATCAACAGAAAAATATAAACATTAGCAGTTCTCATGCACAGTAATCATCAAAAATGAGTTGGCTGGTTTACTAAAATTGGCAGGTCATCTCTCTGGACTCAAAGGCAGGTCAAGGTGCCAAGTTCAGGTGCAGAAGATATAAGTCCCACCTTAGGTAATTGAAACTATTTCTTTTTTTCGAAATGTAAGTAACTGCAAATCAAATATGCAGACTTTTTAAATGTTTGTCTCGTTTCTTTGTTTTAGCTTCCAAAGTCCTGGTCTTTGAAACATACCATAGGAAAACCAACTGCTTACCTGTTGCTCCTTGTTTTTTTACATACTACCATTGTAGTAATTGATACAGGAATGGATTGAGCAAATAGTTAATTTCAAATAGAAGCTGCAGTGTGTGTGAAACATGCTTTCTCCAGTCTGAAGCAGAATTACCTTTGAATTTACATTAAGAACATAAATGATTTATATGTAACATCTATGAGTTTTCTCCCTATAAGTCACTATTGGATAACCTGTTCTTTCACCATTTTTGCAAATCTTTCATGTGCAGTAAAGATTTTTTGGCAAGAGTTTAGAGGCTTCCTCCCTCACAGCTTCTTATGAACTCCATCTGGCCAGAATGAAAGAATCTAAGTTGAACAGTACATCAAATCCCCAAGTGATATACTACTAAATCCATTGTTTTAAAGAATTATGCTTGAGTAAGGAAATTGAAGGCTTAGTAGTATATTGATAATTAACACAGCAGATGTTGTGTAACTCTTGGCTGCAATAGCATCTCTTTCAGAAAGGAAAATAAGTACATTAAGAAACAATAAAGACATTTTAGGGGGTTTTAAAATAGTTTAACCTTATAAATGGCTTATTTCATGTCTCCAGTGAAAATATTCAGCAGACCTCACAATATGCTCCTTATTTTTTTTTATATTTGTATTATTTCATTTAACTTCAAAAAGAATCCATGTTTTCTGTGATTTATTTGGTAACGTTGTAAGAAAGGCAAGACAGTAACCTCAGGCAAACCATATGTAGTGAACAGGTTCTGGAGAGACTTTATTGCGTTCTATCAGTGGTAGATTAGCACTGGCAGTCTTCCTTCTGAATAGGTTGCAACTGCTATCAGATACATCTGTTCAGCATTTTACTGCAAAGAGAATGTAATGCCAAAATATTTCTAAACTTGGATTGCCCATTTCCTGAGATTACTGCTTTCAAAAAGTTCACATAAAGTTTTTCTCTATATAATTTTAACATCTGACAAACAAAATCTGAAGCAATATTTTGATTTCATGCATTATCTATAAACTTCTGCAGAAAATAACTATAATTAGTATAATCACTGTCATCTGCCAGCAAAGAGAATAGATTCTGGAAATAATTTACATTGACTGCTTTATTTTGGTTTGTTGTTTTTGTTGGTTTACTTTAAGGTAGAAACTCTACATTGCTATGCTCTCACCTTGCCTGTTAGGCAATTGTTTATCCTCTTTTAATGGAGAAATAGTTTAGATTACATATCATACAGTTCAGCTATTTTCAATAACACTTTTAGAAGGATTTTATTTCACAACTGACAATCTTAAGTCTTTCTACTCTGTTTCTAAAGCATAAGCTTGTACAGCCTTATAATATACACCCCAGACAGTCCTTGTACTTAGAAAAAAAATAACAATACAGGAAATCAAAACATTAAAGTAAATTTCACTACATTTAACCTTCTGAATGTTAATGTCTTTCCATGGTCATGACAAGAAGGGACTACTCTGAGGTGTGGTGGGGGTCAAGGCTGTAACTTAGTGGCATGAAAAAGGTCAGCTCTGGAACATCTCCCACAGACTTTTACTTGCTGTCCTTCTGCAGGTTCAGTGGCACAACAGAAGAGTATGGGATCTGTAGTCATGGCTCAAATAGTCTATGTACCAATACCTAGCACCGACATCAATTTTCCCAAAATGAACTTTGAAAAGCACAAGTTTTGGGATTTTTCTAATTACATGGGTACTCACTGTTGTGCTACAACTCCTCCAATCCAGATGGTCAGCTTTTATACTAAATGTCTACACAGCAATACATGCTCAGCCTTGACACTGACCATGGCTGGGAACATGGACCTCTGGCAGATTTGTACCTATTGGGGCTCAGCTACTGGTAACACCCTGTACAAGGCAAATCACAAAATCCTGTTTCATACCTGACTTCTCTAGCCTACACAGTTTACTTTTGGATGATACCTGTCAGTGCTATTTTTGACTGACCACTAGGCAGTGCTCCATCATCGTTCTCTAAATGAGACACAATGAACAAAAAATAGCTAAAGAGTTATCAGAATAACAATTTTACTTTTATATTCCTGCTTTAATCCTATGTCCAAACACAGGTGAGCTCGTGACTGAAGTACATGGAAAATCACTTGAAGCAAGTAAGTTTGAGGCATTTTTCAGTGCACAATGCACTAGCTTTAGCAGTGCTTCCAGTGTTAAAGTTAAAACTGGAGGAATAGTAGCTGCATCCATTTTTACAAAGATGAGATGTTCCTATCTCCACCAGAGTCTAAACATGGTACTTACATTTTTTATCTCTCATTATTCCTCTGTACCAGGTTTTCCTGGAAGGGTGGGAAATATATGACCTGGAATGAACTACCAAATTTATAAATTATTATAGATATTTCTTATTTCTACCACTTCTATTAATCAAGAGTGTGAGATTCATGAAGGTGATTTTTTGGCTTTTCAGACATACAAGAATGATTACAGCTATTGCTCTCCTCTGTGCAACATCTTTTCTTCCTATGCAAATTTTTTGTTCCCTCTGTTTTAGAGGAAATACTTTTCTGTGATCTAGAGATTCAATAGTTACATAACATCTCTAGGTAAGCACAAACTCTTCTCAAAAATATCCTGCCAGGCCAGATGTGTGTGTGATGATATGTATCTACTGGAGCAGTTGACAGTTTCCATAGTGCTTCGGAATGAAGCTTGTAGTCTACAACCCATCAGATTCAGAAAAGTCAGGAGACAAGCAATTTTACTGGTGTCTTGAAATGGGAAAAGGAATGGAGCAAAGCTTTCTATTTTCCCATTTTATCTATATACACACTCAGGAAGCCAGATCAGTTTAGTCTGAATTAAATTGCCTTGCCCACTTTCTTCTCTGTAGTACACAAATTTTCTCCAGAGTATATCACAGAATACACATAAAGAGAAAACTCAGTTTTAAATACATTATTCTTTCTTCTTCTCAGAAATCATAGCATTTTTGTGCTAGATAGTTTTGAAGTTTCAATTTCCATAACTGTTGAAAAGCAAAATAGAAAAATACTAAATGGTGTACTTAGCATGATGTTCTAGCAATAGCAGTCAGTCAGCTAAGAAAAGGATGGTGGTCTAGAAAGTTAGTAAGGTTATGGTGACAAAAACATCCAATTGCTTCCTTTGTGGAAATAAATATATTTAAAAATCAGTATATATTATCCTAATTTGATTAAATAACTGAGATTAACATCCTTTTAGTCAATCTCTGTTATGTGTTTAAAATGTATTTTGCTTGATGATTAGAATTAAAACTTACTTAGTTCACACAGCATTCAGTAGTACCTCTGCATCTGATCTGTGTGAAATAAGGGTTTAGAACACATTTCTTAGAGTCAGTTTCTAATGAATTACCATGCATTGACTGGTACCTGAGAAAACTTTTGAGAGTTACTTGCATTTCTTTATCACTGTGATTTTTTCTCACCTCTGATTCCACTACCACCTAGTCAAAGCCGTAACTATTTTCTTCCATCATATATATAAATACCAGTCTTTGAGTCAGAGAAGTCAATAGCAGTTTTACCCTGTGCCCCTGAAACACTCAAGTTGAGTCTATTAGTATTGTGGTTGAACATTCATCCAGGAAGGATTTTTTTGCTTTCCCATGACAAAATCTCCAACACTATAATTACTAAATGGCTGGCAAAATCATACAAGGCAATTAACACCTTTAGCTTTTTTCTATCTGAGTGCAGCTCAAAGCTGATATTGAGGGAAGTATATTAAGCATGCACTTAAATCATAAAGAAATAGATTCACTGAAGCACATGCTGTCAAGGTTTTTCTGAAAGCTTGATTTCTGCATGTCTTGGTCTCAGAATTTACTTGGGTCAGGACCTGCAAGAATTTCATAGGCAGTTTCACAGTACTCAACATGGCTCCTAACTGATGACGCTCACCTATATGCTAGTACAAAGAGACTCACACTCATAAAACTGTGATAAAAACCAGCCATGCCATGCTCTGAGTTAACGTAGTTGATCATAAATGAATGGACAGTGACACTGTCCGGCAGCCAGACGTTAGATGGTAGCAGTAAAACAGGGAGAGGCTATCATGAATCTTAAAAACTGAAGCCCAAAACAGCATTTCTGGTGTACCCTGCAAAAATATTTTCTTTGTTATCATTGATTTATAAAGGCAATGGCACAGGTAGTGACTAATCCAAACAGCTTCACAGTGTAACACAAGATGGTACTAGCGTGGCTGAAATCATGTTATTAACTCCTGTGTAACCAAACATTGTTTCATAGTGAGAAATACATGGGTGATCTACTCTGCTGAAAAATCTGGAAAATGTGCCTTTTTTTTTCCTTTTTATCTGGGGGTGGTGTTGGAAATTCAAAAGAAATTAAATCTCCTGTAGCAAGGACTCAAATGCTTTCTACAGCAGGAAGATTATTTGGCAGCCGTTTTACTAGAAAAATATACAGGCAAATTACAGACTTATATTAAAAAACAAACAAACAAAAACCCCCCACATTTGGAAGCCTAGAACAAAAGCTGACTCTAAATTTTAGGTTTAAATGCCAGAACTGTTGAAAATTCATCTTGTGTGTTGATAGTAGAGGAAGGAAATAATAAATTCTATTTATGATCAGGCATGAACCTTGTATACTATAGGTCAGCCTGATTTATTGTAGATATTTATGATTTTCTTTTTTTCATAAACAGTGATTAGTGTAATGTTAAGCAGAACACTTTGTGAGTGAAACATACCAACTGACATTAGACTAGTCTAATCTCAGCCACTGGACAAGCTGTTAATAGATATTTAAATCTCAGTACAGCTACATTTACTTTCCCCTGCTAAGTATAAATGTGTTTGGTATTCACTGCAGATGGTGTTACTAGAATGATGCTAATGATAGTTTATCTGCTTCCCACTCTTACACAGCTCAATCCCTATATTTAAATCAGTGATGCAAAAGAGAAAATTATACACTACATCCCAGATCTACCATTAATCTTCAGTTCTGACATCACCCACCTGAATGTGAAAAAATATTCCACCCTTTGTCTGATGCAGTTTTTTTCATGAACACTCATACAGATGCCTTTGGTATCTTCTTGGTCATTGACTTTCACTCTGCAACAAAAGAAAAATGTTTCTGCTTTGTCAAGGATCAGGGCTGGGTTTGACCATCATCTCAATGACTGACGCTCCCTATTGCCCCCTCTTCCTCCCCACCCATGGGAAGAGAAAGGGAAGTAAGAGAGAAACGCTTGTGGATAGGAAAGGAAAACTAAAATTACCTTAAGGATAATAATAATGATAAATGAAATATATTCAAATATACAAAATATATACAAAACCAATACTGAACCTAAACCTCCCTTGGTGGTAACTACGTCATCATCACCACTGATACTGCGGCAGTAGGCCTCAGCAGCAGATGGGAGCCAGACTCAGGGGCTGGATCCTGATACTGGATGCAGCAACTTTTAGACCAGGATCAAGGGCAGAACAGATAGAGTTCTTCTCAGATGATGGCCATTGAAGCCCAGGAGAAGAAGAAGGAAAAAAACCCCAACTGACCCTCAGCTTTATATCGAATATGACGTATATGGGTTAGGGTCACCTGTCCCGTCCGCTCCTCCCTGGAGGTGCAGCTTTTACTCTGCACCCCCCAATGTGACACACAAGATTTAGCAGTAACCTTGGTTTGCATACCAATCCCCGGTAGTAAAACATTAGCTCTTACCACTGCTAGAACAGGCACTGTCTGTAAAAACATGCTGTTAGTGTCAGAAAGCACAGTTTCTTAGAGGAACTCTAGCTAAAAAGTAAAATCACTGAAAAGAATTAGTTCTGTTCTAACCCAAACCAGGACACTGTGCAAAAAAAATGGTTGGTTTTGAGCTCTTCTTTCCCCTTCTCTTTACTTGTAAAACCAGCTTGTTGCCTTACATGTATACTACTTAAAGTAATTTGATTTTCACTAGTAATTCAAACAACAATTAACCTTCTTGTGAAGTCTGGGACTACTAGTTATTTGTTGAAACTTGCCCCTCTGTTGCTTCCAGCTCATTTTTCTTACTTTCAGTCCCCTTTCTTCTAAAAACTGAAGTTTCTCACCCATCTGAATGCACCATCACTGACAGGGATCTTCCTGCAACTGCATCTCTCTCCAGCATCTCTATCAGCTCTACACAATCCAATGACAAATTAATCAAAAATTTTTGTTTGGCATCAAAACAGATTTCTCATGATAATTTCAGTGATACACATAATGCTTTCAATAGTGTGGATGAAACTGATTATCTTCATTCAACCAGTGCCAAAGTATTTTACAAGCATATGGGTAGCTATTACATCAAGCTGAAAAAATGTTTGGTTATTTTTTTTCCCTTGAAATTGTCTTCTTTTCTATCTAACTATGGTCTTGAACTAGCATAGTTTAACTTTGAAAAAATTATTCCAGATCCAAGGAAGGTTCAAGTGGAACATTGGCTTGTGATGAAACCTATTTGGGTTTGTAAAAAATAATGCATCACTACAGAATAAAGACAAAGAGGGTGTGAATAGAGACCTAATTTTCTAGGCTTCTGATTCTTTACAGTGTAAACAGCCACCTCAAAATTTTAGCACAGCTTCTAATTTCTCAGTCTTACTTGCCACGTGACACCCTGGCTCCAGAACACCACAGAGCTGAACTATCCAAGGGCACAGAAGTGCTCGATGGATGACTAGACTTCATAACCAGGAACTTGCTCTATTTCAAATCATGCTAAAAATCTTCCACAATACACCACTTGTTCTACACTCTGCTCAAATAATTTGGCTGATATCCAAATAAGTAAGAAAACATGTTAATGTTCTCAATACAAATTGATTTTAGGGTTTTACAGTATCCTAAGAAATCTCCATAGTATCCTTTCAAACAGTCTGGCAGAGTTTTTGGACCATTTCCTTTCAACACCTACATATATAGATTGTATGGGAATTATGATTCAAGTCTGCAACAGAAACGTAAGAATCACAGAGATGGGTTAGATTTATTGAGACATCTAGTCTATTACTGGGTCCCAAAGTAATATGCTGAGCTGTGGGGGTGTTTCAGCCTTCTCAGAGCCAACTCACTATGGCTGTTGAAATATAAAATATTTATTATATTTCTCAATGCTGTGCCCTCTAGCTACATTGTTAGACCACTGAAATGATCATCAAACCTCTTGCCTATGTATTCCATCCAGACCTATCTATTAGTCCCATACCTGCTATACATACACGCATACAGAGAGATGTAATGAATGATTAGCACTCCATCACCAACACGACATAACCTGGAGCTTAAATATGGTAATCTTGATTTGTGAGAAAAATATTACATATTTGTTATTAAAGCTCAAAAGATATCTCTCTACGATCTGAAACCTACAAATAAGGCCTATTATGTAGCTAACATTGATATTATGAATGCTTGAAACATTTCTAAAATTAAAAAATTCACAACATGAAAAAAATTCATAACTTTACAATTGTCATTTTTATGCAATCCTCATGCACTCTATTTCACTTTCAATGTTGATTACATTCCCAATGCATGAGCAAGCTACAACAGTGTACAAAAGACAAGGGTACAAACATATATATTTATAGTGTAGCAGTTTGGCAAATTTTTCTTCATTCAACTTGCTGAAATGAATAATATTTCACAATGCAGTGAATAAAAATTATGAATTCCCCATGATGATCGATTACTGTGGAAAAAAAGCAGACAAACTGACATTTGCATCTGGGGCGGTAAATTTTCATGACAATTTTTCAAGGCTGTATTATGCAGTAATATTAAAACAATTTGCAGTAAATCAATTTCCTACTCCTCCTATTAAATTAAAGTTGGCTGAAGCCAAATATTTTTACTTGTTCTTGTTGAAATACTGGATCACAAAGATTTTCTATTTTATAGATATATATATATACATATACATACATATACATGTAACTTCACTATTTATCCATGGCATGTGTTTCACTATTGCCAAAGGCATTTGCCTTCAACCATAAGCCATCTTTCAAAACCTTAGAATTAGATGCTGAAAAAATAAGCCACATGGAGAAAACAAAATGAAAATCCAAGCATGTGTTAGGCAGCTCTACTCAAGTAAACTTGAGCAAGATAGTTTTTCTAATACTAATTCCCAACAGTTATTGCTGTCTGTCTCTCAAGGATCCATCTCTCTTCTTAATTATAGCATGTTTAGTGTAAAATTTTTTGCTTTCCTCTAGTAATGGAGAAAGATCTGTTCTACTCTACTTTAAATGTCTGCTTTTGAAAGTTCTGGTATTTCTATGCTGAAAGACTTCTCTAAAAAGCTACTTTAAATGTTCAAACTTTTATCACAAATCCAGTGGTCAAAGCCGAATATGAGAAATCTCAAGGGAAGCATCAATATATAACGAACAAAATAAAAAAACCCCAGAAATGTATACAAGGATGTAGACTATCAAACATTTACATTATGAAAATGCATCCTTTGAATGACATTAGGATTCTGGGATTCCAGCCAAAAAGGAAAAGCTTTTAGGTTGTTTCAAAATCAAAAGATGAAACGTTTTTTATAATCTATCAAGTAAAAGCCAACAGATTTACAATGTGTTTTCTCTTGTCCTTCCAGCCTTTATGAAAATATTAGGTAGGAAGACAATAAGAACAGTCATAACACAAGTATATTAAAAATATCTAAATATTTTATAATATTGATTTTAGTGAATGATTTTTTAGCTTTTTACATAGATAAATAGGTAGATCAAACAGACATTAATGCCTTGTAAATTATTATATTTATATGCAGATAGGCATCTTTAGGAGTGCTCTTGCAGTTAAGTATAAGGGGCATAATTAATTTTATGTTGTATATATACGTTAATGCAATTCCAGTCAGATCTATTGTCTTACTCTATTTTGATGTTTCAAGATAACTCAGCAATCCACAGTAGCATAAGTGAATGAGGACTCTATGATTTTTTGGGCCTGTTTGCACACAGCATCTGTTTCTTAGGGGACTGAGGAGTGCTCTGTTCAAGGTTGATGCTCCCTAACCCATCTTGAGATATATATATAAATATATATATATATATAAATATATATATACAACAGGGTTAAGTTTAACTTACTTCCAAGTCAGAGATGACATTGGAGGAATCATCACTTGACAAACTCCAGCTTCTTTTTAGACATAATAGCAAGGTCAGAAGAAGTCTTGGACTCAAACATAAAAAAAAAATCATACTATTAGTGGAATAGAACCCTTTTTAATAATTACAAATTTTCAAAACAACAAAGCTAGGAAATGGAAAACTGAATCCTGCAAAGCAAGTAATATTTTATAACAATATACATACCACTGTAGTGTTAAATCTCGTCTTTTGCTGTACTATCATTTTATTCTCACATAGATACAGCTGAATTTGTCAGCCAAGAAATATTCTGGTTGCTTATGTGCTTGATAACAAGACTTAATGATGAAGCTGAGAATTAGCAACAGAAAGAGATACAAGGATTGGGCCTTGAACAAGAGGCTATCTGCTGTGGCCAGTTTACCATCGCTCATCAGCCTGAGTAATCATCTATACTGCACAGAGTAGGTATATACCATTTCCATAACAGGACTGAAATGTTTCATATGGACTGCTCAGGAACAAGTGGTGCAAGCTGATCCCTCCTGTCTTCCAGATTGTGCAAATTTTACAGTTGTGGTAAAGCAGCATGAAATACAGCTTTTCTTGCTTCATAAGGCTTTAAGCTCTCAGGTTTCATGTGCAGTTAATGGTATGTGGCAGTGGTCTGGGAGATGCTAGCTCTTTCACAGACTACTCTGCTTCTACATTTCATCTCTCTTTTTTCTACCCAAACTCCCTTAGGAGTTCAGAAACCGGATGATGGCATCTCCTGTACTTGGAATGTGAATTGAGCACTAATGAGCCATTATAATATGTATTTTGCATACTTTACTTGGAATTATTTCTTATACATGCATATAAATTCTGAAATAAGATGCTGATATGGAAAACAAGCTCACATTGAAGGTAATTATGAGAGGTTTTAAAACTTTAATCTTATACAGGCTGATTCAGAAAATGATTTCTCCTTGCAGTATTGTCTTTATCTAGACAGCAAGACTGAATTCTTCATGTTCTGTTGTCACTTACATTAATGAAGTCTCTTCCTGCACTTTTCTGCCTTAAGTGTATTATACACAGAAGAAACCACCAACATACCTGCAATTTTAGTATAGTGATAAAGGTTAGTTCACTTGTGTCAGATGATGACATCAAGCCAGCATACCAAAAGCACAAGCTTTATTTACCCTACGTCTAAGACATCAGAAAAAATATCTCGGACTTCGGGGTATATTCCTCAAAGTCTTAGTTCCATCAGTCATTTCAAAATGGCACAGTTAGGATCAGGACTTCATAATGCCTTAGGCTGGCAAAATAAAGGTTTGCAAAACACATGTTAAAAGATGTGCTGGAACTATCAGACATTTGGCCAGGGTTCTTGCAATTCTGTTGGAGTAAAAGCAGTCTTTGCAAAAGACAATGCAGCGTTGGCTGTACATTCACAGGTTGGGAACTTGAGAGTGAAAGGAAATGAGCTGCAGTGCTGGAGAGCAACAGAGGAATATTAAAATGTGTGGATTCTGCTCAAAGTCCCTCCTCATTCTTTTATACACCATATGCATGTAGGTGAACCCATGTAATGCTAAAATATAGTGAATAAATATGTTTGTGAAACATATCTCCCATCACTTTAATAAAATATATTTAGCCAAGGAGTAGCCATTTAAAGGAGAAAAATTCATTTAAAAATCACAGCCTGCCATTTCATATTTCATTTAACCTGTCATCTGACACTTCTATTTTCTAATGGAAAAAAAATTCTAATTACTAAAGCCCTTTCAGATCTTGTTAGGATTTAAAAAATATCATTCTAAAGGGTAAAAGGCTAGCAATGCTGTTGACTAGTGAATGTAGTGCTCTGTGTCTGTTTCATAATCTGTAGTCTTTTAGTTACAGTTCCTCTGGTATATGCATTCAGTATAAACTCATAGTACTTGATAGATATACCCATTGCAGTTAAAAAAGGCTACAACCTGAATCAGAGAACCATTCTACTCACTCTTTTTGTGCACAAGTGAATGAATCCAAAGGTAGTAGTAAAATAAACTGGTAGCAGATGTTTCCTCTATTATCTGTCCATTCTACATGTAAATGTAGAAAATACCTGTTCATGTTGGAAAAAACCCCCAAATGGTCACCATTTTAAAGAATAGTTCAGTTCCATAATGCTAAAAATAAAACACTCTTCTTCCATTGGAAATTCTATGTATTCTTTTTTAGATTCCTAATACTGAAATGCATATTTTTGGTAGTGTAGACTACAATTAAAGAAAAAAGAATAGGACCAGCAAGAAGTATTTGGAATTTCTAGAAGACAAGAACACAAACACGCAAAGTGGTTCACTGTTAGTCTGCGAATTCTCTAAAAGGAGTGACTAGCCTATTAGGTCTTCTCACTTTCTGTCTTATGAAACTAATGTTCTACTTTTTATTCCTTTTTTTTTCCTTTTTTTTTTTTTTCACCAAGGTTCAATACATCCAAAGTACTGGCAGTGCCTCTGTGTGTCTAAACATTTCAGGAGGTACTAGAAATGCAGGAAGCCTTCTCGGCCATATCTGTGCTATGCTAATGTCTCTATCTAAAGCCCCATCAAATAAATTGTATCAGTCAAGTGTCTAAAATCCCAACATAACTATATATATGAAGCAGCTGTACTGTGTTTGAAGTTAGCTGTAGATCAAATTTAATTAGAAATTTCTCTTTTTAGAGCAAAATTGATACAGACTAAACAACTGGGAAGGACTCTTCATCAGGTTAATAGTCTGTCTCCATTTCTCAGCTAGTTAACTGTGTCGACAAAGAAAAGCATCCACAAAGGGGCTCTGAAGCATAGGATCTCGATAAAGAATTGTAGCTAGAGAGTAGGAAATCATGTGTGATGGATTGCAGAGGAAGC
Organism: Galbula dea; assembly: GCA_013399015.1. Classification (NCBI taxonomy): domain Eukaryota; kingdom Metazoa; phylum Chordata; class Aves; order Piciformes; family Galbulidae; genus Galbula; species Galbula dea. The sequence goes on from VWZX01004365.1 coordinate 834,850, forward strand.
ACTTGAAGACTTCAAGCCTTAAAATAAAGGAACGATCTTAGAAAGTGAAGGTCTGGACAAAAAGAACATGAAAGCTATTTGTATTTGTACAGATTCTGGATTTATTTCTGCTGAGGTGGCAGCTTTAGGTGTGACATCCTCCTTACCAAAACAGCTACTAATTTTCTTTACTTTTCCCCTTCCTGATCAACAAGATAGATTTCTTTCACAAAAATCATTATGGGAACTGATATGGATTATCTCTGACAGTTCAGCCACGATTTTCTCAATAAGGCAAATGAAGGTAGGTCCTCAACATCCTACCCTAATTTTTAAATCTATTAGACAACCTGCAGTTTCTCATGTCAGGTTACACTTTACTGGCTTCGACACCTGGCAAGAGATTGCCTATCTGTGCATTAAGGGTCCTTTTTGTTGGTGGTGGTGGTGGTTTTATTTTGTACATTTGCTAAGGTCTTGCCTTAAAATAGTTACCAAAGGTGACAAAGAGTGAAAGAGAAATCTTATAATACACTTGAATAGGATCAGAGAAGATTTATTTGTGTTCTAAAGTAAGTATCAAGTCATAACCATTTACTGAGATTCTTTGGGTATTTTAATCTCTGCAATCTAATAGACTTACACTTTACATTTCTTTTGGCACAAGACCCCATGGTAAAAATAGCACTATACATTGAAGTGTCCTTCCTCCTTTTTATAGAGAAGGAGGGGAGGGAACCTTACTTCTTTAAGGGAAATGGCAGAATTTAAAAATCTAACTCAAACAAATTGTATCTCCAGAGCAGTAAGTTCCTATGGCTCTTTGTTAAAAACACTGAACAGCTACACAAGGTCAAAATAGTATGGTAATAAGGAATCTACTTTTTCTATATATAAGATTGGATATTTAATTTCAAGGTCTAGACTTCTTCATTTACATCTGCAGTACTTCTGGTAAAGAAAACAAACTGTTCTTTTTCACAGTTTATATGACCATATACATACTATAACATTTCAATAAACTAGTGTTTACAAGCAGGCAGTAAAATACTAAGAAAACAATGTTAATAACTGTCCAGATATAAGATTTTGTGTTAAATATTCAGTTATTACAGCTTGCTGTGGAAACACAGCAGATTAAGTGCTGAGTATTAAGTAGTTCATAGTGTGCTATAAATTTCAGCTGCATTTATATTACATACTACTGTGCAAATCATAATCTGAAAGTCAGTTTCATTTGTGCAATAGCTGCTTTAGTAATGCAGTTCAAGCATGTGGATCTGCCTTTTCGTAAGGATTTTAAAGGATTATGTAAGTTGAAGGAAAAGCACCTTCTAATGAAATTTGAGCTATAGCATGAAGAAAGGATCACAAGCAATAACTGAGCTGGCTAAGCACTTAGTAAAAATCTAACTTTCTTAATTTTACAACCAATTTAAATATTTTCTTTAACATTCCATTGGGGAGGACACAACTAAATTGCCTTATGAAGTACTTGGAGCAATGCAATCACATAAATCACTTGACCTGTTTCTGCATTAAGGAATTTTATTCAAGTTAGTTCTCAACTACTGATTGTTTCAATTCACTATTACTTCAGCAAGCAATATAACCTTGTTTCCTTTGACCACAGAGAAAGAGTACCTGCCTTGGTTTTGTCTGCAAACAAAAAACATTGGGTAATCTGGAAAGAGAAGGTGAAAACGGAGGAGAATATTTGGCTCACTGCTTCTTCTCTGCTTCTCAAGAAATCACTCAGTTAAGACGAAAGAGAGTGGGTACAGCAAAACTCTGGTTTCTACAGGAAGCCCATGGAGGACTGAGTACTGTGCTGATATGGTTGGATGTTAAGTGAGATCCAAAAAGCAATTCAGAAATTGCTCTGCAGAGGCAGGCAGTGAAAAAAGTACTTTTTTTCTGGCAAGCCTAGAACACTGCATCTCTTATTTCAACAAAAATCTAACATCTATCAAGTTCTGGAGCAGAAAAATTAAGAAGCATTTAAAAAAAGAAAATAAAGAGAGGAAAAAAGTGAAAAACAAAGAGGAAGAAAAAAAAAAAAACAAGGAGGAAAAAGGGGGAGGGGAATAAATCAAAAAACCCAGAAGAACTGGGAAGTGGTAGGGGAAATGGAGATGTTGCAGCAAGATGAGTCAGCAACCAAATTGCCAGCAATATATATATATATAGAATATATATTTAACATTTCCTGTGACAAGACAGAAATCAACCAAATTGCTGACTGAAGGAATCAGGCAATAACCAAATTGTTGATTTAGTTAAAACATGTTTAGCAAAATACTGATTTAACCTTTCTCATGCCACGTGGTAAATAGATTAACAGTGCTGTAGCAGTTGTGGAGCAAACTTCACAGAGGCAAAAAACAATTGGACTGTGAGGAATGAGGGAGTATAGAAGACCCCCAGCCACAGAGATTTGAGGGGTTAAAAAGGTAACTCTATGACAAAGAGGTGGAACTAACCAGAGATAAGCAGTGTCAGAGACCGCAGCAACCGAGAACTAGGAGGATGCCTGCTCCTCTCTTCCAGGCCACCCTGGGGCAGCCTGGAAGCCCTCAAAGCGGGAGTGTAGGCTCACAGGGCCAACAGAAGGGTCTTGCAGACCTTTGCAAGCTGGGACAGATGAGCAAATAGGCAAATTGAGGGTGCCTGTCATAGTTTATGTCACTGTGATGTTAAAGTTTACCAAAGCTATAAGCTGGCAAGCATATCCATCGTAACTGTGTGACATTATTGTGCTTGAGCAATCGCTGTTGTACTGTGCAATGCTTACACCATTAAAGGATCACTGCCATATGTACTCTTACCTTATCATAGTCTCTTTCTTCCCTGGATAACGCCACTCTTGTGCACATTTTTGCCAAAAGCCATCTGTGTGAGTTCTTCACCTAGTCATTTCAAGGAAAAAGAAATTGATTTATATTTTATACTTTCACTCACTATTATGAAAAATGATGTCTTCCTATGGACAAAGATCTTGAATGTTGCCTCAGTCACAGAATCTGACAAAAGAAGAGGATGCTAAATAAAATATAGGTTGACAAACTTTAGAGGGAAGTTGGTTTATTTATTTTTAAACAGTATCCACGGCTCTTAACAAGAAAGACTAAAACAGCAGTCTTAATAGAAAGAGTAGCCTGACTGTTAGATATGAAACAGACCACAGAAATATTTCTTTTATCCTGTACAAGACTTCTGATGTTCTGGGATTAACATAAATTCTAGCAAGCTACACTGTAGAAATTAACATCCTCCCACCCTTCCTTGCCAGATTTTACCATTATCACAAGAGAGTCAGGAGAAACTATCAGTGACAGAGTATTTCAGCTAAGACAATATACATGTTTTTTCCTGCTGAGAGGCAGTAAGTTCTTGGGACAGAAGGCAAATCTGAGGCTAGAAAACTAAACTACAATAGCAAGGTTTGTCAGTACTTGTAAATAGCAGTAGGTGAACACATTGGTACAAGAGTAATTTTGCAATAATGCAAAAAGTATTATGTGGAATAAATGTTAGTCCAAATGTATAGTGTTAACAAAGGGCTAGGTCCCACGAGTAGAAAAGAATGCAACACCTACAGATAACTACCCATCTAGCAACACTTGAGAGGCAACACAAGGGCTGACCCTTTGTTGAACTCACCCAATCAGGTTGTCAAAGCAGAAAGGCACAGTGAAAATGAGAAGGCAAAGGATTTCAGATTGGTTTGAAAAGTTGATTCTTCTTTGGAGAACGAAAGCAGCTACTCTTCAGAAATTGCACTCAGATAAAGACCACCCCTACAGCTTATAAAGAAACTCAAATTCCTAGGTTCCAAGGCAAGGAGGAGGCAGAGTCAAGTAAAAGAATCATGAATTTAAATATTTTGGTGGTTGTGAACTAGCCCTTTATAGTGTATTGTGGTCCTACTATTTGAGATACCTACTTTGAGATACCTGTGTGGTGACCATTTTCATCACTGGTCATGAACTCCAAAAGCAGTAGTGAGAGTTTAAACTGATCCAGAGATGCCACACGTTAAATGGCCATATAAATTACAAGTGGCATTGCATTGTCTGCCTGGATAAGTGACAGCCTAGACCTGATCACCACTGAGGTATGACCAGAAAATGAACACAAGTAAAAATAGCCCCGTAGCCAGAAATACGATCTAGCATATATTGTTTTGAAAGTACTCTTCTTCCTGGAGGACAACCTTTAATGATACTACAGATCATATTCCTAAAACAGCCCTGTTTATTTAAGGTTTGCTTTTTCTACCTTCAGCAATTTAAATGAAAAACTACTTGTCAGAACAGTCTACACTACTCATGGTGAAATTCCTCATCAACACCACTGACCTTCTTTTGTCATCCTAGTAAGACATGTTTTCAAGCAAGTCTGCTTTAGCCTTAAAATTAATACTGGAGTTATCATCACTTTGTATAGTTTGGGGCACACATAGAGCACTACATATTTTTGCTATGCATTTGGCACATAACTGTTTGAAAAACATTTAGGAAGTGTAAAATGATTACTACATTCTAAAGAAGATTTATCACTCCAGCAATGGTAGATAACATAACAAGTGGTTACAGAGTCCAGCTGTATTTACATTCAACCTTTTAATCTGACTTGATTTATTTTCTTGACAGGCAGCTCCAACAGAGGTAGTCAAGAACCTCAAAAGCTTTGTAGTTTATTTCATGGTTGCATGCCTCCTGTGGTGGTTTTCCAACATTCTTTGACAACAAACAAAACAAAACAAAAAATAAAAAGACCATGACAGTCAAATTTGGTTGTTAGATTCATCAAAATCTTTGACCAAACCCCAAGCACTATTGTCACTATTGACTAATAAAAAATCCTACTCATATCTCATTTCGAGTCTCAGTTTAGCAGATATCTATTTTAGATTGGTTTTACATAGGGAACAGAGATTTGAAAGCAGCTACTCTCTTGCAACATATTTGCTTCCAACTAAATCATACTTTCTCTTGCCTGTAATAAAAGGTCAAACACATTTATGATGTCAAGGGAGGAGTGTCTAAGCTGAACATTAGATACAGTGGACTTTCATATCATGCAATTAAAAATATATTAGCTCCATTCTTCAAGAAATTCCTCTGCTGGGTGCCTGGTTTTTGGAGCATTTCTGATAGATAATATGTTGTGACAGACCAGGGAAATGAGGTTGAAGTTAAAGAAATATTCAGAGGCTTGGTGTCTAAAATGGCTAGGCCAGATAGCAAAAAGGTTCCTCACCAGACTACAGAAAAACAAGAACAGACTGTTAGAAATGCTTTCTCTTTCCTCCTGTCCAAGGGCAATCTGATTCCCAGAACTCTCTGTACTCAGCAGAGAATCTCAAAATCTCTTTCTTTCCCTCTGACATTTCTATGGTTTATTTAGCATCATCTAGGGTCCTTTTTCTTATACTTAAATTGCTATAGCCATTGATATTTATACACCTAAATATATTTATAAACACATACTTGTAACTGTCATATAGACATACCATATTAAGAGGAAGTTCTGTGATACAACTTATCATTTGCATGCAGGCTTGATTGCTATCGGGCATTTGGCAGGGACAGTTCTCCGGAAATTACATCTCCTTCCTGCAAGAGGCGAGGCAGCACCTGGTGACTGACTACTCCTCCTGGGGCTACCATGTCCTTTTCACAGGAGAAAAAAGACAGCTTTAAATGAGGAAGAAACCTCTTTTATGTCCATTTCAGTGATAGTTGGCCCAATAGGAAAATCAGGCAGCATCCTTACAAGAGCTATAAAAACCTTCGCGATGGTGTCCTGGTCCCATCATTATTTTTGTTTATCCAGTGAGAGTTAATGAAAAAGGCAGGAACAATTGAAAGACAGAAAGACAGATCTCTCCATTTTCTGTTTGAATTCCCCTCCTCCTAGGACAGGATGTGAAGTCCTGCCCTTGGCCTTCACATTGTAAAAGACAGATAATTGCAGTAGAATTTTTCTATGACATTGTTTTGTGAAGAACACAGTTACAGAGACATACATCTATTATGCTCTGAGCAGGTCTATCGGATAGGTCCTGCTGACAGCCTTCAGCACCTATAAGCTTGCTTTCTGGATCCCCAGTAGCCAGATCTCCTGCCTGCTCAGGCTGAGCAAAAGGCCCAGTGGCACTGAGGAAACACCTCAGCAGAACTGAGATTGCGTTACGGAAGGAGGCATCAGAAAGCTTTGGTACAGTTTGCCAACAGGGAACACAGAGTCCTTTTGCACTTTTGCCATTCATTGTAATGGGATGCTCATGCAGCCTTGAACTTACAAATAAAAGAGTGATTCATTTTTAATTAATAGCAATTAATTGTAGATATTGACTCTTGGCACTATATGCATGGCTATAAAGCTATTTATCAAATAAACACTGAAATCTAGCCTATAAATTTTGTAGGTTTAGGCTTTGACCTAAACCATATTTCTAAAGTTCCATCTACAGTAGAGCAAGTTAGTGTATTTTTCCAGAAAATTAAAAAGATAAAATTGTTTCAGTTATAAATCAGATCTCAACCTTGAAAACAGATCTATTAGGTAAGCTAATGATTCATATTCTTAAAACTTAAAAAACTCTTGAACTCCCTTCTCTAAAATATTGTCAATTGTTAACTGATTTGTAAATAAATGTGTTCAGTAGCTGGATCATATTTTTGCTGTCACTGGGGATGGAAGACACTGACGAAACAGTACAGAGTTCTGAATGAAAATAGCTGCAAACCTGGGCAAGAGGACCAAATTTCCAGCCTCCATGCTAGGTAATGTTCAAGTACTGCAGTGCTCATCTATATGTCCCTGATTCATCCCATTTTAAAGAAATAAGGGTTCTGCAGACCTCCTGTGGCAACCTCCAGTGGTTATTACAGTATAAAAGTGAGCATCTGACTAAACATAAAACCCAGTTGCTGACAGATGATAGGAATTATTTTTCAAGCAAATCAGCCAGTCTTGGAATATAAAATGTCGAGCCTGGTTTCATTGACTGACAGGTTTTAGTATTTGAGTAGGTAAAGAGCTGTGAAAATTCTTCACTTCATAAGCATTTTGAAAGTGATTTCTGACATATAAACTTTTGGCAGCAATTTTCAAGGGGGTCATCTAAAATGAGTGATATAGTAGTTAGTGTGATGCGGGCATAGCACATTTAACAGTCACTGAGCTTCGAATATGACACAGTATGATCCTAATTGCAGCACTGCAAGCAAGGCATAAAGGAGTTGCTCGTAGTGCTTGACATATATTTTATGACCATGAAAAAAGAAAGAGGTTTTAAGTGGTAGAATCAGGACATGGTACAATACCTCCACTACATGTTACAGATAAGAAGATGCCATTACTAGCACGACCAAGGCCATTAAAAAAAAGAAAAATTAGATAAATACAAACTTTTTGGGTGGTTTTTTTAGATCCTAGGTCACATGCATTTTATTCTCAAATGTCATAAAATTATTACAACAAATTATAGTTTAGGTTTTCTTACACACTAAGAAATATGGAAACTGAAGCAGTAAGATTTGCATTCTGGGACCTGTTCCCATGCCAAAACCTCACTGGTGTGAAGAATTGCTTCTTGTTATGTGTTGTTTTATTATAGCAATGCACAAGATTTATACCAGCAGAGACCTTGGCTCTGTGGTTTTAATTCAGTTCCACTGATGGTTTTTCACTTGAAGTACTCAATGCACATGAACTAGCAAGCTATTTTTGTGAAATAATTTGGTAGTTTTGCAGCTACCAAAAGGCTAATTGGGTTGCACCATTAAATTCTTCCTGGAAATATTCTTTCTGAAGAGAAACTGATGAGCCTTCCTATCATATTCTGTACAGGTATGCAATGTCTGAGATCCAGAAAAAACACCTTTAGCATTAAACCAACAGATGGAAAAGATTTCATATTGGATCTTCTTTTAAAAAGGTATTGCCAATAAGGTTTCCACACCATTCCTATATTTTGGTGAACTGGTACTGTATTTTCTTATATGTAATTTTAAAAAAAAGTGTTTGCCCAGAACAGGTCTTCAATTTTATTTTCCCTGTCTCAGTCCTGATGAACATGTTATCTAAGCCTCTGACTTCTATTCTGATTTTGTATTTTTTTTTTCAGCTTTTAAAGAAAGTGGCAATTTAAAGCCCAGATTCATGAATAATTTGAGGCCTGATGTTGGTCTAGGGTCAGGCTGGTAGACTTTGAGGAAGTCATGGTGATGGAAAAAATACAGACTTTATATCTTTCTGGTTTATCTCAATTTTTCATGTTTGTGTTTACACTTATTTGTTTGAGGCTTAATAAAACTGTCAGCAATCATCTTCTCTGTTTACCTTTTTAAGTTTTTTAAACTGCCCTGTCTTTCTGTGCTAAAATTCCTCTCTATTTCTGGGTTGGCCCAATCATTTAACATATGTAAGACATATGATTTTCTTTAAACCAGAAGTACTAATGCTAGACCCTGTGAAGCTTATTCTTTCACATGGACACTTCTATTTGCTCTGCTAGTAATCTCAAGGGTAATGTCTTGTGCTTGCTACTCTGCACAAACTGTATGTAGGCAATACTTGTACATTCATGTAGTACATCTTCACAGGCTGGCCTAAAGGTCAGGGAGCAAGACATTGTTCTTATTGATAAAGTAGCAACAGATCATAGTAGTATTTGAGTGCTGATATGACTTCAATTTGCTATTAGGGGATTAAAGTCTTGACCAGTGACCAACCAAACACAGCAACAGAGGGAGGTTGAATGTGGACACATCAAACTGCTAATGGCAGTGGAATAGGCAACTGAATTGGGTTTCACCCTACTTAAAAGTAGAAGCTCTATTAAGAAATAACAAGTGCTGGTGCTAATTTATAAAGAATCATTAAGGTCTTTGGAAGGATTCATTCATTTTGTACTTGAAAATTCATTTTGTACATTTACCTGTGTCCTAATACTCCATGATGTTATTTTTTCCTAGAATTATTATTAATATCTGTGGTGTGGTGAAGAGTTAGCAACATACTTTCTTACCTCTGTTTTTCCAGTAAGCCCTCCCCAGATCAAGTCTCCCTGCCATTTAATTTGGTTTGGGAGAACTTCTTAATTCACAGGTTTGGAGACTTGCCCCTGCTGCATCTCAGTGCCCTGCCTGGGCAAGAGCCAGACACTCTACGTGTACCCTGATTCCTACAAAACAAAATAAAGAGATAAGCAAGTAAAACACGCAAAAGCTGAATGGGAGATGTGACCTTGGTCCAGAAAATGGGGAATCAGGACCCTAAAAGATACCCCTGTGTGTTCTGGAATCTGAGTCCAAACTCAGCCATGTCCTTGGCAGTAGAGAATGAGCCTTCCCCACCACACCACACAGGCAGGAAGCAGCCTGCCCTGCTGGGAAAGCGCAGGTAAACAGCAGCCCCTCCATCCAGCAGAAATGAGGAAACTGAATTGCATTTGTTCTGGAAAGGTGATACTATGGCCTTTCTTGGCTGACAAGGAAGCTCACTAGCTACGTGAGCAATCAGGCTATGTGTCTCTTAACAGAAAGCTGGAGGTGTTGGGAAGCTCTGGACCTCGGGCCAGAGTGATTCTGTGGTGCCTCTGACCCAGAGAGATACTTCAGTCATTGCAGTGTAGGTTCAAATGAATTGTGAGATGATCTCACCTGCCAGACAAAGTAAATATATTCAAATGTGCTTTATTAAGCACACAAATTTCTGTTTCTTTCTCTAATACATTTAGATCCATGACCAAGGTCTTAGCATATATAGACATGGAATACTGCATAATAAATCATGTTTTGATGATGTTTCTGATTACAAACCAAGCCTACTTGTGAAAGAATAGCAACAAGGAGCCCTCAACTACGTGTCAGGATACTGTAAAAACAAAATAACAAAAAGATGGCCCTTTCCTCAAATAAAATTCTAAATGAATATGTGGACAGAGGAGTCAAAACTGTGAGCTTTTGGGAATAAGTCAAAGATAGTAGTTCATACTGGTTTTGCACACATGTTTTAATGATTATTTTTCAAAGCTGTGGAAGTTGTTAAAGAAAACAATTCTCTTTACAGTAATATGGAGAAGGTTGGTTTTTTTACACTCCAGGGTGACCTATTAGGCTAAGCTGTATTTTAATGATCTGATTTACTCAGAGTATCTGAAACATCATGAACACTTGCCACGCATCCTATTAAGCCCTGAATCCAATGTGAGCATGCTGAAGCACATGGATAAGCAAATCAAATTAAAGCTATGAAGAAAGTTGCACAGAAGCTGCACAAATGAGATCTGTGCATCTGAAAGGCTCAAGGGAAGGATAAATTATTTCAAGATTGATTTAATGCGAAGACACAAGCTGAATATGCTGAATGATTTTTCTCGGTTTTGGTTCTCTAAATTGAGGGACAGTGCTGACTCCTGAACCTTCCTGAAGTGATAGACACATGGAGAAAAGTGAAAATCAGTTAAGATGAATCAAAAAAATCTATTAATTAAACACAGAGGAACTGTAGAAGGATGATGCTACTCTTGCTACTAGTAATCAAAGTTAACTGCTTAGTTGTAATATTTAAACTTAAATAATAAGAGTATTTTAGTCATTTGGGTTTATTGTCATTTTACAAAAGTCAAGATATAAATTTTATGAAAGGTGAGGGAGAGAAAATTAACTGAAGTAGTTCCAGTGCTGAAAGCAATGAAAAAAAAAAAAAAGATACCATGGAACACATCTGACAGATATTTCTACCAGACAGCTTAGCTCACAGACTTGAGATTTGCAATGTAGAGGGCCTGTAGGATTCCTCAGAAGGCAGACTGAGGAACTGCCATCAACCTAAGAGAAAGATGAAAACTGTGCTGTGACAAATAATTAAAGCTTTGGGTTTTCTCAGAAGCAAAGCCTGAGTCTACATGAAAGGCTGGGTATCTGTTTCCAGCTTTACATAACTCATAGAAAAGCCTCAAGCCTCATATTTTGTAGCACAATTCAATAATAAAACCATTAACATTTTCAACTATTTTCTACTATATCTTTTTGTTCATAACACAGGGCTGGAAAAATTGAGAAAAATCAGCCTCTTGCAGATTGTACGAGAAGCAACAGAACCTGCCAGTAAGAATAACAGCCAAACAGCCAAACCTGATCCAGCAAAACAATGCAGAAAACAGAAAAAAGAAAACTGGATACAAAAGTTCCCCGATAATGGAGCTTCTTTTCAACTATTTACATTTACCAAATAATTTATTTCAAGTACTGAATATAAAGATGTGGTCTATAGCTAGGTAATGTATACGTAAACCAAAATCTATTTTCTTGGTAACTTCATTATTTTCAACTAAAATAAAGGTAACAAAAAAAAAAATCTTTAGGCTCCCTTTAATTGACACACAATGAGAAAGAGAAATTTGTGATGTTGTCATCCTTTTCTGGGGCCAGTCTGCCGGTTCCCTATTTGGTTCCTTTTCTTTTTTACCTTGCAAAAGATCAGTCTAAGGGCTGGTGGGACTAACTTTCTGTATTACTGACTAACCTGCTGAAACTGAAGCAGTGCCACATCGCATCAATAGGTCAGTTGCAATTTCTTTATGGAAAACAAGATTTCCAATCCCACAAAATTACCCCCCGAGAGTTCACTGACCAGATGTCACTTTTCTTCAAAAATTGCCACAAATGTCATGGAACAGTCCTTAATCCAAAGTATTTAATCAATTTCAAAATCACTATTGATTTATTAGGTTTCTCTTTTCATAATAAATAAATTTGTCACACAAATATGTATACTGCCTAGGTAACTTGTTTATTGCTATATTAAGATCCATATCTGTTGACTGCAAGAGTTAGTTTGTGAGAGGTTTTCTGCAAAACTTTCCTTTTTTTTTCATTGCAAATAAGACAAGAAGATACAGGCACAGACATGCAATAATTATGTAGCATTTCATCTTGCTATTGATCTGTGCTCAAAAATTCCATTGATATGCAGGATCAGGTACACCTCTGCCAGATGGGATTTTTCCAGACTAACCCCCTGAAACTTCACAGTGCCGTGTAATGGCAATACTTACCACCTTAATCAAAAAAATAAAAGTGAAATTTCACTGTAAGCTCAGAATTGTTGATCAAATCCTCAACAGGACAGTTGAGGAGAGGATGATGTAAGGTTCCTGTGTACCATTATACATAACACCCTCTCCCCATCGTAATACAGCTAGAAGGATTATACACCAGAGTATACCCACATGACAGTAGCCTGACTCACCAAAACAAAGGAATATTTTATTTTCATGCCTGTTTACTTTGTCTGCCTGTCAGCCTGTCAAACAGCAACCATCTGTGACTGTAAGGAAAACCAGTCCCTTGATCAAAGCACTGAAATACAGTGAGCAGAGAAATAGTAACATCGAAATTATTTTCATGAAGATCCCCATAATGTAACATGAACCACCTGTGAATTTTCTGGATTGAAAAAAGAGTGGGAGTAGTTCAGCAGGTACCTGTAGGCTGAGAGACCAGCATAGCTGAAAAAAAAATAATTGGTCCCTTTGAGTTCACATGACTCCAATCTTTTTAAGCAGTGCTGTCTTTGTCAGCAGGCTCCACTACAGGTACCAAGATTAGCCTTTTCCTGGGTTGTTATGGTATTGGTCACCTGTTGTGGTGACTGCAACCCTGTGTTGCCCTCGACACTATTTTCTCTGAGATCCCAAAGCCGCCAGGAAATAAAAGCTTTTGCACCTTCCCATGTTTCTGCTATATCCAGAACACACTTTATGCTGAAACAAAAGACATTTTTTCCCTCACCAGTGTACCAAAATACTGTTCCTGGTATATTGATATTTTTCAGTAGTAACACAAGATGAAGTATTCTGCAATTCAAGCTATCCTGGTCCTGTTTACATTTTCTTTTATAGCCTTCCCCCTGTCCTTTCAAAATTATATCCTTTCCAGATTCCCTTTTAGGGTCCTTTGCTTCCTCACCACCCATGATGGCAATGAAAAACCCAATAACTTATTTCAGTACATTATAATTAGCTGAAGTATAAACAGCATACCATCGATAACAAAGGAAAACGTACACCCCACTGATGTTCTCTAGCCTGGTAAAGAGACAAAGAGGCACTCCAGGGTGCAGTTCCCTACCATATGATCCCTTTCGACTGCAATGCAGTTGTTTACGTCGTCTGCACAGTACCCAACATGAAAACTGCAGACTCTGAATTCCTCCCATGCACTGTTCTGCCCCAAGGGAACAGCCAGGCCACGGGAAAATCAAACAAGCAACGACAGTCCCAAGGCCAGGATGACCTTCTGCTTAGGGAGGACGAATGACTTGCGCATCTGAGACTATGTCTCTGGCAACTTAAGTGAATCAATTCCTCCTTCCCATCACTAAGGCCCCAGCATGACAATGGCTTTTGATCAACCAATGGCCTATATAGCACCATTCCATTAACACTACATGTTTACCAAAGAGTGATTTCTGAGCCCACATATTTAAAAACAATTAGGATAAAAATACCACCTATTTAACCACAATTTTTCAGCAGAGGACCTGAGACTTTCTCTGCTTAACTATATCCATACCACTTTTGGCATACCTAAAGATATAGAGGGTCTGTGCAATAGAGGAGCACAAATGAAGAAGGTACTTAGGCTGGAGGAGACCTAAGTGTACTAAAAATACACAGTTGACTGAAGACTAAGAAGCATGGACTTGGAAACAGTACCTCACACATCACCATAGAATTAGCTACATAACTCCTAGATTTAGCCTACCTCATAAATAAACACTTCTGCACATTCACTTTGGAGGATCATTGAGGTTTCTTTAAAATCTCTGTTTGGACACAGTCCCCCTTCTCCAAAGTAAAATAAATATTCAGTACCAGTGCCTTTGCAATTGTTCCGAGTCCTATTACTCAGCATTTTTCTCAGCCTTAACTAACTGTTCTCAGGTTGACATGACTAAGCATGGTATCAATGATACATGGGGAAATGGGTGTAAGCTATAAAAGGGTAGATTTAGGCTGTATATTAGGAAGAAGTTCTTCACTATGAGGGTGGTTAGGCAGTGGAACATGTTGCCCAGAGAGGTTGTGGAAGCCTCATCCCTGGAAGCTTTTAAAACAAGGCTTGATGGGGCCCTGGGTAACCTGATCTAGTGGATGGTGTCCCTGCCAGGCAGGAGGGTTAGAACTGGATGATCTTTGAGGTCCCTTCCAACTCTGATAATCCTATGACCCCAGCAGAAATAGACAAGGAACTGCTGGAGGCAGTCCAGCAGAAGGCTACAAAGATGATTAGGAAACTGGAGTACTTCTCTTATGAGGAAATGCTGAGGGACCTGGGTCTATTTAGTCTGGAGAAGAGAAGACAGAGGGAATCTTATCAATGCTTATAAATATGTAAAGGATGGGTATCAATAGGATGAAGCCAGTCTCTTTCAGTGGTGCCAGCAACAGGAGAAAAGGCAACAGGCACAAACTGCAACACAGGAGATCCCATCTGAACATGAGGAAAATCTTCTTTACTTTGAAGGCAGCAGAACACTGGAACAGGCTGCCCAGAGAGGTTTTAGAGTTTCCTTTCTGGAGATATTCAAAACTTGCCTGGATGCAGTACTGAGCAACCTGGTGTAGGCAAACCACCTTTAGCAGGGGGATTGGACTAGATAAGCTCTAGAGGTCCCTTCCAACACCTACCATTCTGTGATTCACAGCCACTAATGACGCTTAGTTCAACAAATAAAGTGGAATTGGCTGAGATATACTATTATGCCACTTAAACCTTACAGGGCTGAGCAACCTGATCTAGTTTTAGCTGTTCCTGATAGCCAGTCCCTGCTAGAGGGGTTGGACTAGGTGGCATTTAAGAGTCCCATCTAATTCCAGCCTTTCTATGAGATTATGGTTTCTATGTTGTTATATTTAATACTGGAAGCAATAAACAATTCTTAATTGATTTATTTTGTTAATTGCATGTGAAGGCCCAACAATAACATTTCTTGTGTAAAGTACAAACCAACTAATGCTTTTTCTCAGACAAAACAAACAAAACAAAGCAAATTCCTGCACTCATTTCGGACCAACAGTAAATGTCACTTTGAAAAGCACAGTATATGGAGAATAAACAAGCATTAAGGGATCTTTCTTCTAAGCCAAAAAACCTGGAAAAGCAAAATTGACCTCTTTTCCTGAACTCTCTAAACTGCAATCTTAGAGTCTTCTAATACCACCCTATCTGTTTTTTAATTTTTAGTTCCACACAGCCACAAATGTTTTCCTGGTTTTTTCCTTCAGAACTGAGAGCCTATGTTGTAGAAAGCCCTAGGATTACAATTTTTCAGTGACTGAATTGTTTCTGTATTTAAAAAGTGTTCATTCTGAAGCCAAGATTAAGGTCTTGGGCAAAGCAGGATTCAGAGGATTCAGTGGCTGCATATGACTTCGGGCTTGTTTTGTTCTGTGATAGGATTTTAGTTGCCATGAAGACAGTAGTTTTTTCTAGTCAGAGCACACAACTGGAAAAAGAGAAAAGAGGATGGAGAAATTTAACTTCAAAAAGGGGATTGCTAGGTTAAAAAGAAAATTAACTTGGTTACACCCATATGATATTATGCATACTGTATTTATAATGTAAACACATTCATTGTTAATAATTCTCTTAAGGTTCATTTTTACAAATCTTAAAAATATCCAGTTAGTTTTCTTTCAAAAAACCCCCACTTCTTGTATAAAATCTCAAACCAATAGCATATTAATGGATACAAGCAAGTGAAGTAGTATTTTACCCTTGTCTAAAAGGTATTTCCTTTCATCTTTCTAAATACCTTTTTAATCAGCATGTCTGCACTCAGCAGAGACATGGAAACCAAGGCTAAAAGCTCTGGGATAACAAATAGACTGGATTAATAAATAGTACTGAAACTCATATGACTGGAGAGTGCTCCCAAAAACAAACTATGACATCAAAATTGCATGCTGCACTATTAACTACTAACACACTCCAGCATTTTAGAAACAGGATTGCACAACTTTTCCTCAATCTTGTGTTTTAGCAGTCCACTGTCATCAATGGAAAAGCAGTTGAAGGCCAAAATAATCAAGGGAACACCCTAATATTCTTGAGGTAATATCACAGTTTCCAATTACTCTCCTCTGAGCAAATGTGCGGGAGGGTTTTTCTTATACAGGCTTTCTCTGCCAAACCTGCTGTCCAATACAGCCCAGATAGAGGAGTAACTACATTACAGCCCTCCTGGCCAAGTATAGTTATGCTGGAAGAATAGATCAGCACACACAAAACTTCAGACTGAAAAAAGGCCAGGCTGACTTTCTTGATGATCCTCCTCAGCTACAAGCTGCGATTACAGTCCTGTAGTCTAAACGCCAGTACGTACAAACATAGTCTTTGTTGTACATCACTGAAGTTTCTCTCATATTATTTTCACCCTGCTTTCAACTTACGCTCAGCGTATTTCACCTTCCTGGGTTTCTGGATCACTGTGAGGCAAAGGCCTCTGCGATACCAAGTGCTGGAGAAGTTTAGAACAGCATTGGAGAGCTCAGTGGAGCCACCAGAATGCAGTATCTGCCTACATAAGCCTCAAGACCACTGCTCCCTCATTTTTAAAATTTAAAAGTTCCTGGCTGATGCCATCTTTTTACAGAAGTGCATTAACTGTAACTCCACCTAAATCCAAGCTGCTTCAGAAAAAAGTATCAACATCAACAAAAGTCATACAATAGGACTTTACACTGGAAACAGAGGCAGGCTCATTAATGGCTTCTCAGAAAGCAGATATTGAAGGTAATGTACTATGGTTACCAATACATTTATGAATAAGTATCACAAAACAGAAACAGAAGAAATAATCTGGAAACAATAGATTTCTGTTAAAAAGTGGGGAAAAAAGAAAGAGTTCTAGTGAGGCAGTTTTCTGCCTTAGTATCACTAATAAATTCTACTTCAACATACAAAAACATAAGCATAAAATTGTGTGAAATATTTGTTGTACTAAAATTAATAGGAAACAATAAGATCCATATTTCACACTGTGTGCATAAAAAAAAGGTTTTACATTACACACCCAATGATCAAATGTGCTTGTGAATGTTGCAGCATTCGTAGTGGATTCTTGCTCCACTAAGGTATATTAACCTTATGTGTTTACCTCTATTTGTAAAACATCAAACAGTTTGTCATTACCATTTCATATACTCTTACAAATTTGATTAAGATCTAGAAGATGGCAAACATCAAAAAAATATACAGGATGAAGCAGATAGCACATGAGGGAAGCTGAAGAATTATCAAAATCAGGCTACCAGTGAACTGAGCTTCACATTATCTCTCTTGCTTTATACACTGATGACCGATTGACCAAAAACCTGGAAATGTATAATTGATTGATGAAAAAGGCAGTAATTAAGGATTATCTACCTCTCCTTTACTCAGTAAGTGGACAGAGAATGTGTTGCCTTGTCATATGCAAAGTGTCACATCTTTCCAAATAATATTTGCAAACTTTCATCAGTATTTCTCCATTTAAAAAAAAAGCTCCAGCCTTTACTTCACTAGGGATCTGCCTTCTGCAGCTTTTAAAGTCTTACAAACCCTCATATGCTCTGGTCCTTGAACATTATTATGCTTCTGCTGCCACATTCCTTTCATCCAGTACACTGGTGCAGTGTTGTTCATCCTCAGGTACCATTGCAGCAGCTCTGAAAACCACTGATGAAAGGAAAAAAAAAAACCAACAATGGTTTAAAAATACAGAAAATTTGGGTTTTTTTCATAGTTTACCTAGTGGATGATAAATCATATAAGACATTATTAATTGTGTGACCGAATGTTTATCTTACTATTTAATATATTTGTTCTCATCCTATTCTAATTTCTAAATTACAAAGCAGAAAACTTCTGCTGGTCATTATTGATTTAACTGTTATTAAATGAAATGATGTCCCATTCATTAGGTTGCAGAGGTGCAACTTCAGCAACCAGTTTGTCTGCATGTATGAAATATATATTTTATTGAATATTTTTTACAAATTATTGTTTATTTTGCCTTCATACCCATAGCTGAATGAAAGACAGGAGAGTGCCCCAACCTCTCCCTGTGCTGTAGCATACAAACAGATTGAGAAGTGTATTATCTGCACGTGTTACTGCAGCAGCCTTCCCTTTGTTGTCAAACTTGACTCGGATTCGTTCCAAAATATCCAAGTCCAAACCTAATTTCTGGCAGAACCTGCAGGATCAAATATGTCTCCTTGGCATTCATTTGCTGTGAGAAAGTCTCAAAAGGACAATGAATGACAGCCAAAATGATTATCAGTTTCAGTGAGTGAAGGTCAGTAAGTGTAACATCTGCCTTGTTCACGCCTGCCTAAATATTTGTGAACAACTTTCTCCTCATCCGGAGGACACAAAAATTCCCAAAAGAAACAAGATTCCACTGGAACTTTTTCCTTCCATAGATATGCAGACAGATATTTTGTTACTTTCAGTAAGGTTTGGGCTTGGTTTTTTATTTGTTTTGTTTTGTTTTAGTTTGGGTTTTTACTTTGTTTTGGGTTTTTTTGTTTTTATCCCTACAGATATGAACCATATCCCTGTATTCTTTCCAGGCCATGTGTCCCTAATTCCACTGGTTGTACATTTCTTTCTTACATCTTAGTTTGAGGAGCAGGTCCTTGCTTATCCATGCTGGTTTCCTGACTGTCCTTGATTTCTTACAGAGAGAGATTGAGAGCTCTTGTGCTCTAAGAAAAGTGATCTTAAAGAACTGCCAACTTTGATTTGTTCCTTTGTCCCTAAGGACAGTTTCCCAAGGGATCTCCCCCACTAATTTTTTGAAAAGACAATTTTGAGTTCAGAGAGACCAAATACAAATCAGTTTCAGAGCACATTTTACAGAGTTACAGTAAATACTATGTGTTTGTTATTAATTATAATTCACTTTTAATTGTCCTGGATTATATAATTTCAATATATCAATTCTATATTGCTGGATTATATTGTAATTATACACGATTATATCGTATTTTACACAACAGAAGGAAAAGCCCAGAACCTGTTGATTACTCTGTCTTCTAGTTAACAGCTACCTTCCTATAGCTGATTTAACTACACTTCTGTATGACAAATTCTTTTTGTTGTCTTATCCTAAATATTGTGGGACTTGGGGGCTGAAAGTGAATTTTTATAGAAAATCCATGAGATTCAGGTGTGCTAGTGGGAAGATCCCACACAGGGCCCATTTCTTAGCCTTTTCTAAGAGAAAGAATGCAGCTTTGGCTTGATTGCCCTTCATTCATTTTGTTGTGTGTAAAAGCACTTTCTAGCTTAGTTTGACAGCTGACCTACTATAGCCCAAACACAGTCTTCAGCTTAATCACAGGCATAGATTTCAAGGCTGATCAGAGAGCTGGCGGAACATTTTTTACTGAAAAATTATCTATACAGACAATGGCTATTCCACGATTTTTTACAGTGAAAAAATTTCTTTCAACAAGCATTTTAAAACCCAATAATTTTATATCAATGATAATCCATTGGGAAAAAAGGCATTTTGTCTATTTTAATATAAGTCCTCATTTTTCATTATTGCTAGAACAGTGTAACTTCTGAGTAACATGAATAAAGCCACGGAAGATGAGCTCTTGAGCAATGGTCCATTGAAAAATGAGAAACTAGATGAGCTCACTGCTCTGCTAAATAAGAAGGCACTCTCCTCACTGCCTGCAAGAAATTGAAAAGTCATAGTCATTTGCCAACTTTCAAAAAAGCAGTTCACTTTCATTATTTGAAATTAGATTTAGTGTTTCCTTCCAAAATCATAACTTCATGGAGCAATCTCTGTACACATCAGCTTTCACACTTTGTGTAACAGCTACTTTTTCTTTAAAACAGGTAAAGAAAAATATTCATTTAGTCACACATTTCTAGAACTGGAAACTTGATCTCAAAATCCTTTTATGATTTTTTTATGTACTTACTTTTATACTCCAGACATTTTTCTTTTTTACACTAAAATGCATGGGGAGCATAGCCCTCTGCCTGGTGTAGGCAGTCAAGGAGCAAATTTCTTGTTTTCTCTAGCTTTTATGGCCAGCTATGTTTGTCTGTATGATGTTTGCCAAGCAAAATATCAAGTCTTATTTGAGGACAATTTTTGTTCTAATCCACAAGAACCTCTCTCACATGCTTAACTTCAAAAATTTCAGAGGAGCTGGGGTGGTTACAGGAAGTATATACTTACCTGCCAAAACATGACCAGTACAGGAGGTGGCATGGGAATGAGGCCACATATCAGATAAACATGCTGTATGCTCTTAGAAAATTGGTTTGGTTTTCAGATTCATTTAGGTAACAGTTTCAGAAATACAGTCTGATTTTGCTTTTAAGTTAGCATGTGGTAAAAAAACCACTTGTACTTTGAGCTAAATAATACATAAGGAAAAATTACTTTCAGCTAAGCATCCTATTAAACCTAAAAGTCTTTAGCTGAGTCATTTATATGCAGTTCATGAGGTCGAACAATTTACTTTTTTTATGGTTAATTACAACTTTTGAAGGAAACTAAAAGGCCTTCATATTGTGTCTGTTAATAATTACAAGTAATGTGATTAAATTCATGTTTAATGCTTATCTAAATTAGCTCATTAGCTTGTATGGATGTTTGAAAACCTCCAAAGACTGAAAAATATTCAGTTTTCATTATAGTCCTGATACTGATCTCACAGACTGTGGCTACCTTATTCATTACTTTCTGTGTACACAGGACTGTATGGAATATCAGTTGTTTCAAACCAATTACTGTGCAAATCCCAAGATCTTTTTGCTTGCCACACCCTGATGACAATGAATTTTTGTTTGGTTTAAATAATCATTTGGGAGCCATTTACACTGTTAATGAATATTACAGATTTTGTGTAAGGAACTATATTTTCCTTCATCAGAGAGCAACAGGAAACAGCAAACATCAATCAGAAGAATTCTTTCAGTTTTCCTGCAGCAAATTCTGGTGCCTCAAGACTTTTTTTTTCTCGATACTTTACTAGATGAAAAAAACAGGTTATTTTCTAGGTTAGTCTTGTTTATGCTGCCTGTTTTTCTTATATTGAGAAGCTTCTTATCTGTGACATTAATCAGAGAGGTAAGTGCATTTGATAAAAACTACCTAACTTTATTGCTATTCCTTCCTTCTAAAGGGAGCGTAAGAAAACAGTTAAGAGAGATCTCTTTTCTAAATCAATAGATACATAAAAACCCCTAGCTGATAAAACAATTTGTCTTGTAAAATCACTGCAGATGCATAAATACATATCAATATATTATAAAGCTGGTTTACAAAGATGTACAATTATTTACCTATACAACTTTAAAATTATTAGATATAAAGTGTTAAAATTTAAAATTGTTAGATATATAGTTTTCTTCTCTGTTTTTTTTAACATTACCTTTTTTTTAGATTATTCTGCATACCTGAATCTTATTCTCAACTTTCATGTGACCAAAGTTTAATCTGTATATGACATGCAGACTTCAAACCAAAAAGCTCTTTACAGTTTCTTTAGAACAGTTGTTTAAACATAGCTTTATGATCACACACAGTATTTGTTAACATGTAATAATTTTAAAAAATAAATTTAATATCATGCATGTTCTAATGCCATTACCTGGAACACTGAGTACTGCATTAAAAAAAAAAAGAAAAAAGAAAAAAGGGTAACTTCATGGCCTTCATTAAAACTACACATTAAGTATATTCCTGCTGGCAAAGCATTGCAAAAATTAATAGAAGAAAGCTTTTTTGCTCTAACTTCTTCATAGTCATGAGAACATTAACTGTGGTAATAGTGCTACATCAAAATATCTAGCTGTAAAACTTTTTCATCATTCAGAGCTGCTGATACATAAGTTTTCTTTTAGCCACCAAACTAAGATGCATGTTGTATTTGTACATTCTCCTCTCTAGCTATTTTTAACAAATACTCATTTCATGAACAAATTTAGTAACCAATTGTCAAACACTTACTGAAGTAAAAAGAATAGCTTAATCTTTTCTTTTGTGCTATCACTGGTTCCCACATTTCAATAATTTTTCTTCAGAATAATGTTGTAGGTACATTTTATTTAAGACCCTGAATTACTGCACAGCCAAAATACAAAACCTGTCTGTATTTAAGCAAAACAGATTCTGTTGTCTAGTCTAGTAACCATTATCCTTCCAGGCATTAATTTCAAATATGATCCATATTACCATGAAAAAACCCCAAAATTCAACAAATACTACTCCTCCATCAGATAGAGGCAATTTGTTTTCAGCATCTGTAAATTTCAAAGCCAAGATCATGCCCCGTCTATGACAAACCGCTTTTCCCAAGTGGTCATCAAAATCAAGACTTCTTATTCTTGCTGTGTAGGTCACCAGCACTTGAAGTAATTGAGAATGCCTCACCTCTGGCAATCAGGAGTAGTCTCTTATGCTTCTTTGAAACACTTCAATTTAGATGCAGTGGTTGTTTCAAGAATTAGTGGAATTGACATAACTACTTGTTCCCTCCATTCAATACAGAATTTTATAAAATGGAATGAGTGGAATCTTGTGGTACTTCCCTGGAAAGGATGATTTTTATTTTTCTCAATAAAATATTCTCAAGCATTATAACATTTGTAGGACCTAAAGCTTTTCCTGAGGATAAGAGTCTGTCTGTATTTTATTTCCAGGTTCAGTTTTCTTTACAAACAGCTAGGTTTCGTCCTCTTTTTGCTATCTGTACAATGTAATCATTTATATATTAGAAATAGAGTATATATGTTATTCTTCAAATGAATTACTCCAAGCCATTCCATTTGTATGGCTACGCAGTGAGGAAAATGCATAAATAAAAATGTATTCTACAAAGGATGTTATATTGCTCTGACTCAAGCTTGCATTTGTGTTTGGATGGAATCATAGAATGCTTTGGATTGGAAGGAACCTTTAAAGGCTATCTAGTCCAATCCCCCCTGCAATACGCAGGGCCACCTATAACTAGGTCAGGTTGCTCAGAGCCCTGTAAAACCTGACCTTGAATGTTTCCAGGGATGGGCAGCTACCACCTCTTTGGGCAACCAGTTCCAGTGTTTTGGCACGCTCATTGTAAAAAAAAATTTCTTCCTTATACCGGTCATTTTAAATGTCCCTTCTTTTAGTTTAAAGCCATAACACCTTGTCCTGCCACAACAGACCCTGCTAAAAATATTCAAAGTATTGTTTGGCTTCTCCTTGGCTGAAGTACATATATCATGGTGCCTGGTAGGCTTTTTCTTGGTCTACATGAGGGAAGCCTACTTGGGAGCCTATATATTGGGAAGCCCACTTGGAGAGAGAGTGATATACAGAGTGACATGTACATGAGACAAAAGATTGTTAAATGTGTGCTGTGAAATACCAAGGAAGTACATGAAGACACATATTAACATATAATAGAGAAAACAAAAACCTTTCAATTCATTTTAGAAAGCTGATATTAAAAACATTGGATTTATGTTTATTTGAAATGCTTTATTTTTCCCCCTAAGAACTACATAAATATTATGAATACAGTTCAAAGAAATCTTTAAGAAATCATCTTCAAAGAATGAAAATTCACATAAGAAATGTGAATCAATGTTTTGCCCTCTCTGAAAACAAAACATCTTTTTGAAAAACTAGTATCTAGATAGATTATAATTTCACTATTCAAAAGCCCCAATGATTTTTGTCTTTGGAACTAAACACTTCTTCCAAAAAGATCTTGATAATATTTTCTAAAAAAGTATTAATTTTATACACTGGTGATATAAAATTGGCTGGTTTGACTTATTTCCTCATTTATAAATTACTATACTTCAATTGCTAAAACAGGATTGTAAGGAGGTTTTAGAGGCTGACCCCTCTGGTTAGTCTTCAGTTCTATCAGCATTCACATAAGGACCATTTGTACCGAACTGCCAGAGAACACATCAAAGAATGTTTCCTGCTGTTACCAGAAATATCTATCTTACTAGTGTACTGGAGCCTGCAGTTTACCTGCTGAATGGAATATTTTGTTTTCACTTTTAGAGCTTAATCACCTACTATACCCTTTTACTGCAAAACGAGAGCTTAGATTCATCACTCACTAATGAATATTCAGTGATTTATAGAAATGATGGTTTTTTCTAATCATGAGCAGTAAGTGCATACTTGTTAATAGCAGAAAAAGGTTTATTTTTTTTTAAATATGACTGAAAGCAACATTTTTATCTTGGCTTATATTTTTTTAAAAAAGAAAATCTGTCAGAACATCAATATGTTAAACACTAAGTAGTTACCTATTCTATTTCAGGACATAAATATATTTTCTATGCAAACAAGCAGATTTAGAAGTAAATATGAATTTTTAACCCAAATCACAGGCAAGCAAATGCTAAAAAAAGGACTGACTCATATATGAAAGATTATATAGAACATATATGCATCATTAAACAGGTGTAATGCATAAGTTTTTCTAAAGCTAAGGAAAATATTTATGCCTTTAATATTAAAAAAGGGCTTGGTACAGCTGATAAAATCATTTCGAAAAATATTTGCTGTTTTAATGGCTTCCACTTCTGCAAATATGATTCTAGAAGAAAACAAGATAATTCAGAAATGTCACACTGTATCTGTGTAGCTAGTGGCTATTTGGCTCTGATCTAGCATGCATTAACAGATCCAAAAGATGTGCAGCTATTCACTTGCAATTCAAAATGTCTATGTAACAATACCATTCTATAAGAAATACAATCTATTATAATAAGTTAGAAGTAGAAAATTAAAGTATATTTTATAATGACTTTGATAATTTAGGAGTGTTGGTCAATGAAGCCTTCTGTTTAAAAGATAAAAATATAAAAATCAGGTTGTGATAATTAATCATTTACAGAAACTGTAAGAGACTCAGTAGGAGTCCATCTTCCAGCCCTTCTTTAGCAGTAACAGGTATCAATGTTTCCATTTACTCATCATCATGCGTAGGCCAGGTGTGAGCAACTCCAGTATCCTAGTAGAATTTATTCATGTATCTACATGAATAATATCCTGCAAAACATAGCAATGAATAGCAAAAATAGATGTGCCAAACAAAAAAAGAAGCCAGTCTGCTATGGTAACTTCAGGAGCAATTGTTTAGTCTTCTTTAACTCTTAGGATCTCAATATTTTGCCAGGATGTGCACAGGTTTTCTTTTTGATTTTCAAAATAAGTAATGGGATCTTCAGCTGAGAAAGAGCACCTGCTTCATTGTGTTGTACACTCCAGAAGATTCAAAATACGTGCATGTATAAAAGACTACAGAAAATATCTGTCTAGCTATTTATCTGAAATACAGACACAAGTATTTTCTTTTCCATCTGTAAAAGAGAAAATGCCACAATCTTACAGTGTTATTCTGCTGCAAAGAGACGACCTGCTGGGATTAATTGGAAATACATAGAAAAGCTGCCTCAGCATCCTAGCACTGCTGAGCGCGTCATCCTAATGCTAGCAAATCTGGAGCTGCTACCATCAATCCTCCACACTTCGAAAAAGGATACAATTCGGATGCTCACATACCAAGATATGAAACAGAAACAGCAGAAACCAGCAATACACTTACACCAGCTGTTTCAAACTTGAGAAGCTGTTACTTTCTTCACAAGTAACACTGTTCTGCATCATTGAAACATGATAAATGGAAAAAAATGGGAAAAAAACCCCCAAATCAAAACATGATACTTACTGAGGATTTTTTAAAGTTATCAGCATCTACAAGATACTTGAGAAATTAATATCCCAATGCAAGACAGACCAATGGCATCATTTGTGAAGGTTGTGTTTTGGTAAATTTTTAGCAAAATGCTCCACAATCTTTTGGGTGAGAAGAGAGAATTTAAAGAAGATAAACAACTTTAAAGTAAATGAACAAAAAAATGGGACTAGGACAGGAAGAGAAAAGAAGAAAAATAGTTTTGATAGCTGATGTGGACGTAACTCAGAAAAGAACCATGGATCTGGTAAATGCAGAGAATCAGGGGGGGAAAAAAAGTAGTAACTTAGAAAGCATAAAATTAGGCTCATATGTGAGGGACATTCAAACAATATTTGAACAAGCACCTGGCCCAGGAAAGAAGAGGGGGAAATGGATCTCTCAAGAAAAGAAGTCTAGGCACAAAAATCATGAATAAAGGAATGAGATGAAGAACTTCAGAAGGGAGACTACAAGCTGAAGCCACAAAAATTGGCCTTTTGATTTGCTACTTCTAAATATGGGCTGCAGAAGAATTGATAGTGGAGAGGAGGGTTGCCTGTGCTGTGAAACCAGAAGGGAAGCAGATGGTGGCTGGAATAGGCAGAGACTTAACAAGTCTCATTTAGCGAGGACAACATAAATAAGTGATCACAACAGCGTAGTCTGTTCAAGTGCTTGGAATGAAATCCTGAACTTTCTACATACATCTAAATTGCTACATCCAGGATCTGTTCCTAGATTATGTGTGTAATTCAGACATATGCAGGAAAAAAAATGGTGTGTACGGATATGATGGAAGCCCTAGTGCGCACACGGACCACTACCATGTGGTGCACCAAGGAAAGTCGCAGTCCTACATCAGCTTCTTGTCATGTAGAGCCTAAGTGAATACAGGATTCCATGTAAAATCAGTGTAGAGCATTCATGAATGAAAAGTTACATAAAAAGAAAGAGGAGTGTAAAAATTATAAATATGCTTAATCATGTAATTTCCTATGCAGTACATTTTAGCCTTATTATAAGATATGAAATGCACTACCTCCAGAACATCTGCTTAAAATGCTTCAAAGTGATGCTTACTGTAGCATTTGCCTAAAGCCATCAGCAAATATTTATGAAATGCACCAGCTGAGTATGTCCAAGTACACCATTAAGTATGTACACAAAACGGTTTGTACACAAAAAGACAGGCTGCTACTGTTATTAGTTGCCCTGTTAGGTCCAGTAGTAAACACCTGCATAATGTGTATAATGTATAACACTTAACTTCTAGCCTTTCCCTATTATTTCATTTTTTTATTAGAAGTCAGAATCGGTACTTATTAAAGATTCCAATTATCATTCTATTCTCAAAGATACTGACCTCATCAAGCTGTTATAGAGAAAAGAATGAGCAATATGATCTTAGATTTTGCAAATTAGTGATTTTTTAATATACATTTTGTCCATCTACTTTTAAGAAACGTATTTTTTAAATGTATTTTACTTTAAACACTTCTAGTTAGTTCATTTTCTATTATGCTAATTTCTTTACCAATTAACAATAAGATTTCTGAAGTTACTTTTCCAGGGGCCATAAATGTATTTCTCATTTCCTGGAGAATATTTAATATTTCATCAAGTGTACATCTTCGTGAAAGTTACTTGACTTGTATTAAAACCCCTAATTCTTAAAGAATTTCTTACACTATAACTGGGAAAAAAAAAATCAATTTTTCTTTTTTCTCACCAGTGACTGATTTTGCTGCTGAATAGACTTGTGATTTCACTGCTTCGTTAAAGCAGAATGTTCACTGGTGTAGAGAGTATTTGTTTCTGTGAATAACCTTGTTTAAGTTTTAATACCTTACACAAATTCTGGCTTGTATATTAACCACAAGATAAACTTTAGTTTGTTTACATGAGTATTTTTGCTTTTGTGTGAGCAAAATATGCAGGCATAAAGATTGAGATGTGCAGCACAACAAAGGAAGATGACAGACCACCAACCATTATTGTGTTATGACCTAAATACATTATCTTTAATATCCTTAAGAATATGAGTAATTTAAAAGCAGTTAGCCAAACATTTCATTTTCAAAATGCCTCAACAGCAAAGGTTTCATTCTCTATTGTAATTCTCAGTCTACTTTATTATCCCAAGACAGAGGGGCCATATAATTAAATTAACTGTGACTTTGCAACTAATACTCAGATTTTTAAAAACCATATGGTACCTTTCATGGGACATTTAATTTGTTCACTTATTAAAAACTTTGACCCCACAAGTATTTTCCTCAGTTCAATTAAAAATCTATTATAATATTAGTGCATGCATCAGTGTCATGTAACCATCACTACTCAATACAAGCCAAATGTAATGGATGACAGTTGAGTAAACCTTAGCTTTAATTTCAATAGAAAAGTGTGAGGTCTTTGTAGTGAATGCACTTTCCTCTTTCTTTCATTTTTTTTGCAATCAGATTTCAAATGTTTATCATTATTTTCATCTTTCTGAGCATGTACCTGTTCCATATCCTCACTGGTGAGTACCAAAGCTTCAGAAGCTTTCTTTCAGAAAGAAAACACAAGTCAAATTTTTTGGAAGTAAAAATTATATTGGACTACAGAGGGAACATGGGTGAATGTTCCCATATGCATTTACATCACCAGTTTGATTTTGTCCCTGTTTTGCTCTAATCTGCCACTTTCAAACCCTTGAGAGGCTGACTGTACCAAGCTTGATGTTCTCTCCCTCTGTGCCTATCTTCCATGTCATCACTTCACAGCCCTGTGCAAGAACACTACGTATTTGGTGTCATGTTACAATAAAATAGATGTGGATTTATGAAGCAGCCCTCTTATTTAAGACATATGGCAGTATCAACACCAGAACTACTGAAAAGCACTGATCTGGACAGCTAAGTTAGCTCTGTGAAGTCAGCTACAGCTCAAAGACTGCCTTGAATCAGTTTTCAAGTAGATCTTATATATTAATATTATGGTAGCATGATATTGCTTACTCAATTCATTTTGAAAAGATTAAAACAACCTCTCCAGAGACTAGGGATATCAACCTTTTAAATGGTGTAATTTTTGCCATTTAGGTATATGTGACGCCTTATGGTGCCAGACCTCTGCAGATGTGGGGCAAAGAAGGATGTATACACTAAGAACAGAAATGGGTTCCAGTTGAAGCCTTCAGACCAGGACAAACACATAGCTCTGATGCAGGCTGCCCTTCCCAATGCACTCACAGCAGACAGAAAAGGCTTATATATACACTTTTTTTCCTGAATTCTTACTTAAAGCCTGGGTTGTGTTAGGTTAATGAAGAAGTCACCTCAGCCTTTTATTTCCTCCTTCACTATCATACTCTGAGTTACTTCCTCTCTCTTGTTGCATGTCATTGTCAATCTTCACTGCTCATTTATCATTAGCTTTGTAATAATGTTTCTTCCCCTTTCTCCTCGTCATTAGTGCTTTTTTTATACCTCCTTATTCATGCAGAGAGCAAATTTGTAAGATCATTGCCAACCTGTTTAAATTCAGAAGAAATACTATTGCCCTGCTGCACACACAAATTTCTGATTCAGTATTCTTTATTTTGTCACTATTTAATTTTCATTTCAGGGGTCAAAAAGGACTAACAGCCTTGTAGGTTCTCTGTTTGCGTATGCAACATCTCAAAACTCATCCAGAGTATCACAGATAAGTTTTTGTATTAAAATAGGCTCTAAAGCCTCCAGCTTTAATGTCTCAGACTTCATCACATACAAGCAAAAAACCTTTTCATTTCATAGATCTATTACAAAACTACTACCCAGATTTATATTTAGACAGGGAATATTGCTCAGGGTAAACCATACTATGCCTGATGTCATTAATAATAACCTAGATAACATTTGATGTATGTAAAGGATTAGAGTACAAGGGAATTTGAATCTCTGTGAACTTAGGACAAAGCACCATTCAAAGATTTTCAAAAACAATAAAGAGTGATCAGCCATGACAGTTTCCAGAACTACTATTGTATTGACTTTGACTATTTCTAATGAATTGATATGTAATTAAAAACATTTTTAGAATACCGTTGCCCTACTGCTAGTTTCCCATGCAGATCTATGATGTCCAGCAACCTCCCTGCTATCATTCTCCACTTTCTTCAAGACACTGGAAATTACCAGGCTGAAGACCACCAAGCTCCACTTATTTGTAGGATTTGCTAGTGTATATAAGCAAAAATCATCTTTACTTTTTGAAAGCATCTGTACTTGATTTTCAAGAGGGCTCATCTTCTGTTTCAGTTACAGGATAAGTAGCTACTTGTAAACAGACTTGGCATATTGAATGCTGAGTGCTTAAGAAATTCTGGCCACTTTACAAACATTGAACACTTGCAAAGCTGTGTGTGCAGATTAAAAGGAAAATCTGACTCCCAGGTATAGACACAAAGTCCACAGCTTCAGTTAAGGAAACCAGCTTTTGTGTGATCATGAGCTGATAACATGTTCCCCTGGATCATCTAGCTCTAACTGTGGCCCCTGAAGATGTTCTATTTTTGTCTCCCCCTCAAATCCTGTCATGTAGTTTCAGAAGCACCTTTGATATGAGCTGCAGGACAATCTTAAGTAATTATTGTTTCATTTCCATAGCACTTGCTCAAGACTACCTCTTCTTACTAAATTGAAAGGGGAAAGCATAAAAAGAGGGGGCATATCAGCTACCTCCTTGTCCAGTTATGGGATTACCAGAAGTAAGGAGTAGGAGTTCAGTGAACTTTCCCTCTGCGTACAGAAGTGCTTACTGTCCTCTATAAAAATGAGGTTCTTCAAACAAAGAAAGGAAGAAAGAAAAAGTTGGAAATGAATGACATTTACACCTTTCTGATCATCTGCCCCAGCCCTTGATTATCCAAAGAGCTGAAGTAGTGTGTTCTATTTTGCAGCCGTTCCTGGAAAGCACCCAGAGGCAAAAAAATTGGTATATTTTCCTTCCATATTTTAACATAAGCCTTTTCCAGAGGTTACACAAAATGGAGGTAGAAAGTATTGGGTTTAACACCTGTACAGTGTGTGGCTCTTCCCTATTGCAAGAAACTGCAAATGTTCTTTGCTCACTTGCTAACACCGGTTTCAGAAAAGGTGGGGAGGAGAATATGATGAAGACAGATAATAAAGTATGATCTACTGTGAAACAATATGAAAGGCTTTTGATATTTCCAAGATAGCACACTCATTTCACAGTGAGAGACTGAAGCAGTTTGAAGGCTGAGCTTCCATTACAGTACAGATTTCAAAGCTTTTGAAAGTAATAGGCAGATACAAAGCCAGCAGAAATGTCTTTCTTCTGAACTTACACTTTTAGTAAGCATGTACATGCCTGCAAGGTCTCCAGGACACAGTCCATTGCTAGAAATACCTCTGCAGGACTAAAGCTTTCTGCATGACCTGTAGTTCTGACACACCTCTGCACTTGCTTTTAATTTTAAATCCCTCCACCCACCACCCACAACTGCTGACTTGGGGAGACAGGACTATTTCAATTACATGCTGGAGGTGTTTTCGAGCCTCATCCCCTTCCCTCCACAGTGGTGAGTATAAGAAAAAAATAAATTTAAAATAGAAGCTAAGGTTATCACTTTTTACTGTAAGTCCAGGCTCTCAGCCTTGGATATATTTACATCTTAAGCCTTAGTCTTGATGTGCCCTTCTCTGTCCCATCCCATGATATACGTATTGGTTTGTTATACTTCACTTGTGAAGAGGAAAGAAAACACCAGTTCTGCTAATGTAACATTATCCAAGCCATGCAAGATATGTATTTTTTTACATAGCATTCATCCAACTTATCTCCACTTCCCAGCCAGTCCAGGATGCTATCAGCAACCTTCATAAGTCTCCTGTCTTAAAACAAAAATGTTTTTTTCCTCCAGTTTGTCTTGGGTTTTTTTATACTTCCTTCTTGGACCATTTCCCAGGCTCATGTATTCTCTCCACATTGCTTCAGTTAATTACTTATATTTGATGGCCACCCCTGCAAGCTCTGTTACTTATTGCCACTTGTAAACTGCTATAATGTAAGGTGTTTGTCACTTACTCCAAGGTCGTAGCTAGCCCTGTTATCATTTGGTTGCATTCCCTATCTAGTAATATTGATGATGGTATAGTATGAAGCATTTTCAGCTCCCACTGACCCCATATGAACAAGCACTGTGTATTCACCTTACGTTACTTCTGCTGAGCAAGCCTTTAGTTCTCAGCAGCGCACGGCTGCAAATGTTAACTGTAAGTCATCACGGTGAGCTGGGAAGCAACATAAAAATTCAGTTGCTGCAGCTTTTGTGGCTTGAAAGGTGACATTGGTCATTTCACTCCCCAAGAATTTGCTGCTTGCAGCTAATCTTTTCAATTCACAAGGCCTTTCAAGCGGGAGTAAAAATAATGTATCTCATTCTTTAATGACAAATATGACACAAAATCTTTATTTTTTTTTTAACTTAGAAGGATGTTGCTCACTTACATTCTGGTGATTTATCTTCTTGCATTTTCATGATCCTGATTACTAGTATTCTACTTGGGTTTATTAGTAACATTAACAGCTATATTAACAATAATTAACAGTTTGGGAGATTTGATTCCAGATGAACTTACATACTCCTACCTGCTTTCATCTTATCCTTCTGGCATGCTTTAACAAGCTCTTATTAAACCTTTACATGTCTTTTTCCTACTTCCATATGTATTGCATGCTGTCCCTAGTTCCCAAGTTTGCATAATACTAAAATAGCTGTTTGCAAAGTTTCTTGCTTTTACCATGGTTTCTTTTTCAAGAAGGATGAGTATATACGGTTATGTAGTTTTATTTTTCCTTATCATCAGAAAGACTGTAAGCTGAATGAGATCATTAAGAAGTTGTCTGTATGACTGAACAAATTAAAAAAGGAGTCAACTTTCATTCAAGCTGCAAATGTCACTCAGCTAAGTGGCATTCTGGCCATGCAGATATCTTGCCTGACTCTCAAGCAGACATTTCTGTCAGTGCCATTATACCAGTGACTGACATGGTTGGTGGCAGTGGGCCAGTCATCAGGCTTCCTTATGCCTCAGTTTGTCTGTAAATGGGAAAGATAACAACCCTGAATTCCTGCTTTACATGATTTCAGTCACTGTTTAGAAAAAAACCAACAAAACACTAAACCAAAGAACCCCAACAAACAACTTCCAAATAAAGGTCTGGTAATATGACCTGTGTCCTTAGAAGTCTCCTTTTCTTTAAGCTGAGAGATCTTTTAATCTTTTAATGAGGAATTAATTTCAATTCATCTAGGGAACTGTTAGTTAAACCAGTGCATCTAGTCAAATATAAATACATATGAAAGCTCTTCAATCTTTAAGCAAGGCTACAGGAAAATTGTTAATAACAAAGACAGAGATGTAAGGATTTTCTAAACTGCAGTCTTATGCACAGGCCAGTAGGTTGTATATTTTATCTAAAATTTCATAGCTTCCACTATCCATATTCCAACATGTATTATGGCACAAAATTACAATGTAAACTCAAATCAAGGGCACAAGTTTATTTAAACAATATCAAAAATTCACCAGTCTAAACAATCTAAACTGACATTCCATGTGTCTATTGTGCCGCAGAAAATCCCAAGGTGTCTGAAGAACATTAGACATTTTAGAAAGTGCTACTAGAAATACCTTATTAAAAGTCAGTTGGAAATTTAGCTAGTGCAATGCTCTTCCCAAAATTCAATCATTGTTTAATTTAATTCTCCACTTAGTTTGATTAGAAACTCAAAAGCAAACTTATCCATATGAAAAATAACACTATTTTGATTGTTACAGCCAGGTATTAGTGGATACTTTCATCTGCAGTGGTAAAAAGTATCCATTTAATTAAGAAAAGGGAGGGGAAAAAAAAAAAGCTAGACATGCCAGTAAGCAAACTAGGTCCAGGAAGGAATAAATACTTCCATCTTTCAAACTAGAGTGGTAGCAGGTAGAGAGGATTTGGCCTCTACTCAATCCAAAAATGAAGGATATAGAACTATATCTTCCCACAAAATACAGTAAAAGACTATCATTTATGTATTTGCCTTGTTCTAGGCAACAATTCAGTAAAGTCTGGTAACATGCATGCTTTTAAGCCCTGAACTAATCCTAGTTTTATTCACAAAATTTATTTCAATTTAGCATCTCGGACATCTAAAGTGATCGCCAGTACATGATGGTGCCTCTTTCTCATCATCTGTGGTTAAAAGAGGCACATTCTGATCAATGCAATCTTTTTATCAGATATTAGACAGTCTATCAATATGGAAATACTGACAGTAAAAAGCAAAACCACATCAACAAACATTTATAGAAGTTGGTGCAGATGGTTATTTGAAGTTCCATTTGTCAATATAAGGACCTTTGTATTGGCTTAGTTATCTTACTGTACTCTTAATTTCCTCAAACTGTATTTTTTTCCTGAGAAAAATATGGATGTATTCCCCAAAACTCCCAATAGTGAATTTAAATGAATTTTAACACATTTGTGAGGTTATATTGAACTTACCCTTTTTTATCATTTCTTTTCTTATCTTGTCAATTATGCATGCATTCTATCTGTATCTCCAGCCACAGCAAGCTAGCTTAGTTAGAATTATTAGTCAATGAATATTTTTTGTTTGATGGTGTACTTAATGAGAGATGAGGTTATGAATTTACTCCTTGTTACTTTCCTCTTACAAGATGACATAAGTAGAACATAATTGACCAGATCCTTAATCAATATAAATTAGCTCCATTGAATCAAAACCAGTTTACATCAACTACATCAAGTCTAACATGAAACAAATGTACCTAAAGCAAGATGACCTATTTAATGAGCCATAATACAATTGTATGTGTATTATCACATACAATTAAGACTATTGCTAACTTGACTGAAAGAAAAAGTTCTGGAAACAGTGTTTTGCAGCAATCCTACTCCTGAAAAAGTAGGAACTCCTGTCAGCTGGAGTGGTGTATAGACTGCTTCCCAAACACATGAATGAGTCACTGTCTGGAACTCATTCTTTTAAGGAAAGCTATCAACACTTGTAGAGGAAACCATCTCTATCAGCCTTTCCTTCCTCAAATTAAATATAGCCAGTTTGGCAAATGCTGAGAGTCTGCTGTCAAAAGGTTTGACAGACTTAATAGAGCTATGAACTGAGTGCCAAAACAAAAATGGATTAGACTGCAGCAGTCCCACTAACAAGTAGGACCAGCCCAGTCATATATCCCAGAGACACAGTACTTAAACCAAAATTCATTTAAAACAGATAATTAGAGGTAAAGCTATAAACAACATAAATCCCAATTATTTTTTACATACTTTATAGCTTTAATCTATGATTCCAGAGAAAAAGAAACACATCTTACACATCATGCTTTCTCCCTCCATTTTCCCTTCTCACAAAGAAAAAACCCAACCAACCAAAACAAAAAACCCCAAACAAACAAAGAATAAAAATTCAATATAATGTATTGATATGGTGCTATTCAGGTAGGTGAACTCAGCACTCATGAAACATGTTGAACTCTGCAGTTCTGCCAATCAACATTCATTCAGGGAAGCACGTAAAGAAAAATATTAGATTCTTAGGCATAGTCACCTAGTAAATGTTATGTTCTTCAAGATTCAGGAGCTAGAGAACTGGAAATCCAAAAAAAAAAAATCACAACACTGAAATTAAGCCCTTAATTTTGCCTCTCTGAAATTTCTGGCAATTCCAGTACCTGAAGGGAACTTACAAAAAAGGCTGGAGAGGGCCTGTTTACAAAGGCCTGTAGTGAAAGGACAAGGGGTAATGGTTTTAAATTAGAGAAGAGTAGATTTAGATTAGATATTAGGAAAAAGTTCCTTACCATGAGGGTGGTGGAGCACTGGAACAGGTTGCCCAGGGAGGTGGTTGAGGCCCCCATCCCTGGAGGCATTCAAGGTGTGTGTAAGAGACTGTTTGAATCCTCTTATCAGCTATGGAAAACCGGTTTCCTAGCTGTGCTGAGACTGCATGTTAATGTCTCGAACCTTGTTTGATCATTGATTATCATCGTTGGAGAAGACAATGGCAGACCTTCCCGGAGCCAGAGACTGGGAAACTGCTGTGCAGGACAATGAGGCCTAGTTAAAACCTTGAGATAAGGCCCAGACGTGGACATCTCGTGAGGAATTTATTAATGAGAAAAGTCTGGAGAAACCTGAAGGATATTCCCTTTATCTTAAGGATCAGCAGGACCCTGTCCTGTACCTTTTCCTATAAAAACCTGAGGAAAAAGCCTCGTGGGTTGTGAGTTGTGAGTGTGAGCTGTGAGTGGTGCGTGTATGAGAGAGAATGTGAGCGTGATCACCCACCGTCATGGAAGAAGCAGGGGAACTCATGACCCTCAACACATCACTGGACCTGATCCATGGTGGTGTAACTATGCCCTCTTGCTCTGTCCTGCCTCTCTGCTTAATTTTCCTCTCTTTCCTCTGTCTACTGTCCTATTGCTCTAACTCTTTTGTTTCAATAAACCCTAACTGATCTGTGGCATTTGGCCTTGTTTGTGTCTTAATTTCCCTCTGGGAAATAAACCTCGGATTTACCCTGTGTCCATTAACCGGACCGGGACAAGGTGAGGCTAAACAAGGATCTGAGCAACCTGATCTAGTCCTCTACTCACTATAGGGGGAGTGGACTAGATGACCTCTGGAGGTCTCTTCCAACCCAGATGATTCTATGATGATAATAATTTTGCATTTCATTGTCTTTATCTGACTAAGCTTACTAAATTATGATGTTAAGATTTCAGCTGCCTGTGCAGAGTTGGAAGCTTATTAAGAAAATTTTATATTCTATAATATGCTCATAAAATAGCTTCCTAATTTCACTGCTTTAAAAGCAAAGCTGTCATAGTCTTATAGAATTTTTGCTATCTTATTTTGAATGGCGTGGGCCGAAAGGTGTGCCAAAATAATGTAGCAGACTGTTGATGGCCCAGCTGTACCTGAAATCTATTTCAATAACAATTAACTATATCATTTAGGATAATGATCTATGTTAAAAACAAATTAATACCCAAGCTAAACAAGATTTATGGGAAAAGAAAGATCCTTTAGCAGGAAAAGAAAATAGACTTTCAGGTACACAAGCTCCTCAGATTTGAAAAAAAAACAAACAACAAAACACCAACCAACCAAAAACAACAAAAAAAGGAAATTTCAAAGCTGCAAAGTTTAATTGTATATGTTAGTCAGACCATCTGAAAGAAAGATGTTTTCTGACTATACAGCAGAAAATACTGTAGAAGAGAAAAAGGTTGTTATCTTTCTGAGAGAAAATCCATACTGTCTGTAACCATCAAATAGTAATTAAAGTAGCAGACAAAAGAAAGGAGATAGTAAACCTGAAACAGAAAGACTCTATCATTGAGGCTGACAAGCAGCTCTGAGATTATCCACCGCAACAAACATAAAAAAGGTCTTATATGTCTCTCCCTCCTATAGTAGTAGTGGTCTTACTCAAACTGTTATCCTAAAGACAGAAAAAAAACAGTTTATGCAGAGGAGCACTGAGCCTCCTGTAGGACTCTCTTATCCTAAATGAGAAGCTTTAGCAGATAACAATCAAGACTTTGCCCAGTCTAATTTCTACCTCCAAAACCCAGCAATCTTTCCAGTCAGTTGGAAAGGAGTTCAATACATAACTTATGAACCAAGAATTATTACTTATTGATACTACTACTATGAAAGTAGCAGTTATAGTTGTACCAATTAGTCATTATAAATTATTTTTTCCAGATACAACAATATAAATAACATGAGACATCCCTTCAAGTACCACCATATTTTCCTGAGAACTGCTATGATACCACTCAGCTATCTAAAGAGGATTTTTACCTGACTAGAACAGTGCTCTGGGAAAAGACTTCCTACAGATAAACTTTTTACAAAAATAAAACTCATGAAAAGTTGCAACCTTTGCTAGAAGAAGCTTCAATATCAAAAGATATTTCCATACAACTCCTAATTTTCAAACAGCCTCTGTTTATCATGAAACTCCCCAATACATGACATGTGTTAAATGTGTCCTACCCACACCTAGAGAAGAAGCACAAATCTGGACAATACCAGAAGATGCCTTCCACAGAAGAAAAAAAACCTACACCTCACACCCAGTCCATACCCTTTCCAAAAAGCAGGGTACATTATCCAAAGCACCAAATAGTGCTCTCCAAATTGCTTGGGTGAAACACTATCCTCACAATGACCTTGCGAATACAGTCAATGAAGGGCGCAGGCACCTGGGGAAGGGTATTTATCACAAGTCAGTTTGACCCCCATCTTCTTCCCTCCTAGGGAGGTTCACAAAAAGCCTGTAAAAGATTAATTAATTCCCATACAAACTGGAAACTGAAATTTGTAACACTAGAGGATACTCACAATTAGGTACAACAGAAGCTCTGCTTTTATGGAAGACTGCAATTTGCTACCGTTAACCAACAACATCCCACAGATAATAAATACGCCCTTTCTCTTTCCTATAAGTCAGGAAAAAAGATAAAGACATGGTTAACACCTCCATACAGACACAGATACCAATTATTTATTATCCTATGGTCTGTGTAACACAGCTAATTAAGCTAGAATAATTGTTTTCAACTGGCATTTAGTTTTAAAGATTGCTGTTTCTCTTTCAGACAGGAAGAGTGTATATCCCTACAAGCAGCCAAAATATTGTAGACCATAACAGCTACAGTAGTACTGCTACTGTAACAACGTGCTACTGAAATTTAAAAAATGTAACTGACTTGAATATGTTAAACTTCAAAATAAAGCAGTAAAAGAGACAGCTGTGAAACCAATTCTAGACCAAAAGAGGAATGAAAGTAAATATAAACTGTGAGACTCAGTTACCATGCTAGTCTGCTAACAGACTAGGAAGGATCCTATGGAAACAGACAAGAAGGAAAAGGTGAGAGAAAAAAATTATTAAAGTAGGAAAGACATATTACCTAAAAGTAAACTCTTCAAGTGAAGAGCTCTTACTATCAGAAAGGAATTATGATAAGAAAAAATAGGAGTGAATTAAAAGAGAAAATTAGAGGATACAAGCAAATGCCCACGCAACTAAGATTTATTTAACACTATGCTCTTATATTATGTTGTATATCTCTGGTAGGAAATTAAAGTGAAAGCTATGTACCCTAACTGCTGCAAACCATTTATGAAATTTGACTTTTGAGCCAAGGAGATTTAAAGTCCTGGTGTTTGAGAAAATAAAATTCTAGCTGATTCCTGAAAATATACAGGTCCCTTCAAAATGCTCACCAGCAATGCCCATATTTGCTAAGATTACTTTCTCTCTTGCTGTCATTGCCCTTTCCATACTGTTACATATACTGGTAACACTGTCAGCACCAGTTCTGCAGCATTATAAGAAAAATTCTCAGGACAGTAAATTTCTAAGCAGGACACACTTAGAGTAAATGAAGATAGTTATACTCCCTTCACTCAGACCACTACTCCCATTAGGATCTCATTAGTCAGCCAATTGCCTCATTCTACTTAAGATATTAAAGAAATGACTGGGTCATAAAATTCTCATAACCACTCATTTGTATCAGTGTGTCTTTGCAACAGTATACTTTATAGCCTTTGATGAATAACAGCTCAAACTCCACTCTGCAAGTTGAGAACTCCATTAAAACAAGATCATTTCAGTTTGAAATTGTAAATTTTGGTGTCCATCAAATTGAATTATATAATATTCCAGACCCTTTTGGGTAGCTATTTATACCTAAGGAAACAGAAGCATTTAAAAGAAGTGCAAAATGTCTTCAGACCCCAGCAACCTGTCTTTACGTATAAATTAAGCATGGAGTGGGCTTGGTCCAGATCCTTCTGTAATATCAACCATAAGTAGTTAAGAAGTGACCTAAGCTCCCAAACCCTCACAATCCACAAAAATTTCTAGCTTGTTTGTTTGTTTGTTTAAGACACTTCTTCCCTTCTCCTGTTTTGTCTTCCCTATTTCAGGAAAACTCTATGTTTTACAGCCTAAAAGTTCAGCCTCAGGCAAAGGCAGTACTATATCTTGCACCTTAAGAGCTGTTCCTTTTTCATAACAAAGCATATACTTAAGGACTGGCATGCTAGTAGAGCAATGATGTGCTGGAAAGGGCAAAGTTGTATCTATTTCAAATAGAATCATTGATGAACGTTAGTTTTCTGCCTGTAATTTAAGCAGAGAACTAAATTCACCCACTCTACCAGCCTGATCTTAGCAGTAATCTATTCCAGATGCTTCAGAAGAAGAGAGGAAGTCATAACACATACATATAGCAAATTAGTAGCACAATGGGAAAGTGTAGGTGGGATGAAAAATAAACAGCAACATAAGCCATGTTAAGAAAAATTAAACTGAGGAAAAAAAAAAATCAGAGAGGCAGTTTTTAAAACCAAAGGAATACTGAAATCCTTACCTTTTTTAGAACTAAAGTTCTAAAATCCTTCTGGCAGCTTCCTCTACCTTTCTGCAAGTATTTCAGAAAGACAACCTAGCACAGAAATACACATCACAACCAAAACAGAATTGTAAGATTGCTTTTTATACACACTAGAACCAAAACAGCACTATTGTTGATGTTTTTAAATTACTGAAAGGCTTTCAGATCCTATCTGAATAAACCACACAGACTGAAGTGGGAAAACAAAACTGTAGTTATCATGAAGAAAACATTCTAGACATCAAAAGCCAGGGAGTGGGTTTTTTTGAATTAAAAAGGACACCAAGCAAACATCAGACCTTTCAGACCACTTCAAAAGAGAGGGGTTTTTTGTTTCTTTGTTAGGCTTGATTTATTTTCACGCAGCAAGGTCAATATCACAGTAAGTCTCCAGGATAAATAAATTTTAAGAGCTACTCTTTAACTATCTGATAATGTTATCAATATGTCATGGCTCAGCAGCAAAGGACATTAACAACTTTCAAAGGTGCTAGTGGTGCTACCAGTTGCTTTAGAGCATTCGAATCACCTGCTGCCAAGCAGGGAAAGAGGCTCCAAAACAGAAGAAAACCCAGCTACCCCATGCAATAGGAAGGAACATTTGCCTTCCAGAAAGATGATGCATATCACAAACTTCTCCAGGTTTTATCCATTTAAAACAAAACAAAAAACCACAACAACCAGCACAAAAAAACCCCCAAGCAAACAAAAAGAAAATAAAATCCCAAACGCATCACAAAAGAACCACCAAAAAGCCCTCATACAACTTTATATTGCTAACTTTAGGAAAAAAATATTTCAAAATTTAACTTTAAGGCTTTAGTTCTCTCTTCTATGATTTTAATTTTTAATTAAGTAGGATTCAAAATTATCCTTTAACAATAGACTTAAAAAATTGGGAGCATTACAGAGTCACCAAAACATAATGACTTTCAGCAGATAGATT
Source organism: Galbula dea (assembly GCA_013399015.1). Lineage (NCBI taxonomy): Eukaryota > Metazoa > Chordata > Aves > Piciformes > Galbulidae > Galbula > Galbula dea. Next base: position 876,080 of record VWZX01004365.1, read on the forward strand.
TTTCTGTTAAGAGGCTGTTATATATCTAAATTGCTTGCAAAGCCTCAGCAAATAAGTTCGAATTTATCCTCATTCTTTTGCTTAAATTGAACTTTTTTTCTGATCAATAGCAATCTAAATGTCATCCTTCCAAGAATAAAAATGTCAAGCTTAGCTGTCTATTTATTTCATGAGATAACTGATTTTCAGTTTTAATCTGCAAAACAATCATATTTGTTCTTTCAGATTTAAGAATCACACAAAGAAGAGAGTGAGCAAGAGAAAACAAGAAGCCCTCAATTTAAACTGTGAATCAACTCAGAGCAAGTCAAGCCTGAAAGTTCAATGCTAACCTGCTTAAGACATGATTTATAATTCAAAATTATTAAAAAATTAAATCTTAAAAGTGATGATACCTACAGATAGCTAAAGCTCACTGTATTAAGCATTCCCTGTAACAATTGTTTTAATTGAGGGTAAAACTATTATAAGACAAAAAGCGCTTGTAGAACACCTATGTTGGAGAATCCATACAATCCCTATTAATATCATTTTCCTAGTGCACCTGTAAAGAAGAGAGTCCATAGACATGTTAGAATTAACATTGTAATGGGGACTGTATCTGAGGATATTGTCATATTTATGATATTCCTGTGAGCTAGTGGTTAGACTTCAGGGTCCCATAACTGCAAGCTTTATCCCTGTCTCTACCTTTGATGTACTCCATTTAATCAGCCTTTAATTCACTTTCCCGGTGGGAGAAACCAATAACCTTTATACAAGTTTTTTTAGACTTCTGATAAAAGCTAACTGTTATTAATTAGTACTGCACACACAAAAATTTAAAGAGATGCATTAAAAAAATTGGATGAGTATAACTTTATGTAATTTCACCTTCTTAGCACTTGCAATTAATTATTCCTTCCAGTTCAACATATAGACTAACTTTTATTCCTGAGCACCTTGAAGTACACAGGCCACAGCCACAAGCCAACACAGACTCAGAAATACTCTAAAACACCGATGATCCCAAAGCAAGGAGATGACATGAGAGCTTCTTCAAAGCATAGGTTCACCTGTACTCCCAGGCATGAAGGTGACAGCCTCTGCACCAGGCTCCATGTCCCCGCAGCTCATGATGCTGAACTTGCCTTGAGAGCACAAAGTGACCAGAAGTCACCCATCACAGGTATCAGAGCTTGCTGGCAACTGAGCTGCTCATTTAGTGTGACCTTGTTTGCCTTGTCAGCCACCAACCAGTTTTTACACCAAATCCATTACCTTTTCACGTCACAGCCATGCATTTCTACAGCTCCCCACCTTGGCGCAAGGAGGATCAGAGATCTGAACCTCACTTCTCTTCTTCCTACCCTCACCTTCACCTTGCACCTTTTTGCAGTGTCTGATTAAAAAAGACAGAGAAACTGAACATCAGTCACAACATTGTTGCATGGGTGAGTGCAAAAATGATGCTTGGCACTTCTGCTGTATATTTATATTGCATCTTCCTCTCAAACCCTTCAGTGTCACGCAAATGTGTGAGAACAGTTACTGCAGGGAGGGACGGGATATTATAAGAATAACACAGATTCACACCAACAATTAGGCTAACATAACAGGCAGACAGAATGCTTTCTTAAAAGCATAATTTGCTTTGTTTTACCAGTAGGGAAGCAAAGCCACCAAGAGATAATTATCCTTAACCAAATCTCACAGCGTAAAAAATGTAAATTATTTTAGATAACATGTCCTGGTTTTGCAGGTGTTTTACAGAGAGTTTTGTCACACAGTACTCTATCTTGTTCTATTTCAGTCTTATAGGCTACATCAAAATAATTTATACACATTAGTTAGCAGTGACACTGGTGATGCAGACCAAGGGAGGCATATGGCTGAAAAGTAACAGAAAAACAAAAAAACCCAAACAGACAGAGAAAGAAGAAATAACTTTTCTACTTTGGTTAATACTGGAGAGAGAACTGAAGAGGCAGAGCCAAAGAATAAGCTTTACTAAGGAAGGTTAGTTCAATCTCACTGAATTTAAAAAACAGGAAAAAGAACCTAATTACAATCAACACATTCTGTAATGCCTCTACCTCCATTTACTTCTTCAGAAGCGATATTCCTGGATGATTTGTTAACTCATCCATTTTCCTTTTTCCATTGAGTACAATTGATATTCTTAGTGCAAGCACTGAAGTTACAGATACATAGAAAAATTAGGAGTCCCTGTTGTGTTACACACTTCTCGAGAAACTTGGAGATACAGGACATGATACACTTAAAAGTAAAGTTAGCATGAAAGACTTATGATTTCTTCCAGCTCACCAAGCACAAGATTACACTTATTGATTCACTAGAATGATAGTTTCTGATCTCTTTGATAGGAAAACTTCTGCTGCCACAACACCTGGAATTTGTTCTACTTAGCAAACAGAAAACTAATGCAACATTGTCAATACTGTGACAGCTTTCAAAAGAATTATTTGTACAATGAGACAAGAACTCCATACATTTGACAGAAGCTACTAGTTCTCTCCAACCATGTAAATGGCAGATGGTGAAAATATACTTCCACACAAAAAAATTTTTGGTAATTTTAATGAAACACGGACAAACTGCTGCAAAACATGTTAATGCTTTGATAAATTATTTCTTAAAAGTCATACATTAATTCTTGTGAATAGCTTGTTTCAGTCTTCCCACCCTCCAAGTTTTCAGAGCTACATTATAAGTGAAAAATATTTCATAATGATGGAATGGTTGTAGCCTTATATTGTTCTTATTATTTTTTCTTTTTGTTATTTATTTGAAATAGACATGGTTCTCCTTAATAATTTAACTTCTAAGATTGAAATAAACACTTTCTAATAAATCTAGTTAAGTTTTTAAAAAAATTATTTTAATATGTATCTCAAAGTAGACAGCATGCTATTCATTCCTTTAAATAAGCCTATGCTGGCAATAAAAATCGAGAGAGGAATGAAAATGGTGGTGTAATTCCTGAGGGAATATTGAGTTCAGTTGTAAAACAATAAAATTCCTTTCCTTTGCAAGTCTGAGATAAAAGGCTTGAGGTTTTTGTACAATAGCCGTAAGTAATTCCTACAAGTGACATTTTTTATTGCATGAGATTCTCCTCATGCACATCTCTTACTTCTTCAAGATAATTGAGGCAATCAGCAAGGCAAAGACAACAGATCACATTGTTCTTAGTGTTAAAAAGATAATCAATAGTCCAAGGCAATAAAATTAAATGTTTGGAGCTTTATTAAACTTTGGAGACTACTGGTGAGTAGCTGGAAAATAAAACAACATTAAAAGTCAATTAGCATAACCATTATAGCAAAATGTATTTGCTTTTCATTCCACTACAAAACTGAATTATAAAACAAAATAAGTGAACTTGTAAGCTCATTGTTACAGCCATGTGAGTATTATATATCTATTTAACACCAATAAGAATAAAAATCTGTAATGCAAATGCAGACTAAGGCAATCTACATGAAAATCCAATAGAAGTTTGGCCACACCAATGAACTGAGGAAAACAAAGCCCAGCTCATTATGTTGCTTTGTTTCAGTTCTTTTATGGTCCAGAAATTCCTAGGTGATTAGAGGTTAGTATGTGCTGTGTGTTTATGACCCACACAAATTATTAAGGTATGCAAGCAGTCCATTAACATCTATTAATTGAAACTACTGTGTCCACAAGTAAACTATGCCATTGAGCATTTTAATGGATTCAACAAAAATTTTTTTAAAAATTACAAAAAACTAAACCTCTAGATCTCAGATAACTCCCAAATAACCAGTTACTTTTCTTTTTATAGTTGTTAGATGAAAAATGTTAAAATTGCTGAAGTGAGCAAGTCCTATTATGTTTAAGAATTAAATTCCATTTGAATTGAATCAGCTGGTATAAAATTTTACTAAAATCAATTAAAGAGCAGCCAAAAAATGTTCCTTTATGCATACTTAAAGTATACTCAACTACATGTTAAATCTTTCACAAGCTCCAGACTTTGCAAATTTATTTCTAGTGTCTGTAAACTCAACAACTGAAGCTCGTGAGTGAAAAAGATTAAACTGTTTTAGGCAACATTAAATGTAAAATTACTGTACCAAATATGCCTCTGTATCGTCTTTTTGAATCTAGCTTTTCAAATTGTCTAGCACTTCAAGAGATACTTTTATCTATATCTTGTGCAACACTACATAAATAATAATACCCATAATCCACATCCAAACCAGCTGTAGAGCTCTCCAGTGAGATCTCATGAAATGGCAGGTATAGACGATTATATACCTTGGCTGTGATTCAACTGACTCTACAGCTGCTCATCCAAAGTGTATTCAGCATAAAGACACTGCCTTATCGCTCTAGAGCAAATGCCATTGCTCAGAAGTGGTTCACTCTGAGGAAAAACTGGAACCATTTTTTTTCCTAGATCCATTAAAAATTTCCTTTCACAGACAAAAATCAAGTTTCTGATTGCAATTAGCATGACAAAATGCCCTTTCCAAGGAGCTGAGAACTGACTTAAAAAAAAAGTCAAATAGGTTATACTGCTGTTCCACCAAACAATGGAAGTATCAGCATTAATAATGGATAAGCATCCAAATGAGACACCTATTTTGGAAAATTCACTTAAAAACTGTGAACACTTGACTTCCCATAAGGGTTTTCCCTCTTCTGCCAAAGTTTCTATTCAAACAGAGATTTCAAATCCTCTGAGATAGCTTCAACACACAATACAACTCAAAGTTTTATTGCAGCCCTTCATTTAACAGTTCATTTAGGGATTCCCTAGTTGCACTATTCATCAGTTGTCTCATCACCTGGAGCAACACAGATTAGGTAAGGTCATTCTGAAGCTTGTAAAATAGGCAGATACAGTTTTCATTAAAGCACAATTACCTCAGTGCTGAAAGCACTGTTAAAATTCAAATTAGAAAAGTTTCCAAAAAAGTTCTGTTAACTAAAATGTTACAATTTGCAGCATTATTACTGTGCTTTTGTAATAGTGGATATGCCAATCATTTCATGTCAAAATTCTTTCTTTCTTTTTCACTTTTAAAAAGTATTTTAGTTTAGCTGCCAGTTCTTGTACACAAGTTTAACTTCAGATATAAGTTCTATTATATCAGGAGCAAGTATGTAAATTTTGTTTTAGCTGACCTAACTTCCCTGGTTTCATGCAGAGGAGAGAGGGAACTGAGCTAAAAACAATTCTTCCCAGACTACTTAATAAATAAATATTAAAATCTTTTGACATATTTATATGGACAGAAGCTTTAAATTCAGTGAGTATGTCGGAATTATATTTGCATTACTTAATAAAATAAATATAAATCTTACTGATCAAAATATTTCTATTGACCTTTTTCTCTGAGAAGACTCTGCTAATTCAGGTTTGCAGTCATTGTCCTCCTACAGCACAACACAGTTCTTGAAACTAACCTCCTACTCAGACACAGCAGTTCTGTGCTTATTCCCTATTTATAAACATAAAGCTCTGTCTCAAGGCACAGAAAATTATTAATTTCCACTCACATACAAAATATTCACAGCAGAAGCCATCATATTTTCATCATTTGTTGTGTCTGTGATTTTCAAAAAGGAATTTTATTTGTATTTCAGATGTTACTATATGCTTTGTATTATGCTCCATTTTCTTCCTTGGTCTGGATACTATCATTTCTTACTCTCTCGTACTCTGGGATTCAGCTTGTCAGTGCTCCTCACTGTTTGGTTTTCCTGCTGAGGCCCAGAGAGATCATGTTTGACTCTCATTACTCATTATTCATCTTTTCAGTTCATGCTCTGTCTCTACTTGAGTTTGAACTCTAAGAGCACTTGGTCCAATGGCCTGTCTGGCTGCCACAGCTCTCTCACTCTTGTAGACTAATGTTTGCCTTTTTTCAGTATCTCAGTATTGTTTGGGGTTTTTGTGTGTGGTTTTGTTTGTTTGGGGTTTTGTTGCTGTTGTTTGGGTTTTTTAGACTGCCTTTCTATTACTCACTGCTTGGGACACCTCCATTTCTTTCCTAAGAATCATGGGCTGGTTTTAGTCCCTTTTAAAAAGATCCATAAAATCTCCCCATAAACAAGCTGAAGTTGCAGTTCTTGACTCCCAAAAAGCTTCCTTCATCCTCCCACGCTGTCAATTTTCTCTCCTAACATAGAGTAGCTATCATTTCTATTAGATTTCAGTGGGAAAAGCATGACTCAGTTTTGTATAGTCTTGGGGCTCACATAATTTTCTTGTAAACCTTCACTGCAGAAAGAGTTGTGTATTTACCTGGCTCATGAACAGATGCAAAACTGTATCCTTAACTGGTGAAACACCTACATGACAGAGATGCACTTTACAGAAACAGAGAATGGAAACAACTTTCACGGTTAGGAAACCAGCATGATTCTCAGTTTCAGACAAGCTTATCTTACACAGTTTCCCAGAAGTCTTCTAGGCAATACATCCCTTTGCCTTACTACACTAGGTGACTGTTTCCAAATTTCAAAAAGACTAACAGTGGCAGTAAGTGAAAGACAACAGAAAACTAATCACAGATTAATCAGTCAGATTCACTTGTATCTCATTTTCATGTTATTTGTCCTCTATTCCCATTAGAAGTAAAAAAATGTCAGGTTTAAACTGAGCTAAATGTATCAGTGAAAAATGTATATTTATATTCTAGAGACTACCACAGGAAGAGAAGACATCAGAACAAGTGACTACCTAGCGGCATCATTTGGAAAGATAGATTTTTTTTCTCTTCTGTAAAACCACGGAGGCTTGTTATTAATGTTCTGCCTATCCTCAAAACCAATGAGCCAACCTTAAATATGAAGAAAAATTAGCAAAACCAATTATCATTCTTCTACTAACAATAAACTGGTAGCCCAGCCCTGACCCTCAACAATTATTACAGCATTAAATATTTCAACCCTGTCATTCATATTTTGTCTTTCCACATGTCAAAAGAATGACTTTCCCCATGAAGTTTTTGTCTTACAAATGCCTAGTAGGAAGTAATGATCAAGTAAACAACAAATATAGATTTATTTTTTTTTTTAAGTACTCTTAAATGACACCTTCATGCATAAGTTTTGGAGTTTGCTTCTGTTTGGTATATCACTGAAATAAATGTCATTTACTCCATGTTTCCACCCAAAAAATTTTTGCAGAAAAGATACAAAAGAAACCTTTCTTCTTCTTTTAAACTTCTTCCTAAAACTGTGGGATCCTTTAAGAACACAGCGTACAATCGCCATACGAACATCTACTTCTCCATGAAGGCCAAATGAAGTCTGGGCTGTCTTTCCAGAACTATTCAGTATTACCCAATACATCAAATACAACACCCAATAATAATACCTAATACTTCAGCACCACTTGCACACCAAGCACAGTCCAAACATTCATTTATTTATATTTATGAGTATCAAAAGAAGAGGGAAAGAGATGTGGAAAGGAGAACATAAATTTTCCTAATTAGTTTTACTAATTTCGGGTTCTGGTATGCCTAACTGAAAAAATGTATATTATTGAGACTCCTTTAATAAAAAGCTGATATGAAGGTAACCTGCCAGAAGAAATTTTAAAATCATTTGCTTACTGCAGAAAAAAAATAGCCAAAAATACAATGCTGAGCTTTGAAAAAACACCATGGGAAGTTGTGATACTCCCTGCTGGACTTTGTAACCACAGCACAGCAGATGCATTTTGGGGTGGGGTGGGGGGGGTGTGGAATGAAAAAACGAAAATAAAAGAAAAAAAATGCATTGCTGTGGTACAGTGTAAGATTTTTTTGGATGAAATTTAAGGTAAATTTTTCAGAATGGTTTGGCTGATGCCCAAACCATGCCAGTTTGATTTAAAGATCTTTCACTGAAACACTTGAAGAGTTTTTTTCCCCCTGGCACAACACTTCAGATCATCTTCAGAAGAATTCTAACTCACAACATTTTAAAGAGTAAAACAATGTGATTCTTGGCTTTGATATTTCCTCATCAGCTTAGTGCAGAGTGGATTTAATGGTTTCTAGAAAAAAAATCACTTTCTCCAAGGTTCTTCATGAGTACAAGTCAGGGAAAAATAAGCAGGAAGCATTACAAAATAAATTGGAAAGTCTCCCCAGTTTATTCACAACAAAAGTTAAATCTAAAAATCTTAGCTTTTGGTGTAACAGTATTACAGAAAAAAAATTCATACTTCAAAAACAAAGAGGAAAATTCTCAGATTCACATATAACTTATTAGTAGTCACTTTATAAAAAGTGTGTACAAATGCTGAATTGCTCCCTATGAAACATTTGTTAAATGCTTTTTGAAGAATAGTCATAAATATTTTGAATTAAGAAATCTGTCAGTTCTTTTCAGTTCCTCTTTCTTCACCCTAGGCCCTGAGAAATCCTTCCAAATATTGTATTGTTCATTTTCATCCTTTAAATCATATTAATAGTCTAGTTAAACATCTTAATTTCTTTCCTTGTCCTTCTTGTTTCCAGTTTATAACTTTGCTTCCCACATTTATATAGGGCTTATAAGCCGCAGGAATACCTCAGATAATGATAGCCATTTACCATTTTCATGGTACTTGTAACATAAACTAAACTGACCTCATTTAGTTGAGTTAACTTTCCCTTCTAAGCAGAATGAGCTTTTCCTTTCCTGTACAAAGTAGCAAAGGATAAACTCAGAGTTTCCAGATTCAGCAAATACTTGTGTACCAGAGTAATGGTAAGGCAAAAAAGGCTCATTAACAGCCTGTATTAACTATGTACTTACCTCTACACAGCCTCAGCTCTAGAGCTCCTTCCACAAAGACTCTCTCACATTCCTCAATCAGCCTATCCCTCATGTCTCTTACCTCTCATGGGTCTCTCTTAAGGTTTCCCAAACAAAAAAGGAACACCTGCACACAACAGCAGTGACTTAATCAGCATTTTCTATCAAGGAGTTGGGTTAAGAAAAGGCAGACCCTTTAATAACTTCTAGCTCTGGCTTTATTCTTCTGATATGTTATATGGTGAAGCTAAAAATAAATTCCAGGTTTTGAAAGACAGTGTCCCTTAAAGCTAGCTCTCCATAAACAACCTCCCATCCACACCTGCCTTCCCAATTGCCAATGATTTCTTCCTCCCTCTTAAAGCATAGGGGAGTACTTTGTGGTTTAAAAAAACCCTTTCTCCTGTCTGCTGTGTACAGACCCTGGAGCTAATAAAAATATCACTTTCCAGTTAAAAAATGTTTTCCTTACATAAGAAATGTACAAGCTGTGATGAAGCACAGATGAGAAACCAAGACCAAAATGATGCAGAAGCATTACAGCTGTACTAGGGAGATACAAGGTAGGATTTATGTATTTAAGCACTCAGTTAAATTTTTGCTTTCTAGAGTTCAACTGTTCAATAGGAAGTTAAAACTTCCCCCCAAAAGATATATTTATTTTTTAGCTAAATAATTACCACCCCAAAGTATTGCCTTAACAAAACATTACTAACCAACAGCTAAACACATACAGTGATGGAGAAAGAATTGGCTTCTAAATGTATTATAGGTCTAACAAAAATCTTCCTGTTGTTTTTCTGCTTCTGAACAACAAATATATGAAATTAAGTCAGCCTTTATTTTATACCCAACAGTAAACTTGCCAGCATAATTACATCCACATAATACTCATGTCCCCAATCTGAAGCATTGTATTGAGTTCCTGATAAAAATCTTTTCTGCCACACAGACTTAGAGGCTTTTCAAATATGATCAAGTGTGGTTGGGATGAGTCCCCCTTTACAAATCATTGATTAACAGGGCGTACGAGTGCAAACAACACAGCCTGCTTGCTTTCCATTAACTTTGACTCAAGACTCACATACCAAACTAGATCTTAGCAAGTATAAAAATAATAGAGAGAACAGCTACAGTTGCCACCCTTTTTGTATTCCTTAGCGCTTCAGCAAGAGCACAGGTTGAGCTGAAGGACCACATTCACTTGTTAGCAGTGGCAGCAGGTACACTCCTGTAGAGCATCGAGTGTCTAGAAATTAGGTAACATCTGCTCTGTGTCTACTAGTGGTATGCACTTCCTGCCCTCAAGGGAACCTAACCCTGAGGTTCAGAGTTTCACAATCATACGTAAAACTGAAGCATTGTACCATTATACTGAATATTGTATATGGTTTCAGTTTATATCGAAACCAGCACTACCTACATCCATTAAAACGAGAATTGCACCATTTGAGTTTCTTATTTTACCTTGTCTTAGTATATTTTAAATTTGGTAACTATTGTGAAGGATTAAAGTGTTAAAAAGAAATCCTAGACATATCTCTCTACAGGTGGATGTATGTACAAGTTGCTTTTATTTGCATTTTGATACCTGAGCTTATCATTAGCCTGTTTCTTCTCAAATCTTATTCAACTTTTAACAGAATCTGTATTACTACTAGGCAACATGAATAAACGTAATTTTTTTCCACACTGAATAATAATTTTAAAAGTGTTTGTTTCCTAAATTTTAAAACTATACTGTATGAATATTTCCATAGATTAAATAAGTATTACATTTGATCAGATCTTTGGATCAAGGGCACAAGTCTGCCCTTTGCTATTCACTTTCGATTGATCATTTCAGTGTGCTCATACTATAGATAAGCAAGTTCTTGCCTTTAAACATTAGGTTTTGTTTCATACAAACATGTTACTGCTTACCTTTTTATATAGGAATGCATGCTTTGTTGATTACTAGATATAAAAATGTAATGCTGATATACAACAGTCACAGTTTGCTTTACAACTGCCTAAAATGCCCCATGTCCACAGAAACCCCAGTAAGAGGAAGCCATTATTTTCCAAAGGGCAAGTTGGAAACCAACATCTGTCATCACAGATACTGACCATGGAAACTATCAAAGGGGAAACTATTCCAGAACACCTTTGGCTGGTAATTATGTAAAACAGAGAGATTTGGAAAACGTTGAGATGTATTATACCAGTCATCTAATCATGTGTTAGCTATTTACCCACTGCATGTATTATTGTGATCATGTATCTTTGATATTTACTCATATACTACAAATAAATAGCTAAACACATTAGATACAGCCTTGTTTATGTTATACGCCATATATGTCTTAGGAATAAATGCACACAAATCAGGAACATATATGTATATTATTACACTTCAAAGAACTTTGGTTAGCTAATGTTTTATTTATTTGCTTGCCCTCCATCAAGCTATTAGCTAGAGTGATAATTGATCGAGCAATTGCCTTTTAATTGTGGTAATAGAGCAGCTTTGTGATTTATTCCTCTTTGTTTTATTTCACTACAAAGTAATCATCTTTGCTCAGATGCTTAACCACCCACCCAATTTATCTATTGAAACAGTTTCACAGCCATATTTCATTAATCTCCATAGGCTCTACAATGAGCATGGCAATTTCTCTCCTTTACAGTATAATTTCATAATTGCAATAGTGTTGGTTATTGCCTCCTTCATTTGCATTTATACTAATCTACTATTTTTGTTAAATTTGCAGATGATGCCAGTGATTTTACATATTTTTCAAGATACAATAGGCCTGAGCCTGTTCTCTTTTAAATTGATTGTTAATCAGGAATGTCCTTAAGGTTATGGTGGCAACTGTAAGGCCCATGGAAGTTACAAGCTATGAGAGGTGAGAGGTATATCCTGAACTCTCAGATCAACAGTATTAGTCCAAAGTAGACCTAAAAAGAAACTAAAAACTAAAACAATGAAACAAAATTTGGTCTAAACTATAAGTAACTACAATTTCTTCCTTTACAACTAGTATTTACTACTGCAAGAGTCACCTGTTTTCAAAGAACCATGACTGAAACTTAAATGTGTTCTATTTAAAAAGTAAAAAAAGTGTATGTAACTACAGTGATAATTGAATAGTATATCCATAGAAGAATTTTATTAATTGTTCCAGTATACCTCCTTTGAGAATACAAATGCTGCTGTTCTGGGATATACTTGCTGTCTAAGAGATAAAATACCTAAACCATAGCAGCAACAGAATTCAAAGAACAAAGGGTTAGAATGCTTTTCCAAGAAGATGTAAAGTCTTAAAATGCAAGCTGCAAGGCAAGTTTGAAATGGAGCACTGAAGACCTGATTTTGAACTCAGACTGTAGCATTCCTCTCATCAGAGGCTACTCATGTACAAAAATGCCAATTCACAGAATCACAGCATGTTAGGAGTTGGAAGGGACCTTGAAAGATCATCTAGTCCAACCCACCTGCCACAGCAGGATATCCTAGACCAGGTCACACAGAAGCGTGTCCAGATGGGTTTTGAATATCCCTAGAGAAAGAGACTCCTCAACCTCTCTGGGCAGCCTGTTCCAGTGCTCTGGCACCTGAACTGGGAAAATATTTTTTCTTGGATTCCCTCCTGCCCACTCTGTTGCTCTCCTCCAAGGTCTGCAAAGTACTTCATTCAAAGAATGATTCAGCTACTACTGTTGACTCTCAGAGTACAGGAGTATAAACACTTGCATTTTTCTCCACATTTTGTTTTAAACTTATTTTGTCTCCTTCTACCTATATACCCAGTGAAATAATGGGGGAGTGGTAAGTTACTTTGTGCTATACATACAACTTTGCAAAAATATTTGTAAAAATGCTTTTGTAATAATGTCTCTATTTACATTGGTAGCTCCCAAGTCAAGGGTAAGGACCTTGCCATATTAACAATACCTTACAAACAGGACCTTTTGAACAATGTCCCTTGCCACTGATTTCTCTTCTGTGTCGGACAAGTGAGCATGTTTAGACCTTTATCTGTGTCATGCATTGAAATATATTGCAGGCTTTATTTCTAGATAATCTCCATACACTATTTAAAAGATTTCATTAAATACTTAGAGCTTTAAGCCTATTAGTGTTTATTATCTACATGTATGCTTAGTATATATCAAGTATTATCTACAAGACAGAAGTTTACCCACATGTGATATGCTTGCATGTATATGCAAGTGCTTATGTTGTTTTCAGTTATCAGTTATGTTGACCTATGTCATCATTACCTCACATTTGCTCTCCATTTAGCAGTCAGTACATAAATGCTGCACCTGGTTTTTTGTTCTTTCCACTGCCTGAATTTTCCAATAGAATATTTTATTTCAGTCTATTGATTTCTTACATCCAATAAGGACTATAATTTAAGTATTGAAAACAGCTGTCATTGTATCCTGTAATGGAGAAAACTTACCTTGATAATTCTCTTTCACTGTTTTTTTTTTTAAATTACACATAAGTTGTTTAATTTTTAAGAATTTTTTTTTACTCTCTTTGTACAGAGGATCAGATGTGCCCTTGGAAAGCTATAACTTGAGAAAGAAAAAGAACAGGTAAGTGAAATTCAATGAATAACTGATTACTGAAGTAACTACAAATTATTAGGGAACATGTCAGATAATTTTGACAGTAGAGAAAAAAAATCAGTAGACAAATACAGCCCTGGTTTTAAAAATCAGACACATATCTCGCACCAGACTGCACAATAGCCCTGCAAGAGCAGCTATAAAAGGGGAGATTGCATTACATCCGTTTATAACGGGCTTTCTCCCGCTTAAACAGTGCAACATGTATTACAATACCCGAGGTAACGAATCAATTAAGAGGGACTCGGCCCCTGCAGCCGCCCCCCTCCTCTCCCTCCCATTCCCCCAGACCGTGCCCTCTCCGGAGCCGCTCGCTGCTGCTCGGCTTTGTAGTTTCCCGGCGCCGGAGCAGTAGGACCCAGGGGCCCTCCGCAGCCGCCAATAGACGCTGCTACTTGGATCTATTTGTATGCAATGCCTCCTGCTCTGCGCATTAATAGTAATACAGATAACTGGTCTGAAAGAATTCTGTTCTGAAGAAGGATTTCATCTTCCAGGGTCCTGATACAGGGAAGAAACCCGGTTTCATCCCCCTTTTTATTCAAGTCTCCTGAACAGCCTGTCGTCTTACGCGCGCTCCCTCTCTCTCCTTCCATATAAAATATATAGAGATACCTTCTGGCTCTATGCAAGGAAAGTTCCAAAGGACTGTCTGGATGATGGAACTGCTAGTTTTCTGAGAGCCTTCTAATCTCAGAGGGTAAGTCCCCCAACTACCAAAGTAGCGAGCGGTGCAAGGGTCTGGCCGGTAGCCGCGGGGAGGGGATAGCCGCTCCGCACTCTTCCTCGCTCGGACACCGGTTCCGGGCGAGGTGACAGTTTCCCGGAGGCGCCGGGAGGTCACAGCGGGAGAGGGGATGCGAAAGTAACTAGCGCGCAGGGTTAGCAGAAGGACCGTTCTGTCCAACAAGTTTCTTTGCAGATACAGGAGGCGCGCGTATTGTCTGTAAAGTTGCCGGGGCTTCCGCGGGACGGCGTTCCCTGCTTTATAGCCACCCTTCGGCTCGGTCGTTATTAACAAAGAAGTTTTTACCGCCGCACCGGCGGCATTCCACGCTGCGCCCGCCGGGGCGACCTCGGGGTGCCTTTCAGGCTGGTCTTCCTCCGCAGCCGCGGAGGATGGGAGTGGAATGCACCCCGCAACTCCTGGTAGGGCGGTCCCTGCAGCCCGCCTGCCCCGGCCGGGGCCGGGCGGCTGGGGAGGGAAGCATCGGCTTTGTTTTCGCCGCCCTTGCGATAACCCTTTCCCTTCTCGTGAGGATGCCGCCGCCGGGCAGCAGATCTGACGAGGGAGGCGCCCTCCTCGGCCCCCGCCGGTGCCCGATGCCCCGAGGGGTGAACGGGCGGAGACCGAAGTGCAAGGGGAGTTGGGGGTGGAATACGTGTAAATATATGTGTATATGTACACATAGGTATTTAAATATCTTTAGAAATGGGAAGCAGCAGCGCGGGAGGGTGCTGTGATATATCTCACCCTGCTGGGGGGAAGCGGACCCTCTCCGCAGGGGCGCTGCGGCGCTCGGGGCGGGCCGCGGGGGGGGCCTGAGTCCACGGGTGTGTGGCCGCCTCCCGCACAATGGAGCGCCCCAGGCGCGGCGGGGGTGGAGGAGGAGGGAGGGAGATCTCCAGCTCCGCTGCAGCAGCTGCTGCTACAGTGCCGCAGACCGGCACCGTCCCCGCCCCGCGGGGCAGCGTCCCCGCCGCGGGGGGTGCTTGACGCTGCGCGGGAGGAGCGTTGCCGTTACTCGGAGCGGCCAGAGGCGGGTACTGAGTCCCGCGCAGTCGCCAGCGAAGGGTAACGGGCCTGACCCCGGGCCGGGGCGGCAGGCGGTGTTGAGGGCAGGGCGGTAGACTCCCCTCGGCCGCGTTTTGGCCGCGCGGGAGGGTCACCCACAGGCAGCGGCTCTGTCTGTGTAGGGTTCGCAGCAGAAGTTGCCGCACCTGAGTGTGAAGCTATTGGGGAAAACCAAGCAAGCAAGCGAACAACCGAAACAACCACAACACGGAGAGAAATGCAAAAACACATGCGAAATGTAGGATGCAATTAAGTTTACTTTTAACACTGTCAGTATCCATGTTTTCTTAATATCCTGTAGGCTATTCTTTTCTTCATGGTCACAGAGATGTGTTAAGGTTAATTACTGATCGGTGACTCAAATGGATTTGAATGAGCTTAAGATTTTTTCATTTTAATTTCACTTGCTCATATTTCACAATTTCAAAAGGAAATATTTAAAGTTGCTAATTTATTCTGAGTAAGCTGAATAACTTTAGAGGCATTTTTTGGTGGGGAAAAAACCATGGTTTATGACATGCCTCTGTTTCACAGTTGTGTAGACAGAAGGAACAGTTCTCTAATGGTAAACCATTGTGCCGTAGGTATATGTTGAAGTTCCACTGATAGGCAAGAACTGGCATTTGAGAAGGCTCCTTATTAAACTGAAGTTCATACTTTCCATTGAAAGAAAAATAAGCTTTTGTTGGATGCAGTTTGAAGACAAAACAGGTTAAGAATGACCTGTTATATTATGCAGTCATAAGGCTAATCTCCAAACACCATGCCTGACTTTTTTCTATGTGCTTCTGAATGAAGAATGAATGAAGATTCATTTTACATTTGTCTATCTACATGTCTTCTACTTGCCTCTCACACTGCAGTAAATTCCGGGGGCATTAAAGTGGTGTGAACGGGCTGTAAGAGTGTGGAAAGAGACCTAGCTGTTGGTTACAGACATGGAAGGATGGCAGGCAGAAAGCTAGTAAAATTCTTCTAGTGCTTCTCAGAGTAGTTCATTACTTTTCAGTCTTTCAGCAAACACTGCCAAACTCCTGCAAATTGTATAGCAAGTGTGTCCCAAGCCCCTACAATAACAAGTTCCTGCAAACATACGTGGTACCATGACTGACATTTGCGCAGAAGCTGCACTGATTTCCATAAGAAACCCCACAAAAACAAAGGATATGATTGTGATGATGTGAAACAGCTTGCTGGTTAATTGACTTTTTAGTCAGTGAAAATAAATGTCAATCCTTACCTTTTGCTTTCCTTGATAATATTGAATCCTCAGTATTGAACATTGACCACTTGAATATTGGAGAAATGAGGAGGACTCCACCAGCTTTTCAGTGAGGTATCTGCAAGTGTCTTCACCAAGGCCTAAAGAAAAGGTTTGTGAAGACATAGTCCCTCATGGATTTTTTAAAAGAAATAAATTCTTGGTAAGAGGGAAGAATATTTGAGTTCTGTTGCTTTCCTTTGTTGATGTTATTTCATCTGTTCCTCCGTTTCATCTTAATTTTTTTTCTTCCACTTCATGAACGTTTCATATTGTGTCTTGCTGTACCTGGATTTGGACCACAATAAGCAACATAATCCACATGGGCATTATATATACAAAGTATTTCATTCGGTTAACTTTTCAAGGCCTATATGCACATCTAAACTTCAGCCTAGACAAAAGAGGCAAGTGCATTAGCTACAGGAGACTTGGGATTTTTTTGAGGAAACCATAGGAAATTTCAATTTATACAGATGAGCAACTGCAATGTGTTTTCCTCATGTGTAGCTATTAAATAGAACTGAGAGTAGAGAAGTCTTCTTTCTTCTGTCAGGGTTTCCCCTGGCTTGTTGTTGCATATTGGTTAGGTATAAATTTAGCAAATTTGTACAGTTCAATAGGTAGATGTGTAAAGAAGGAAGGGTGGGCGGGGGGAAATAAGGTGGGCAGGAGGAAAGGATTTGTTTTCTTGACCTTTTACATGAGATGAGTTCTATGGGCTTTGATCCTCTGGAGTTGAATCAGCTGTCAAGCAAAGAAGACCTTGGGTCAAATTATGAAAATGTTTGGGAAACTGATTTTGTTTGCCCAGATTTTGTGTTACCCTTTTAAGTGTGTCGTCAGAAATACCTAACAATCTCGTGGTGCTTTGCGTAGAGCTAGATCTGGACTTCCAGCTACCAGACAGCAGAAGTTATATGTGTAATATGTTAATCCACAGAGGCCTACAAACCTGTGTTTGTGAAAGAAAGAGATGAATTAAATAAAGTTGGCTTAAACTTTCTCATGTGTGTATCTTCTCCAGATAGCCTCTTCTGTGGCTTAAAATGCAAATTACCATTTTTTTAACAGGTCCAAGTGTGTATCATTCTGCTGCCTTACCTAGTACTCTCTATGTAACTTCCGTAAGAGCTTTTTTCTTTGTTTGTTTCTAGTCCTGTACCATCTATGTTTCCTTAACATTTTCAAGGTCTGTGCTTCAGGTCTGCCAAGTCATGAGAATTTCTCAGGTTTTTGTTTGGTAAATTTATTTTGCTATGTGTACTTTTGCTTTCTCCTCTCAGTAGTGAACACATTTGGTGTGCTCGTCCTCTTTCTCTGATCAACTCATCTCTTGCTCTTCAGAGTCCATGTATGCTGATCCTTACACAAAATCAAAAGAATGTGACAGGACAGAGAAAAGGAGTTGGCAGAAGTCACACAGCAGTGTGACTGTGTTGCTTACTGGTTGTTCCCAACCTGTAGGAGATATTGCTAATTCTGATATGTCTTCAGATGAATGCTGTTTGGTTATAATGTTCAAAATTGGCCTAAGAAGTAGTATCCAGAGGCCAGAAAGTCTCATCTTCAGCCAAGTGCTCAAGTTCCCTGCCCACTGTCTTTTCTTAGATGCTATTTTGACCTGCAGTGTTGTCCTTTTCTCCTTGCAGCCCGTCACAGCAGGGATGGAAGATGCCATTTGCCTATCATCCCTGAACCTTCCTTGAACCATAACACAGAATAGTTTTAAGTTAGGACTGAGGAGGTATCTCTACTGGGAAGATAAGAGCCATGAGACTTGAATTTCTGGCAAGAGTGTAGCTGAAATTGAGGTCTCTTACTTCTATATGAAGCAATTCCTGCATGATATATCATTCCTTATTTTTCTCTTCAAGTCTTTTGAAGTGAAGTAGCTGCCATAATTTGTATTGTAGTTTTGCTGCCTGGATCTTCACCTTGCTCAGAGCACAGGGTTTTCTTCCAACCAAGGAGTGGCCTTTAGTTCAAAAGCTGTTGTTTCTGTGTTGCTGTGGGGTTAATCTAAGTTCCCTAATTGAGGAAGTTCTGCATCATCCCCATCTCGCTAGTGAAATTTTGAGGCTGAAGAGAGAAACATCTGAAGTAGCATTTAGAATGTGGCTTTTTCTATGATATTTTCTTTAATTTTGGGGAAATGATTCTGCATGAATTCCACCACGTGCTCTGGATTTCCCTCCCAGAGTTCCTGCTTGGGAGGAGAAACAGCTGTACTGGGGGCATGAAGAGTGAACTTCAGTGTATATCTTTGTTACGCACTCACAGAATCACAGAATCATTACGGTTGGAAAGGACCCTCAAGATCATCTAGTCCAACTGATAGCCGTACACTACTCTTACCCCTAAATCATCTCCTGAAGAAACACATCTATCCTCTTCTTAAAAACCTCCAGGGATGGTGACTCCACCACCTCCCTCGGCAGCCTATTCCAATATCTCACCACTCTTTCAGTAAAGAAATTCTTCCTAATATCTAATCTAAACCTACCCTGGCTCAGCTTAAGCCCATTCCCTCTAGTCCTGTCACCAGTCACAAGGGAGAAGAGGCCAACACCCGCCTCCCTAGAATGGCCTTTCAAGTAGCTGAAGAGAGCGATAAGGTCTCCCGTCAGCCTCCTCTTCTCCAGGCTGAACAACCACAGCTCCCTAAGCCTCTCCTCATAAGGCCTGTTTTCCAGACCCCTGACTAGCTTAGTTGCCCTTCTCTGCACCCTCTCTAGTAGCTCAATGTCCTTCCTAAACTGCGGTGCCCAAAACTGTACACAGTACTCGAGGTGTAATTCTGTTCCACTCCTAAAAATTGCATAAGAAAGAATTTGACTCATCTGGTAAACTACGATTCAGTTGCCAACGATGGTGACTTTTCACACTAAGTTTACTGTAATGGAGAATATATATTCTAAAAGAACCATATTTGAACATGTGATCTAATGTATCACACTTTGATGCTTATAGTATTTTATGTGCCTGTTTGACCTCAGACTCAATTAAGTGATCACTTTATTTAATTTCTTTGTTCTTCTAGATCTTGTTTTTCTAAATGGGAACTGCAGAAAAGTAATGCAAAAAACTTTGCTAATGCAAGACACTGTGAGCATACATGTGCTGTGTTGCTGTAATCTAACTTCTTAGTGTCCTGAAATACATTCTAGAAAAAACAAGACTTAAGGAACATTATTACAGTCTTCATTAAGACTTCTGCACTCAGTTTACTCTTAGAAAGCACAAAACGCTAAACCTAAAAGGTAGAGTGATTCTCCAAAACAATATACATATAAGAACAGATCACCTAAATACAGGAGGAGATCCATTGCATATGGTGCTGCCCTTGGCAGGTATGAAAATCTAAACAATGGCAGTAGTATTTTTAACTGGCCCTTGTTCCAAGAACACAAAGACTTTAGAGTAGAATTCTACTAAGAACACCTGGGCAAAAAAGTTGTAAAATCATTTTGATTCTTTATAAACCTTTTCCAAATTTACTAAAGTTTCTAACGGCAGATCTTGCCACACACAACTTCACACCTGAAAGTCAAATGCTTTTCTTTCACTCCTATTTATGAGCAGCAGTAGTTGTGACTCAGATAAATTATTCTGCAAGTTTATTCCTCAAATCCACCACAGTTCTGTCAAGAATTTTATTGGTGATGAATGCACTTAGGGATATGACTTGACTCATTGAACCCATGTTTGAGTTTTCATACCTGACAAGTGAAAAAGAAAAAAATCCCTTCTGTATTAAAAATTAAACTGGAAAATTAAACAAATTGCAGGCAGACTGGACTGCAGACAATTCTAATGGAAATATTTGAATAAAATAAGCCAACTTTAAGCCCCTGATATAGCTAAGTATTTTTGGCTAATAATGCTTCTGAATATTTTTAAAATTAAGAAGAAAAGCTGCTGTTGAAAACATTGCATGCATAAGGTCTAAACAAAGTTAAACTGTATTGCTCTTTCTTATACTATGCTATTGGAATCAAGTTTGCCTGTCTACGGCATCCAAATGAAGCACTGCAAAAAGCTGTTTCTAATAATTTCTTTTAGATGGGGTGTGCTGTATATGGATGAAAGCAAGGAACACTTCTGAACTATCTACACTCTGTTATGAAAAGATAGGAATACTTCCTCTGAGTGAAATAGGAGAGGAATGAGAGAATGGAAAGTATGGCAGAAGGAATTACAGGGTCCAGATATGCTTCATCTTGCACGCAGTTTTGACATTGCAAGTTAATTTTATCTTTATTCTTTGAAATATATTTTGGAGTAACTCACAGCTTATTGCCCCTGTGCATTAGTAAGTCTTGTTACAGAAACCAGTCATAGCAAGGAGAGGATCAACACAGGAAAAATATGTATTTAAATAATGAAAACAACTAGATACAGGCAAAACCAAGGAGCATTCTTCTTGTCTTTTGAGGGCAAAAACTAAAATTTTCCAAACAGTCTATCATGATGGAATGAGGAGTATTACATCATCTAAGTTGTCTTTGAAACATTGCCCAAAGCAGTTGTAATTTCCTAGCTCCTGAAGGGTGTTTAAAATGAGTGGCTCTTCTCTACCTTGAAGCATTATCTCAGCTGAAAAAGTTAAAAAAACTCTCAGTCTTGAAATGTATGTGTTAAGGTATAAGGTACAAGGTTTACCTCTGGGACATGTTTTGAGATGGTGGGGTTTTTTATCTTAAAAGTTCTAGTAAAAAAGATTCAAATGTACTAAGCATAAATTAAATGGCTAAGAGAAGAATGGGCATTTTCATGCCTTGCCATACTTAAACATCATCTACATTCAGCCTTATTTGGTTGGAGGGGGGGTGGTTTGTTTCTATAAGTAGCTTACATAGTTAAAATATTATTGCTTGTGTTTGCATGTAAATTGCCAACATGTGATTTGATTGTTTGTTTGGTTTTAGTTTCTCTAATTATGTCTGCTATATGAGCAACCATCCTGATTGTGAACTTTTCCCAAAAGTAATAATTCTCCCAAAATATTTGGTAGGAGAAGTTTGAAGTAGATGGTTTGAATTATTTTTTCTGGGGGCCACAACTACTTTTTCAATATCATTGTATATTGTCATGTGTGTGAGAGCCAGTGTGCACCTGTGCAACTGTTTATTCACATTGACATCATAGTTCACAACTGTATTTCTGTAAAAAAAATATTTAAAATATTGTTAATTCAAATACCACAACCTGTTTTACAGGCATCATTATCCTAAATCTGCTGGACTAGATTTCTACTGTCATTACAGTAGATTTCTTGTTTATTGCTCAAGGTCACGGATGTATATTCGTATATGGTGAAAATGGTTAATTTGCCTTTTGAGCTTTAGGCTCAAAGCAGTCCCCTGATTTTTCCCTCATGGAAAATCTTAGCAGCCCTTCCTTGATTATTTTAGGATAAGTCATAGTGTGTGTGTATTTGTTTCACTCAATTGATAGCTTTAAATTCAAACACAGTAATTCTTTGTTCCTGTTGCCATTGATTCCGGGACAATGAAATTATTTTACTTTATGCAAGCCACAGCAATGAGCAGCACTTTAAAAGATGAAACCAGGTGAAACTATTCTTCAAATATGTCAGGCTATACAGAATACTGCAAAGCAAAATATGTCAATTTTAGCATAATACTTTTTTGAAGGCTACATGATTCATAATCTACTGTTTCTCAAGTACCCTATATGCCTGCCATCACCTGACTGACTAATGAGACTGCAAGCTCTGTGCTAATCAGCAGAGATCAAAAGAGGCAGTGGTCTTAACCTTGCATCGATCCAGAGTGAGGCAAGCCACAAGTGGATAGCGTTATTCAGAATGTTTTGGGGGTTTTTGGGGGGGTTTGTTTGGGTTTTTTTGCTGACAAGAGGAACAAGTGTGAATGCTACAGGTTTTCTGCTCATCTGCTTATCATCACAGATCAAAACATTCAGAAGGGGAATCAGTATACTTCAGGAATAGAGGAATTATCCAGATTTCTTCTCATTGACCTCTATATGACCCTACAGTACATTTTCTGATCTCAGACTACATGTCTTCTTATCTTGATGTCAGGAATAACCTATAATAAAGGCAACCACTAAACATTTCTTGGAATTTGGTACAGCGGAGTACTGCCCTGTTTTGCTAAGATGGTTGTGGGTGATTTTAAAACTCTGGTCCTGTTCTGATCATAACATAACATTGGAGGAATGGTTCAAACCCTCACACATCTCTGGGAAGGCAGAAAAAATTCAACTGACCTCAGTTACTCAGATTTTTATTGATTCTTGGCTGAGCTACAGTAATGAGAAGCATGAAAGCTTAAATATTTAGAAAACACTAGGCAATATAAAATCCTGAAGCACATTTTCTGCTGAAGCTACCATAAACAAATTGACTCTTCTCTTTGCATGCCATCAAGTTCACGGCTTCTGTCTTAATATTCAGGGAGTTTTTGGCCCAGGATATCCAGGAATTTTTTGAGCTGTATGTATGATGTCTCTGTCTTTCTGGCTTGATGGAATGTGCTACAGTAAAAAATTGAAGTGCAGCCTCTGTAAGAGAGAGGACTTCTAAGGGATATATGCTAAAGTACTATGAAACTGATTGCCTAAGGAGTTAGGAACTAACATTTAACTGCACCTTTGTGTCCAAATACTGCACTTCTCTTTGTTGAAGCTTTGTCTAGATTGATTAATTAGCATGAAGGGCGTTTGTTTGTTTTAAGACTGCCTCTCAGTCATTAAGGAGAAGAATTCAAATGTCATAGCTGCTAGTAAAACCCAATCAGAAAGCAGTAATGTTACTATGCTTACCATAGTTTAGAAGTCACGTGCATGGATGCCATTACAGAGTGCCCTAAGATTTCAGAGGGTCGGGAGGAGAGGAACAGATGCCAGGTTCCAGATCTTCCAGAAATGCCCTCCGTTTCTGGTACAGCTACTCTCTGAGAATAGGCAGGTGAAATGTAGAAGTTGGACTAAAGTTGTATCTCCTTGTAGCCTTGCTTTTCTGCCTAGATCCAGCTGTTCTAACGAGCCTATTTCCTTTGTACTGCCTTAGTCATGGCACTTGTCCCAACCAACACTAAAAATAGTTTCTGTAGTAAATGACCTTAATCTTTTCATCACAGTGAGTTGCATACAGTTATATGCAAGAGTACATGCAGAAACTCTGACATGGAAGCTTTGTAATTCTTGAGTTTCTTAGTGAAAAATTGAACCTCTGCAATCTCTGTGTCTGTTCTATCTCAAACGTATTTTTTGGAAAAATACTGAAATTAGAAATATTAGTATCTTTCTATTTTACAAGGTATTAATTATCTCTTAAGTTCTTAAATATACCTGTTTTCAGATAAAGATGACATGACATGAATACATGACATGAATACATGAAACACATCATCTATGTCAAGCCCTTTAGAAGACAGTAAATAAGCTACGAATTTCTCTCTGTTCCAGGTAATTTTATCCCAATGTCAAAGGAAAGCGTGATCTAGAAATCTAAATATAATGCAAAAGACATGATTTGTAACTAAAAACACATCCCATTTTCAGGAAAAGCAGAAACAAAACCAAAAATAAAATGTACCCTAGGTGAGATGCTTCCTTTTTCTTTTTTTTTTTTTTCTTAATTTGTTGTTATTGCTGTTGTTATAAAAGTTTTCTGCATAAATGGACTTTCATGTTCCAGTTTTGACTTTTCAGCTCTTTGTGACAGCAGACCATCCTTCCTGTAGGAATCAGACTGTTATTGTAGGTGGCACTGAAACACTAGTTGGAAATTCAGTTCCTGAGCCTGGTCCTCCCTCTAGTGGAACACATACTCTTCTCATGAGTAATTCTGGGGAAGTGTAATGGAAATATGTAAACTTGGCAATGCATGCTGCTGCTTCTCCAGAATGTCTTAAAATGGCTTAGAAAACCGAATGGATAAGGTTTGCTTCTATAGCCAAAGTAACTTAAATGATACTCCATCTGGACCACCTGCTGGCTAGAGCCATTGCTGGAGAGCAGAACTAAGGTGGCTGTTTTTACATGCTTTGCTTTTGGGAGTCCTTGGTGCTGGGGAATATTCTGTATGTGTGACAGGTAATCAGCTGTCTGTAGCAGAGATGTGACTTCCTTCTCCAAAACTTTGCTTCAAACAGTAGTTTTTTAATTGGTTTGCACTAATAATCTGAAGTAAAATTATTGTAGTTCAGAGATGAAATGGCCATACCAGTCCCAGAATCACTGAATGTTAGGAGTTGGAAGGGACCTCGAAAGATCATTTAGTCCTTTTCAGCATGCTCTGTTTCAGATTTAAAAAACAAAATCAAAACAAAAAAGCAACCAACAAAAAACAAACCTTTTGTACTATTGAAGAGAAGCTAGTGAAGGACTCTTAAGGAGAAATGCTGTGTAGTTAGAAAAACCACATTCAAAACCAGCCTAGGAAATGCAATATCAAACAGTACATAGCCCATCTTTCTATTCATGTCATTTTTGCTCAAACATGACATTTCTGTTTGCATAACAATAGGCTACTGATGAAGAATAGAAGAGGTTTGGTATGAGACTGGAGATCATGCACCTGTCTTGGGTTCATATAGAGAATGTAATATGCATTTAAAGAAAGAAACAAAGCTAGGCATACAGTTGCATACCAGCAATTTTCAATTATTTCCATGAAGAATGACTGAATAACATATAAACAATTTTAAAAGGTAAATCTGAAGGCCAGTCATTTGCCTGGCTCAGTAATGTCTGGCAGAATCTCATTTGTGGCACTGAAGTCCGTCTGCTCCCACCACCTTCATTACTAGCATCAGACCATAGCTTTTCTTAGATAGTTAGGAGAATAAAGGTTATCAGAACATTAAAAGTTCAAAAATTCCTATGTATATTGATGCACTTCATTGATACACTGTGTTTTACTAATATGGTTTTGAAATTTGTTAGTCTTTTTTAGCCAGTTATATATCAAATAACATTTTTATTTTAACACAGTAAATAAATAAACAGCATTATCATAGCTTCAACCTGTAACTAAAGAACCTAATTTTGTTTTTTGTAGGTCAGTTGGAATATATTCACTAGAAACAGATCATGAAAGAACACCAGGGATCTAGATTCTCTAGATCAGCAGAAATAGTACAAATGGGAACAAAATTATGCGAAAATTTTGAATTTTCCTGAATTTTGTCCATATCTTTAAAGTCTGTTGTAAGCTTTTGAATTACAAAATGTTAAGGCAGGAGTGCACTAAAAATGTAAGGATAATAAACAGAAAAGATATTGCACAGTACTTTGTAAATATTTTCTTAAGTATATTTTTAAGTGGTTTGTGATTTATAGAATATGCCTGTGTGAATTGTACCTCCCACCAGTAGCTTCTTGACACAGAGAAGAACAGGTTGTTGCAGCTGTCAGCTAATGAAATGACTCCTGCAGTTAAAGTAGTTGCAGCTTTGGAGTGAAAACTGTGGTTCTGACATTTTTGGCAACATACACCGATGTCCTGCGGTAAAGAGTTTTTGTTTTGTCATGATGTATAAGTGCTGCAGTGAGCAAAGACCATGAAGACTGGAGTATCAAAAATCATTTTATCGTTAGTGTGCTGTTAGGTTTTTTTGCTGATAAGGAGAACATTGCCAAATTTTGTGCAGAACATAATCTTAGAGGTCAATGCAGTTTCAGTATGTATGACTACTTTCTAAAATGTCAGGCTTAAAAAAAATAGTGAGAGATTGCCTTTACAGAGGGTAATCACCTATCCACATTACAGCCACATTTTGGCTGTCTGGGCACAGGAGGAAATATCTTCCATGTGATATTAGTACTTCTACTTGTAAGGCCTTTGTGTCAAGAATTGTGTCATCTTGAAGGTGTGATGCACCTAGTTATTTTTGCAAATTAGCAAATATCATGCAAATGAATGGATAAATAGCTTAAAATATTATGATTCATTACTGCACTGCTTATGACTGTGCATGTAACTCAAAAAGAGATGACTCTGATGCTAGCATTTATACCTTATTTCTCTGACTGTAAATGCACCTACAGACCTTTTATTACAGTTTGACTGGAGGGCTGGTGAATAATCTCAGCATGGTTGAGCAGCAAATGTTGGAAGATAATTGGATCTGCAGGCTAAGATAGTATGAACGTGGAAGGTCTGGTAGGGAAGATTGATAGACTTATTTTACATTGTGTTTGAAATCTACTTTTTGTTTGTAATTTTATGTAGAAGTTAACTTACCTTTAAAAATTTCAAATAACAAGTTTTGATTCAGATGAAAGATTGAGGTTAATGTTCCTTAAGTAATGCCTTTGTAGTTATAAGCTGGTAAACAGAATATGCTAAAGAGTCCATTAAATAAAGTGTATAAGCCTTTAATTAAATTGTGAAGCTGTTTATACAGTACTTTAAAGGGAATTTTTGAACGCAAATTCAAACATTAGGCTGCGGATATTGAAGTATTATATGTCCTACAGAAACAGCATGCTCATAGTTTGGTGGTGGTGTTTTGTTTTGTTTTTTTTTCCTCTCCCAAGTGAGATTTCAATGCATTACTGTATATTAAAAGACAAACAAAAAATACAGCCAAAGTATTCTGGAAGAATTCTGGCCTTCTTCTTTTAGCTCTTTACAAAGCTGCTAGTGGATTTTAAATTTATTTATTTATTTATTTATTTTTTTTTAGTAAGGGTGGTTTGGGCATATGCTGCTGCAATAAACCTTTAATAATATTGTTACCCCTTAGTCCCTTGTCTATCCGTTCTGTCTGATTTTGGTAAGAAATCTGTTCTTTTATTCCTGTTTATCTGAGGACATTTAACAGTTCAGGGTGATTCATTTTGTTTGCTTCTTTGCAAAGTTATTCTATTGAATACATATTTGATGAAGCCATAGTCTTTGAGATAAAGCTTGTTCGAGAGAAGGGGAATACAACACAAATGACTCTGAGTCATGCTGTTACTCATGTTATGTTTCACAGTGGTGTTGACTAACGGACATGTGGTCTAGTACCTGTGATTGGGATAATTTTATGTTGTTCTCTTCTTAAAAGTTTCAAACAGGTAAAGGAAACTTGGTCAATTACAGTGACATTCATTCTCTCTTTATAGCTAATCTTAGAATTTGCTATCCAAGGATTCAGTTAATTTGCTAGAAAGATTCAGGTCTGAAAGATATGTAAGTTCATACAAGAAGCAGAGGAGAGAGACCCAAAGTAATGTCCACAATATTTTTCTTCTCTTAGTCTTGCTGAATGGTCAATCAGTGTATACTTGTTGGCTGGCTAATGAAAAGCGAGCTGCTCTAGATCAGTCCCAGATCCTTTCCTAGTTTATTTCTCCAGATAACTTTGCTGTGCACTAGTGTGAAATTGGGAAATGTGGAATTGACCTGATGAGATGCACTTGTTTTCCACTGTGACTGGAAGGAAGGGGGATGAATTGTAGCTGAGAATATTGAAATAGAACAGGAGAAGAGATTTGGGACCTGGATCTTCAGGGAGGCTCCTCAGCACAAGCTGTTCATTGCAGTCACCTATTGGATCTGCCTGTTATGTTTTCCAGAAGAAGCTGAACTGCACAATTTTCAGAGAGGGGGGAAAAAGAAGTGTAGCTAGTATACTATCAGTAGTAGTTCCCGAAAATGTGAAAACATTCGCTAGGTTTACTGTCATGAGACAAATCCAGAAGTTGGTTCTGACTCTGTTCTTCACAAATGCAGCTACCAAACCCCTCTGTTCTACTAAAAGACGTTATATGAAACAACTTTACTTTGAAAGTTGACCAGCTATGTGGGATTGAATAAAATGTGAGGTATTTAGCTTTTATCACTGCAAGAAAGGACAGTTAGAATGTCTTTAGCCATTATTATTCATTGTTAGTATCTTAAATGAATAGTGCAAAATACATAATGGTGATATTTCACTTTAATAGACATATTTATTACCTGGCTCTGAATCCTGCTTTGTAACCACAAATAAATGGCAGAACCTTTGAGCACTCTGATGTAGAATATTACATTTCTTTTGCCTGCCACAGAGCCTTTACTTTTACCAGTGTTTAGAAAAAAATGTTAGAATTGGTAAAGTTTGTGATGGAAGTACATACTTTCACTTCTATAGTTATGATCTGTACATTTCAATTCTAACTATACTATGACAGAAGATTTCAGTTATGTTCTTTCCAGGCTTCAAACTAAAAGGCTTAAACTATTAAAAAATACTGAAATTGAGATTCAGAGAACATGAGCTTCAGCCTAACTCTTTGGTTTGATTCCTGTAGCAGCTACCTGGGATTCAGTCCTTGCCTTCAGTCTCACATGTTACATAGTAATTGGCACCCAGGACTTTCTCCTTTCTGGAGATTGAATTAACCTTTGGCTGGAGAGCTCCTGTTGAAAAATGTATAATCCATAATACCATATTGTTGTACAGTATTGTCATGGAAAAGGTCCTAAGTGAGTTTGATAGTGTTACTCAGTGTTTCACAAATCTTCTCTGTCACATTAGTAATCGAGAGGGAATTAAACTTACTTGAATTCACAGAAAATTGGCTTTCCAGTTAGATGTAAATTGCTACTTTTCTTTCAGGGTTATCAAGCAACAGCATCACTATTAACAAACCCCAAGCCCTTACTTCTAGTACTCATTTATACTATCAATCTTTGGTAAAAGTAACATCTGTGTGGTTATGGTATCTTTAGTTTAAAAAAATTATAATAGTTGGTTTAATTTTTTTTCCTAAGAATCAAAAGTAATTAAACTGCATCTTGTAGAACTGGTATTTTAGAGCATCAGTTTCATGCAGGAGTCTGAAGACAAGTATCTGTATGCAGAAATTCTAACTCAAAGGTTCAGTTCACTTGCAAGCAAAAGATGTCAGTTTGGGGAAAAATCTGCCAGGTGTGGACAATCTCCTAATAAGCATCTGCCCAGTAATCAGTATGTACAAGCTTTGCTTTTTTTTTTTTTTTTTTTTTTTGGCATCATTCATGCCTCACCCATGCACCCCCAAAACCAGGGAATGCAGTGTTACAAAGTCAGCATCACACTTGGCACAGATCTGTCCAACTACATGGCTTTAATGAAGCTGTGCCAAAGGACAGCAGATGCAGATTCAATTCTTTGTCTGGAGGTTGAATTTAGCACTATGATCTTTGTCATGATACAAATGCCCATTCCTCATGCAAAGTGGTTATGAATAACAGTATGCTGATTTCCATTGATCTCTCCAGGAATAGATCAGTCAGGACGAACAATTTTCAAGTAATGAGGGTGATAATTGTGAGTGCATTTCTCCACGTATGAAGAAGAAGATCTACTTTAGGTTTTTTTAGATAGTGTGGTGTTGAGAACAGGCTGGTGAAGCTTACAGAAATAGTTGTAAATAAGACAACAGGTAATGAAGATGCAAGAGCTTTCTGGGAGATTATCAAAAAAACCCAATCTCCAAACCAACACCAAAAAAACCCCAAACAAAAAACTCCCAAATCTTCAACCAACCAA
Organism: Galbula dea; assembly: GCA_013399015.1. Taxonomy (NCBI): domain Eukaryota; kingdom Metazoa; phylum Chordata; class Aves; order Piciformes; family Galbulidae; genus Galbula; species Galbula dea. The sequence continues at coordinate 906,036 of VWZX01004365.1, forward strand.
CTAACAAAAATCCCAAACAAATCCCAAACCAAAACAAAAAAGCTCTCCAAAACCCAAACCAACCAACCAACCAACCAACAAAAGGGAAATAAGCCCAACTACCTAAACTGAAAATTAAAAGTTGTTTCTGTGGACATATACATTCTATATTTTAAGCAAACTTAAGTGAGAAAATTTAAAAGAGCAGTAACAACTCTTTATGTGCTTCTTAGACAATTATTTTGAAATGTTTACCTTTGGGAATGAACAATATTAAAAGCTAGTATACCATAAATGGAAAAGAAGATAGACTGTAAATTTATAGTTATTAAAATACGTAATTGATTTCAGTGTGACAAAGTGATTAGCACTACTTGTAGTAGCAAACCCAAATATTTTTGAACTCCTCAGCTGAGGGAAGTCACTCCCATTATAGCCAGGTTAACAGCTGTCAGAATACTGGGGTTCACAATGAGAGCTGTTGAAAGATTTCATAGTTATTATAAGTAGTGCTGAAAAAATAGCAAATAAATAAATTATGCTATTATGTGTATTGACAGATATGAGAAATCTTAGACTAAATTATTTCTGTTTTCCAAGTTTAAAATGAGTAACTGTGGCAATTGATTACTTCTTTTGCATTCCCTCTGTTGTACCACCAGCTTTATTGATTGGTTTCAATTAATGTATGCCAACAAGTAAATTAACATAGCACCTGAGGCATAATTCTCTGGTGGTTCGCATACACTGACTTCTTACCATTCTTGGGGTTTTAACTCCTACTGAGCATATTGCTGGGAGCTACGATATTTTTCAGTCTGGACACAGACATTACCCATGGCTCTAATGACAGGTCATTTACAGCAAACCCATGTTTCACTGCAGAGATGTCTCTTTAAGTGACATCTTATCAATGGCAATTCAATTAGTCAACGTTAAGACTTTTAAGATATATCCCACAGTGTGTCACACAACACTAGCTATTTTGCATTTTAAATGTTAGCTTTTGTCATTGTTATACTGCTTTGATATACATAAAAAATGCATCTTCAGTACAATTCTTCATTCAGAACTCCATGGAAAACATTTTCTGTGTTAAAACTAACAGCCTTTGTTCCCAACAGTGCTGTCAGATGAAAAGACTTCTGGACTTGTACTGTGGACAGGAGCTTTTTGAGGCTGGTGCTCATCCTATCACCATATCCTGCATGTAATTAATTACTGTAAACATCAGATCTAAGCATCTGAAATATCAGAGCATCTAAGTGTCTAAAATATTCAGCTACTGCAATATAAATGGGATATAGATAAAAATACTAATGTGGTGGATACAATCTATAAATACATGCAGAAATATAACATTTTTTTAAAAGTAGCCTAGTAGCTACTTACCTGGAATGTTATCTGGGATAATTACACAGTGAAGACATCCTGTGAAGGCATGGTCTTACTCTGCATCACCCAACCAAGCACGCTGGGGATGAACCACACTGCTCTCTCTAAAAAGTGATTGCATGCTGCAGTCCTTGAGAAGAAGGTATTTTATGGAGTACTTACTATGGCACGGTGCAATTACATTGTTCTTCAGTGTACAGTCCTCCATGTGCTGCACATACACTGTTCAGTATAAATAAACATTAAGCAAAGGAGCTCTGTTCTCAAGTTCTGCTGTGTAAAACCCAGAGCAACTGCACTTTTATAAATATAGTTCATTTTATTTAGTACATGCTATAGATGCATATTGGGAACTCTCTATTGGAAAATGAGCAACAAACCTGAGTTTAAAAAGAATCTAAATATCTGCTGGTTGTAATTGAGCATAGGGTCTTCCAACCTAACCTAGAAATATTGAATACTTAGCGTTTAACCTTCCTAAATTATGTCTTCTAACTTTGCAGTGGTGAACGTGAATGACTAAAGACACAAGCCCTTTTTTTCCCACTTACATACAAAAAATAATGTTTCTCAGTCTTTTCAGTCAGACTAAAATGTTTTGGGGGTCTGTACTTTCTTACTTCTAAACCAGTATTGTCACATGTTCATCTTTGAGTTCTTGTATCATCAAAGAATTGTGATTTAAAGTTAGTTTTGCCATTATTACTGAGAAATAAAATACACTTCTTGTTTACATGGAGAAAGTACTGTAAAGGCAAATCAGCTGGTGTGTTTGGCAATACTGTAAGCTAAGTGTACACAGTTAGTATCCCTGATAAGCTATGTGGTATTAGAAAACACCAACTTGATTGATATGCAACATTATTTTAAAAGTACATGCAACATCTAATTCAGTATTCAGAAATCCATGATAATGAACACTTTTAACTAGTTTCAAATTATTGAATTACTGTTCTGAGATCAGATTTTTATGGAGGATAACACTGTAAGGTAAAGCTCATTAAAAGATTAAAAAATGTAATTAGATTGAAGTTAAAAAGAAATCGTGGGCAAATTAATCCTAATAGAGCTATGCTGGTTTGTAATTAACGAAAATTAACTCAGGAAGAAAACAGATCAATTATATCCACCAATTTTTGCTAGAAACAGTTTTTTATTTATGTTAGCAATACATATATGTTTATGTGCATGTGTGTGTGGGCTGAGATATGAACATATATTTTCAGGGTACATCTTTGTTAGTGTGTTAGTCTGAATGAAGAGCATGCTTTTGAAGTGCTTCTTTTCCTTTCTTTCTTACCATGCTTTGGTTTACGTCATGTGGAGCTTTTGCAGTGCCTTAACTTGATTCCTTTCAGATGAAACTCCTATTCAGATTTGGAAGATTTAGCACACTCCAGGAGTGTAACTAATGCACTCCAGCTGCAAATGGGTGTTCAGTCTATAGGGTCAGAATAGAGCTAATCTGAAATAAAAAGCCTTGAAAGGTGTGTATTATGGACATGTGTTGTCAGCATCAACTGTTTCTCTCTACAGGGTTGCTGCTATCCATCCATAAACCATCTGCTAACCTAGACATAGTCTTTGAATTCTTACATATTTATTATTTTATTTTGTGATTCTCTGTAAAGAATGACACTATTCTTACACAACTATAGCAGGTGCTTCTATAGTACAGCACAAAATAAGTATATACATGTATTCAGTGAGATAGCTGATTAGAACATCTTCATTGTTGTGTAATATTAATATGTTGCAAAACTTGCAGGATCTACATCCCTCAGCAGAAGCTTACATCTGTGGCCTGAGCCATCTCTTGACACTGTCACTGACTTTTAAAAGTTCATCCTGAAGTTTGTTTAGGTTATTATTCAAGTTACTATACAATACGACTAAGCTAGTTGGAGTATGTGTAACAGCCCTAAAATTCTCCTACATTGAACTCAATCTCTTGCTCCAAAGTATAAATTCCAATATGAAGAATACTTCCTATCACTACACTTAGAAACATTACAGATTTGAGTATGAGTTACTGTCCATAATAAGTGATTTGCAGAGCCTTTCAGAGGTGTGGCAGGGATTTTACATTTGCATGTGCACAAGTTTTACAACCCAAACATCCTTCTTTCATATCTCTCTAAAGCAAGTGTTCTTGTTACCATGCTGTTCAACAATGCTTTGCTTTTATGCATTTGATTAAAACTGAATCACTGGGGAATATTAGCCCACATGACAAAATCATCATGTAATTTGGCAGAAGCATAGCACAGTTGACAGAGCCTGCTTAGTGAAAGCCCCAGGACAGAGCTAGCAGAGGGAATAAATTCACCTTTGACCAGAAGCAAAAGCAATGCCTTTTGGATCAGGAGTTAAAGCCTTGCCATAAAATGTTCCATCTGCTTCAACAGCAAACACTTAAATGCTTGCCACAAGAGCACTGAAATCTGAGCTTTTCAGAGATATGTAATAAATTATAGTATTGCTTATATCCCTTAAAGTGAAATTATTTAGCTACTCCCATATTCTGAAAGACCTGATTGCATGCTTAACTTGATCTATGTAAAGGGTAACTTCGTGTGCCTCAGCATTAGGAGAAATTATTTCGTATGACTTTGTTTGATTCTCTAATTAAAGTTGCAGGAGAACATATTTTTCTAGCTTTGGATGTCCAGTTCAGGATAAGGTAGCCATTTAAAATGGAAATATCACCATGTTTTCTAAAAATAAGAATTTCCAAAAAACACCACTACTTAAAAACTTTGCTTTCCAGTATATTTAACTTTAATGACTTTTGTTTGCCATGTCTCATTTTGTAAATCCATATTTTGGTGGTTTAATGTTATGACTTTCTGCATGGGTTTTACTTTGTTTTATTCTGTGTTCTGAGCCAATTTATAGATATACTTGTTTAGGGTTTGGTTTTGCTTCTCCCGTTCCTGTTAATAGGGAAATTGAAAAACAGACAAGAAGGACAAAAGTATTGTTGAAAAGGAATATGATATAAACCAGCGATGTATTGGCAGGCAGAACTGACAGCCTGAGGCACCCTAATGAGAAAATCCTGCTCTGATACAATAGGAGGAAATAATTTTTTCCTGATAAATTTTTTTAATCTCTCTCTCTTGCCCAAATTACATATCTCTGAATAACATGAAATCATCTGCCTTCATTTCAGCTTTGTAGTGTGGATCCTGCTTTCAAACTTCATTTTGTGACTTTGAATTGTTTAGGTGGAGCCATGATAATTTCTGGCTCTCAGCCTTTTATAATACCACTTAGAAAGGAAAACTTCTGCGTGCCAGAATCATAACACTGAATACCTGGGAGTTTCTACTGAATGAATTAACCTCAGAATAATCCCCAGTTAATCTCTATCGATTCGTGACCTAAATGGATACATCTCAGGAGAAAGCTGGTTTATGAAACAGAGCCTTAGAACCAGAGTATCTATATTAAGGACATGTGTGTTGTATTTCATCTTTAATTTAATCAAGATGTGAAATAGCTGTAGTATAACATAAAAATACACCAGTTTTTGTTGGAGAACTTTCTGGAATTTATAGTGCATGTATGTCATTGTATGTCCCAGTAACTTGTCACTTCATTGGTTGTTTAATGTTTATTGAGAAAAAGATAGTTTTGCTAACAAAATAGTACATAAAATCTGGCTCTGATTTGTGAAATTCTTTTATATCCATCCATCCATCCATCCATCCATTACAGAATATTCTATAATGTGGAGACGTTATTTTATGTCCTTACTGTCATTCATAAAAAATTTAAGTAATGTGCAAAAGCTAGTAGTAGAGATGTTCTTTCTGACTGTGAAACTGGGGATAGTTTTCTGGGAAGTGTCCTGACATTTTCTCTACAGTGCAGAATATTTATGGTGCTAATAGAAATGTCTGAGGCACAATTAAAGTCAGGAATAGTTCCTCCTGGGTGTGTAGTCTTTAAACCAGGAGACCTTTTGAAGGTAGACCAAAGATTTGAACATCCTATAGCAGTATTTTTTCTTTGTGAGCAATATAGCACTTAGATCTGGAGAATATAAAAAAAAAAATACCATGAAATCAGTTCAGGTGGCAATTTACCAACCACAATCATCTCAGCCAACTAGTGCTTAAGAGTTTATTTATGTTAAGCATAGTATGTTCCTGTAATTCTAAAGCAACATTTTCAAATATATGCAACTTACACTTTTCTTAGATGTCGCTGTGAGTTTGGTCTCCTGGCTTCCCATACTGCTGTGGCTGATAGGATATCTCCTCCTTTAGGCATGCTGGAAGCAAGAAGCCCTTCAGTGGGTTACTCAATTATGAATTGAAGGGTGAAGGTAAAAAATGTAGGTCTATTTGTATTTCTAATTTAGCTTTGCTGATGTACGTAAGTGCTCAACGTACATATTCAAAGTCAATGTATTGGCTCAATTCTGGACTGAGAGGATGGTTGTTGTTCATACTTGAAGCAAACACCTCAAATTTTTTGTTTGTTTATTGGCTATATTTGATAGCATAATAAGTGGCATAACTGCTCTCAAAATAAGTTTGTGAAACAGTATTTGTCTCCTGGTGATGTTCCTCCTGTAAGGCTGATGTGAACTTTTATTCTATCATTTGTTTTAGAACTAAGTGCTCAAAGGTTGTAGTGTGTTATATTCTGCATGTTTGACACATCATAACTTTCATAGTTTCCTAGAGATCTAGTTTATATATTTTGCCCTTCTTTCCATCCAAATATTTGAACTGTGGAAAGCAGTAAACTCCTACAGCTATGCAGCTAGAAATCTCAGTGAAGCACAGGTGCCAAGCTTTGAGGGAAAATGATGATATGTTGTTCTATGCTGCAAAGTGACTGTCCATAATTTCAGCTTTTAGTTTTATCTGGCACTTTCTATGATAAAGGGCCATCTCCAAGTTGTTTTGAGACACTTCACAAAATCCACTGCAGAACAGATGCTGTGTTAATGCAAGATGCCCGTGTGAATTTGTGTGTACTAACGATACTTCAGAGTAGAGTCCTTTCTGCTTTGTTCTTGAGTTTCCTTTATCCTTTACTGCCACTGATGCCCATGTTGGGGTTTCCATTATGACTTACTCTTTTCTCTCTTATAGTTAAAATTAAAAAAATATCGCTTTGAATTTAAAATAAATCCCTGACCTTGCTGTGCTCACTGTGTTTATGGACTTAGGCCTTGACTCAGAAGTAGTTAAAAAGTAAAAAATTTAAAGCATGTACTGTGTCTAGTGAGGCCATCAAAGCCACAAGGTATGTTGAGTCCTGGCCCTAACATGAAAGTGGGGAACATCATCAACCTAGGCTTTCTGCTGTTTATTTTGGTGGGAATTTTCTCACAAGATCATTCATTAATTTCAGGCAAACAAAATGCTAACTTTATGAGTAAAGGGCTCAGAGTCTTGCCAGAGTGATTTAGAAACGTATGTCTACCTATCTGTATACTTCAGACATCAGGGGTTGAAGTATGATAGTTCTCTTCCTTGACTTCGTAAATAACTTAGATTAACAAGATCCAGATGTTTTAGAGCTCTCTGTAGCTATGAGCCCAAGAAATTATTTATCTTTTGAAAGGAAGACCCCTTACTTTTTCAGTAGTTCTTGCATTTTATTCAGAGTTTAACAGTTTAGAGGTCTTGTTTAGTTCTTTTTTAAAAAGTCCATTTTCTTTAAGCCATCGGTGAGAGGGCATACTTGGAAGGAATGAGAATATGTTAGTGAATGTGTGATAGAATGTGCAATATTCAGTGCTTCCAGAAAATTCAGTACAAGATTTCCTGAAGACACTTAGTCTTCTGAACGTCATTTTCAGTATTTAAAAGTTATTTAAAGGATACATGTTATCCTTTGAACAAAAAAAGGACAATATTTGAACTATGATATGGAGGTTTTCTGCATTGATTTCTGAAAGGCACATAGCAGATATTTTGAGTTTTGCCTCAAAATTCAGGCAGTTATCTTTTATATATTTTTGCTGAAAAATAGTCTTCAGTAAGAAGTTAAACATTCTTGTTGATTTGTGCAGGATTATACGTATATAAAAGTGTCAGATTTTCTTGTGAGTTTCTCCTCTCTGTTTAGCTGTGTTTAGATGTTGCATAACAGTGAAGGAAATGCTAGATGCATTTTTATCAAAAGCTATATACAGAAGCTTGTGTTTTCCACAAGCAATATTGTTCTCCATTTTCTTAATTAAAAAATTGTGGCTTTACCTTGGATAAATATTAGGTGGGTTTTGGTTTTTTTTGTTTTTTTTTTTTTAAATTATGTGTACTTTAGCTTTGTTTCAGTGTTAGCATTTTGATTGTAAAAATAGCACCTGCTTAAAACTCAAACACTTTAACATTTTATCATTAAGTTTCCTGGAAGTGCCAGGTAGCATAAGCAGAGTTAAATTAGTAGAAGCTGATTGTCACATCTGTTATTTAAATCAGAGTTGATTTTTTTTTTGTGCCATTTTTAATTGTTTTAATTGTTTAGACTTTTTTTTGCTAGTTCCTTCTAATATACTAAATGAATGTTTCTCTGATAGAATTTCAAAACTTACATGTGGAGGTATTAAAATATTCTTTCCATAAATAGCAAAAGTGTTTTGGTAGAAAATCATTCAGGAATATAGGTGTGGACATCTCTGGACTGCTGTGAGTGGTATTTTCTCTCTAGAGCTTTATTTCTTAGGTCTCCTTTTAGGCAGCAGTCGGGATGGAGTAACACTGATTGCCACAGTGATTGATGAATGATTGCATAGCTCTAATGGGACAAATAGAAAGAAGAAATGAAAGGGTAGAGAGACATCCCATCATGCCTAGTTAGAACAGTACCCTGTACACTAATGTTATATTTTATGGTTATTTATCCCCTGGCACTATTTAACACCACCAATTTTGAAGATAAATGTTGTAAAAGCGATTTTATCCTGCTGCTATGAAAATGTGCTTTTAATAGATTTAGGTTTTCTCAGGTCATAAGAAAGAAATAGAAAGATTTTGTAGCTTTCTAAAAGATTATGTTATATACAGAGTTTAAAATGTCATAAAGCAGCTTGAAACACTATAGGGAGTCTGTGCAGTAATTGGAAAAATGTTTCATACTAATGTTTGGATTACATTAGTGTGAGCCATAGGCATACAGTTTGTGACAATAAACATGTCTTTGCTTAATTGTAATTATAGCTTAAAAAAGGCTTAAAGAAAGCACGTGTGAAAGGTACTTTGGTGAGTATGGTTAATGCCATTTTAATGCGCTTAAGGCAGAAGACAACACTCCTAAAGACCAACTCTGGCTTGCACATGCTGTTGGTAGACCAGCTTTATAGTTTTGTTTAATAATATTTATTAAGGTGGGGAGTTTCTTAGGACTCCTCTGGTCCACCCCCTCTCCTCACAGACTAGCAACTAATATATTTGCCAGCCTGTGTCTGTTCTTCAGATTAAATTACTGTTAACATATGAGCAGATTCTAATCATTATTCAATACTGAGCTGTACCAGATTTTCACTGATGCTGTTGTCTTCAGACATGTTACATTTTTAGTCAGGGTAGCAAAAGATAGAAGAATCAGAATCACCCACCTTTGAGATGTTACTTGAGGAAAAAAGAATACAAAGTTACATGTAATATGAAGACATCAAGCAGCATGCTTTATTGGTTGGCTTGGATTTTTAAAGAAAATTCAAGACGTAACTGCTGTTTTCACTGCTGTCTTGAAAGACCTTAAAAGTAATGTTGAACAGAATAACTGACATATAGCCCAAATACTTGTGATTGTAGCATCTGTGGTATGTACTAGCTTCCACAGATGACATGGATCATGGAAGCAATGTGGATAATTTGGCTTCAACATGAGCTACTTACACAGAGCCTTCATGAGTTTTCACTTGGTCTTTGGTGTGTATTACAACCTGCACCTTCATATGGGCACTTCCGTTGTTAGCAGTGGGAGATAGATTAAGATGGCTGGGTAAAATAGCACATGCAGTACCCTAGCTTCTGATTGCTGGATAGCTGCAGGTTAGATTTTGTACTGGGCATGCAGTTCCCTATCCTAACCCTGCCTTTTCCATTTGCAGTTATAGATAAGATGACACACAGTACTGTGTTCAAAGTTTCTGCAGAAACAGCAGTCTGTCATTGGGCATGATCTGCTGATGAGCATCTTCTGTGTAGTGGAACCTACTCTATATGAAGGATTAGGAATGTGGGGTCATTAGGAAATGAAAGATACTATTTGCATCCTTTTTTTTCTACTACATTTTATGTATATAATTTTTATATCTATTGCTGATATATCTGAATGAAGTATCAAGCCCTCAGCCCTATTGGCTTTGGGTAATTTTAATCATAGCTGATATTCTTGATAATAAATAAAAATTTCTAGGTAAGAATCTAGAAATGTGAAAATATATTTTTAAGCTGTGTTATACTACAAATGCCACAGCACAAGTAATTGAAAGTGATTGAAGTGACCATTAAATTATTACCAATAGGATGATGATGTAAAAATGCATTATCAGTAACAGGTAAACTCAACCAAGCACAGAGGACAGGCAGATTTGTTCTTTGTAAGTATGATACAAAGGTATGGGTCTCTAAGTGAAATATATAGTGCAGAGTTTTACAAGCTGAATGAACTCTGTCAAGCAGCTTTAGAAAAGTGGATTTGCTTTGAAGCATTAGAATTGTTAGAGTAAGTAATGAAAATCTAGTGAAGACTTTTTGTGCTTTTTTCTCTAGAGCAATTCTGAGAAAATTGTTTTCATAAATTATTTCTTTTCCAAAGCTAAAAGTATAACTGTAGGGAATTTAACATAGCACAGCATATGACAGATTAGAAAACTGACTGAGCTACATTGGCTGAAAAACTAAAATCTTCTACATTCCTGGTAACAATTTATGGTAGTAATGTTAAGCTTTTTAGAATTTTCTGGGTTTAATTAATTAATCTTTTATGTGTTTGACATAAATACAGGTTTTTTAAGAGATCTGACCCTCAGTGTAAGGTGGTCAGTATGACTGGATGTTTATAGGTCTTCTGTCTTCCCTTAGTCCTCTGGAAGTGGTAATGGAGAATCATCTTGTGCAAGGCGGTCGTTTATGGTTAGAGGGAATCATTTACTTCTCAGTTAACCAATTTGTTTCTCATTGAACACACTAGTACTGATTAAAATTCGTATGTTTTACTTTTTCTGTCTCTCATATTTTTATAGATTATATTAGTTGATAGAGCTTGAAGTTTCTGATAACTTTGTATGTTACAAACTGTAATGCTGTCCTGATTTTGAAGAAGGGCAATAGGGATGACCCTGGTAACTACAGGCCTGTCAGTCTCAGTTCTGCACCTGGTAAAGTTGCGTAGATGATGATTATCCTGAGAGTTACTGAAAAACATCTGAAAGACAATGCAGTCATTGGTCACAGCCAGCATGGGTTCATGAGGCAAAGGTCCTGCTTGATGAATTTAGTTTCTTTTACAACAAGGTTACCTGCTTAGTTGACTGACAGAAGTCAGTTGATGTAATCTTTGGATTCCAGTAAAGCCTTCGATACTGTGGCCCACAGTATCCTTCTAGACAAAATGTCCATTGTACAGCTAGATAAGTATATCATGTGATGGGTGAACAAGTGGCTTGATGGGTTGGGATCAGAAGGTTATAGTAAATGGGGTTACATCAGGCTGTTGACTGGTCACTAGTGGAGTTCCACAGGGCTCCACTTTGGGGCCAGTGCTTTTCAATATCTTCATAAACAGTGCAGGACTCAAAGGTTTACTAAGTAAGTTTGCTGATGATACAAAATTAGGAGCTGTTGACACCCTCAAAGGCAAAGAGGCCCTGCAGAGAGATCTGGACATAGGAGGGGGCTGGGCAATCACCGACTGTATGAAGTTTAACAGGGACAAGTGCTAGGTTTTGCACTTGGGTTAAGGCAACCCTGGATGTACATACAGATTGGGGAATGGGAAGCTGGAGAGCAGTTTTGAGGAGGGGGATCTTGGAGTTCTGATCAATGGCAAGTTGGCTGTGAGCCAACAGCATGCCCTTGCAGCCAAAAGAGCCAACCATGTCCTTGGGTGTCTTAGACACTACATTGTCAGCTGGTCAAGGGAGGTGACAGTCCCACTCTACTCTACTTACCTCAAGTGCTGTGTGCAGCTTTGGGCACCACAATATAAGAAAGATATTAAGCTATTGGAAAGCATCCTGGGGAGGGCACAAAGATGGTGAAAGGTCTAGAAAAGAAGCCCCATGTGAGAAACTGCTGAGGTCACTTGGTTTGTTCAGTCTGGAGAAGAGGAGACTGAGGGTATACCTCATTGTTGTCTACAGCTTCCTCATGAGGTGAAGTGGAGGGGCAGGAGCTGATCTCTCTGGTGACCAGCGATAGGACCCAAGGGAATAGCATGAAGCTGTGCCAGGGGAGGTTTAGATTAGGTATTAGGAAAAAAGTTCTTCACCCAGAGAGTGGTGGAGCACTGGAGCAGGCTCTCCAGGGAAGTAGTCACTGTGCCAAGCGTTACAGAATTCAAAACGCATCTGGACAATGCTCTTAGACACATGGCGTGATTTTTGGGGTTGTCCTGTCCCTAGGCAGGAGTTGGACAAGATCCTTGTGGGTCATTTCCAAGTCAGGACATTCTATGATTCTTTCTCCAACTTCATTCGTGAACCTGCTTTCAGAAGCTTGGAAGAAAAGCTGAGCTGCATTTATTTATCCTTTACAGACCAAAGCATGTGGGGTTACAGCAAATAATCACTATCTGTCTGACTTTATTGAGCATCCATGTCAATTCATCCTACAAAATATGCTTTTCATGTACTACAAAGTCTTTTCAAGGCATCTGGGACCTAAATATGGGTGTACTGACACTAGTACTTGAGATAAAGCATTAAGAGATCATCCTCCTGACATGAGAAAACAAGCTGCTTGATATATTCTGTATAAAAGCTTCTTGAATCATTGGGAAGTGAGTTGCCACAAGAGAGGAGAGAATCAGGAAATAAGATCCTTCAGTGAAATCTAGAAAATATTGCCATCCCCCCAATAAAATCCTTTGTAATAATCGCATTTATTTGAAAATTAATCACTTATATTTATCGAAATAACAAACCCCAGTAAACCTAACTCCCATATTTAAAGGGAAATGTTTTATGTCTTGCATCCCCACTTTTGTTACTTTTAGGAATTTTCTAGAAAACTTTGCCATATTTTTTTTGCTAGTATTATTAGAATCAGACACCATTGGGCTATACAGATAATGCTTGAATACAAAGAGAGGTTACTATCCTTCCATACCTCAGGACATCAGTTTGGTATCATCTGTTCATGTACCATAATTCTGTTGTAGGGCAAAATGATTAAATGTCTATATTGTGTATATTAAAGGATGAATGCAACTCTTCCACAGAAATTGCAGTAAGAACTTTGTATACCAACATTTGCCAGTACCTCAAGAACATGTTTTCTATGCATTTCAGCTACATATTTTTCTCCTTAACCCTGCTTATGTAAAGCTGAACAGACTGCAATTGAATATTTAGGCCTCACATTTTCTGAGAACTTCATTGATAATGATTATATGTTCTACTTGATTGACAGTTAGTGGTAGGGCAATTCATTAAAGTAAATTGAATGAAAGGGGTAAAAAAATATATCTGTGAATATCAGCATGAATTATTAAGAATTATTAAGAAATAACAATGTACATACTTATAATTTTCAGAGTGTATAATGAAGAACATACTGATTTTTAAAACAACAAAGGTCATTTCACATTTGAAACAACAGAGTTAAAAATCAGTGTGGAATTAAAACCCACACCTTTTGTTTCCTCATTAACAGCCATGATTGTTCAATCAATAGCAGGCAGGAGAACTGACAAAAAAACCTGCATGGCTGCTGAATCAGACAGGATATTGACATTTAAATAAATGCTTTAAACATACTGTGCTTACTCTTCCAGTTTTAATAGTAAAAGCTTGTGGGGGAGCTTGTCTTATTTTATCATTCAAATTAATCTTGCATGCACTGCAAACAGGGTGGGTTTTTTTGTTATTTTCTACATGAAAGAGAACCAACCTACCATATCCTCCTTTTCTTTGAAGAGACTGATTGAAACCTCTGTAACATTTGGGACCTGGGAGACATTTCCATTGATCTCCTTTGCTATGAACATGGTTAATAGCCAGAATAACCCAAAACAAGCAACCTGGTAGGATTTCTTCATCCTAATGATTCATATCTAAAACTTCAGCAGCACTCTTCATAGAATTTGTGTCTGCACTGATTTTTTTGGGGAGAGTTTAGAGTTAACATTGTGAAAATGTAACTACTAAGTTAAGTTTTCTGATTTGTGAAAATATGAAAACATAGGTAGTTGAGATATGCCATCTACCTTTCAGCTGCATGGTTTGGACTCTGTTTTTGCTGCAGCTCTGGCAGCATGGAGGTTGCCAAGGGCTAGCTGTAAGACAGTGTACCTGGCTTCCCTGGGTGTGTTTCTGCCTCAAATGGGAGCTCAGCCATAGCATCATTCCTGGAAGCTGCTCCATTCAGCCAAGGATGCTTCTGCAGATGACAAGGAACAGCAAGTACAGGTGGTTCAGGTACTTAGTAACAAGCAGTTGTGGAAAAGAGCCCTTATTCGTAGAGGTGTTTCACAGTTCTCTCTTTATTTCAGAATGAGTACCTGTATGGTCAGGTACAGAGGCCTGTCCTAGCTCTCTCCTTCCTTTTCTGCTTGTCCTGCCGCTTTTGTGGAAGTATACACCGAATTCTGTCAGCTGATGAGACTGTGAGTGTTCTTACGGCAAACCATCCTGTTGAAAACCAAGCTCATGAGAAATGTGGCAATTCCTTCAAAAAGCAGAAAGGAAACTTTTGTCAGTGGTCCTATCTGTCCCCAACAAGCAGCTATGAGCTGCAAAACCAGGAAGATCACTGCCCCATCTCTGCTAGAACCTCAGCAGTAGACAGTGACAACTTTTGTTTATATGTTAACACCTGACCTGTAAACTTGCTTTCAGGTGAGCTCCTTGGAGTGAACACCTTGGTCAGCTTGTGTGCTGGAACATCTGCTGTTCATACTGCAGGTGGGATAGTTAGTAAGCTGCCAAGCTTCAGTACTGCTGAGCATTCTCAAACACCAACGTTTAGGTACCTTGAGGATTTGAATATGAAAAACTCAGGTGTCAACGCCCAAGAGATGTCAAGATTTAGTTGTGCTGTTTTTTCAGGAATCTGATTTTTGGTGAACTACCTAAAGTCCTTTAATGGATTAATCACAGTCAGTTTTCTCACACACTGGTGTGATTTTTCATTTGGGTCTGATTTCCTAGTTCTCATTTTTGACTGAAGTTGTGCAAGACACTGACTTGAAAGCACGGGAGTTGCCTGTTGATCTCAGTAGGGCCAATCTGAAAATTGTGTAGTGTGTAGTTAAGAACTAAAATAGTAGCAGGGTAGTTAACTTCCAGTGGGATTTGGGAATTAACCAGTGTTGTATTTTGTGATTCTCTGTGAGTTAGTGAAATATTTAGGATGCCTGTTTGTGTTGAGGTTAACATGTTAGTTCTTTGTCCTTTCTTACTTCATAAGCATTATGATTCCTTGACTAATTTTTAAACAAAAGGAAAACAAAATTAAAGACTTAAAGAATTAGTTTTGTCTTTTTCTTGTAGCCATTTGGCTTCGTAAGTTTTTTTGTGTTACCACTGTCATCACTCTTAATTCCTCAGCTTCTGTGAAGGCAAATTCCATACTCCTTTCCCTGTGGATGAGCTGAGGGAGAGGGTCTGACAGGTATGTTTGGTATGAATGTGTACAGTTTTTCTTTATCTTTTCTGTATGTTTTTGTTGTAGAATTTGTGGGGAAGTGTCAATCATCTGATTATAATTCACTCGTATTTTTAGGTTATTTGGTATGAACAAGGCCAACAATAACAAGCTGAAGTCTAGAAAGGAGGAGTCTTTTGCAACGCGGTTCCCTCCTTCAGGGCTTAATTCCAAACTAGCTATAAAAGTATCTAACATATTGGTGGGGGGAAAATGGTCTCAGCCCTGGGATATTTTGCTTAATTTGTTTCCAGTTAGCACAGACTTCTAATGACTGATTTGGATATTGAGGGAAAAAAAGTGAGCACACACAATTAAGTGCTGAACAAACACCTCTTCACTCCTTCATCCAGGCCCAACTGAAGCCAGACCTCTCTCCTTCCTCATCCCAGCCCCTCCTGCCACTGTCACCGGGGTTTATCCTTGCACTCCTGCCCCAGCGGGGCAGTGGCTGCCCCTCTGCCTCTGGTCCTTGCAGGCTTCCCTGGCTGGGCCTGCCTATGCACCAGCACCCATGTGGGAGCAGAGTGTGGAGACGTCTCTCCATCTCCCCATCTGCTGGGTGATAAGTGTGAGTAGCTTTCCTTCTCCTCCTCTTCAGTGGTGAGTTAAGGTAAGCGTGGTCCAGCCTTTACAAAATGGTTTCACTAGGGAGAAGCAAGTTCCTTGCAGGTGTTATTTAGATGAGGAACAATGATACAAGCTCACAACACCTCATCTGATCAAGCAAGAAGGAAGAGCAGCTTCAGAGTCCTCTTGAAACCTTATTGTCAGAGGCTGAACAACCAAATTCACAAGGTTTTTGAGGTTCCCAAGGCATACCGGGGCATAGTAGTCACGGTGTACAGTTAGTCACAGAAGTTTCTGTGGTTGCCAGCTAATAAATATTTGTAGGCAAGTGCTTCTGCTGTCCTTACATTTATTTTAAAACAAATATCTCTGTGTGAAATTGAATCAATGTTTCATCTGACTTGTTTGCAGTGTAGGAGGAAAATGAGAATTTGACCTATTAAAATGATGGATTGCATCTATTTAAAAGATTATTGTAATTAGTTGAATGAACTTTCCTAGTAAGTAATGAGCTGTAAAGGTAACTACTATCCAACTTTCACATATAGTAATGAAAGTAATGGAAATTATTAGGGTACTGATTTGCCAACAAAAATGAGTGCTGTACAGGATATCCTTAGTGACATAAAATGCAATAAAATGTTTGTGTTTTGAACATACTTCATTGTAAGTTTCTGATCTTAGTCCAATTATGAATTAAATATTATTTTTAAGTTCTATGTAAGTGTTGTCTGTCTTCCACTGTGACTAATTTTGCATATGCATTTCTGATTGCATCAAACATCAAAGTAATCAAATGGAGATTTTCTCATCACAGCATAATGGAGGAGCAATACTTATCTTCAGTAGAAATAATTTTAGTTTGTCTAGGAGAGTGCTGTTCTTGGATTTAAGGATAACAGAGATGTAGACTTGTTTTCAGAAAGCCTGTGGGGTTTGGTTTTTTGGTGTAGCTGTCAGTGCAGTAATCATCACTGCATTCCTCTTCAAATGTGGCCCTGTGGATTATCTGTATATCATGACACAGTATTAAATGTAAATGTAAAAACTATTTATAGTGATTAGGTGTATTTGTTAGGTAAATAAGGCAAGCTTTATACCATTTCACATGTTGCTGTGAGCCAAGCTATGAAGATAATTCACATTTTTAAAAGAAGTGCCTTTCTAGATTTTCATAGATCCACTGGCTCTACAGGTAATCAATATGAGTAACTAATCCCAACTTTTGTCATTCCTAAAGCCTGGTGTTTTTTAATGCTCTTGCCTCTCTCCAGTAGTCCAGTTCTTATCTCCTCTGGGCTAAGAAGCCATCCAGCTCTGGGATCAATTAGGGTCTTCCCTGGATCAGATCCGTGTATTTCCAGAACAGCATAGGAAGATCCATGGGCGGTACTCCAAAGGGAGAGTTTTCTAACCCTTGGTTAAGCCACTTCCCCTTCAGTAGGAGTGGACCCTGATATTACAATATGGCTTCTTTTTGAACTATCTGTTTAAATTTTAAACTGCTTTCTGGACAATTCCCCCAGGTGTTGTTGAGATAACTTTAATCTCATGGTTGTGCTGTGAGGGATGAAGGAGGTCCCGTGGTAGTTCCTTCTGACAGGGAAATAGATGCTGCCTCGCAAAACAAGTTTGAATTTTACTCCCAAAGTCTCCAGGCAGTTCTTTCATAGCTTAGCTAGCAGGCACAGACAACATATAAAGAAACAACTTTAAACAAACTAATGTAAAAAGAACTTAGTAGGAGCTGGATTTCTGTTCCTGGCAACAAACTTTTCAGAATCTTAAATTTAAACCTGAGTAATGGTTTCAGACACTAATTTTTGATTTTCAGCTTGAAATACATTCACAAAGTGATGTATAGACTTCTCAATGAAAATTTACTGGGATGCACATGCTGTTGTGGCTTTCAGTCAATAACCATTCCTTTGATAACATAGTAACCTGTTGACAAGAAACATAGTGGAAATGTCTTTCTCTAAATCAAAGGGAATAAGCTCAGAGAAAGAGTAGGAGCTAAAATCCCCAGATCAATAGCTGCCGTAGTGTATCTATCACCTCTGCTGTGTGGCAGGAAGTGTGGTTGAAACAGAAATAATTATTGTTCCATTTTCAAATTTCAAATGTTTATTTACTTGAAGATACTTAAGAGTTTTTAGAGCACCTGATAAGTGGCCCTGGCTTTATTAATGTGCTTTGAAAGTCACAGTAGAACTTGCATTTTATTTTTTTTCCCCACGTGTATATCTATGGACTGATTTCTCCAAAGGAATTGACTTGCATAAGACAGCACAGGAAAGTCATGGATGTGCTAGTTTCTAGAGCTGCAAGCAAGTGCCCTGAGCACCAGTTCACTCTGGAATACGGCAGGGACAGAGACCAGGGGAGATAACAAAAAAAATCATTATTTAAGTTACTGTGATTTATCTAACAGGGATGTAATCTTTTTTAAACTGTATCTGTGATTTGTGCTGCTCTTGCATGTCACTGTACAGCTAACACTGTACAGCATGTCACTCTAACAGCTTTTGAGTGGTAGGATACTTAAACCAGTTAAAAGCCATTGTGTATAGGGGGAGAGAATAAAATGTAAAAATGGAAGATCTGGAAAAATTGTAGGTCTTTTCTGTAGATTACAACCATTTCTTATCTAAGGTAAACAGATACCAGTCACTGTCTTTTGTGGAGCTACATAATTAACAAACTTGAGGATATTCACTGCCTCTCTACACTCAGTGGGAGTGTTTGGAAGAAGAAGTTCACTAGGCTAGGTAAGATGACAGCAGTAGAGTATACTTGTTACTTAAAGGTGACCTGCAGAACAGTCTGATGTCATTTGATGGTATATGCTTAGTGCCTTCAGTAGTAACCGTGCTTTCAGCATGTTATTATCCAGCCTTGCCTGGATCACTGCCTGCTATTCGTAGACTGACATCACATCTGCTTTGCTGAACCATGAGGCAAGCTGATAGATAAGTGTATTTCATGGAACTGCATAGTTTGGTAAAGCATTCACTTTTAACTGTGTTAAATATTTCTTAAAAGCTTTTTGGACAGAACTGTACTTCATAGGAAGGAAACTCAGAATATGGGGGTTTTTTCATCTTTAAAAAGCTGAATGCATGCCCTCTCATGTTGGTGGTCTGCCTGACAAGGAGATTAGTAGGAACCTAAAGGTAGTCATACAAGTGGCAGCCAGGACTTCCCTGCTATTGGACTGCTTTAGAAAGGAAAGAGGAGGGAGCTTTGTGGGAGAAGTGTAAGGCTTTTCAGCACATTAGGATCAAATTCAACTTTTCAGAATGAGCCTGAGAATCTGCTGGGACAGATACATATGAAAATACATTTCCAAAGAAGAGGAATTATTCAGAGGAAAGAATAAGTTGACCTCAGAAACACAATTTTGAAGTAAAGAGGGAGGTAACTAGACTATTAACTCCTGAGGTGAGACAACTCAGTCATGGCATCAATCTTTGCATATGCAGACAGATGCAGATAAACTCTTCTCCATGATAAAATGAAAGTTTTCTCTTTATGTCTGGCAAGTCTTTCCAATGATAGAGATGGCACAGCAGTGAAATAGATTAGTTCGGGAAAATGTGGGATATCCATGGTACTTACAATAGCCTCAAGAATAGTTTGGGAACAATATGTCAGGAATGCCATGAGGGTATATTTGATAGAGGCTCTGATCAGAATGCTGTACTGAGTCATTTCTCAGTGTCTTATCCACTGCTTTTTTTGTGTGTGATTGTGAAGGCTGAAGGAAGTTCAGAGTGGAGGAAGCACGTGTGGAAGAGGTTTGGACAGAACTGCATGAGAGATTCAAAGACGGAGTTTTAATTGAAAATACCAAATGAGATAAATATTCCATGGAGAACAGAGAAAAGATAGGTTCACAAATGTATCTGCAGTGACTGTAAAATGTCTATACTTAACTGTAAAAACTGTCAATTTGAAGTAGTATTCACGTGCAACTGTAACTGATGCTATATGATAGAGTACATAAGATGTTAAGTCGTAGTAGCCTCAGATTTAACCTTGACAGAGACGAGAATTCTGACATGTGACCCAAATTTATTTTTTCTTAAATATGTAGAAACTTCATGTTTCATTTTGCTGCTGCAAGATGAATATTTTGTATTGTTTAGAAATTTCTGGAACAGTATATCTAGTAAGCTTTTTTTTTTTTTAAAGATGGAGTTCAAAAATTTCAGTTACAATTTTGCAGTAATGTTTTCATAAGTAAAAATAGTGGTCTTCAGGTTACATCCTACAGCTTGCATAGAAACAAAATTCAACATCGAAGCACAACCAAATGTGAGAATAAACCTGTTCCTCTTTCTCCATTTCAGTCTCAAATTTACACTCTACAAGCTGCAGTCAGGTGCAGTTCAGAATCCTTTTGATTATAAAATAGCAATAGTTGGAAGTCTAAACCAAATGATTACTTAAATTTCAAACATCCAATATCAGGGATAGGTCCATTAAATCATTACAACTGAAAATATTTGATAGACTGAAATATTAAATGTAGGTAACCCATGAGCTGCCTGTGGATAGAGCTGTTCAAACAAGCAAATGGAGAAAATCTGCTTAAGATTTCTGAGACAACCTAGTACAGGAATCCATATGGCCTTGTTATTAATCCTTATCATATGTCTGCTTATGTATTAATAAAGTGAGCTGTACTGGAATTTGCTGTGCCTCAAGCAAAGATTATTTCCACCTTCTTTGAAAGTGAATTGTATATCTGTCTAATCCATTGGAATAGGATGCTCTGTGCATCTTAATTATTAGCAAATGCACTGTCAAAACTAAAGTCTATTGACAAAAGGAATCTTTTAAATCCCAATGGTAAGAACTATAATTTCATATTTGTATTGGGGTTTTATAGCTACATACACTCCTAGAAGAAATAGTAGTCATACTTTTAAAAAATACACAGTAGTCCAGCACAACACTGGTGAGGTGGGCATAGGCAGTAGGATTAGCCCCTTGTGGAGTGGCAATGCATTATTCAATATAGAAAAATGTTACTATTAATTTGTGGGTTTCAGTCTGGTTGTAAAGTTATATTCAGACCCTCTGTATGGGTATTAAGGTTGAGGAATGCCCATTATATGTCCTTAAATAGCAATTTGTTACATTTACATGTGCAGAGAATTACGCTTTTATACAAATTCTGAGTTCCATACATAAAATATGAAGCTATTATGAAGATACAATGGCCAGCTTTACAGAGTTGAATTGGCTTATAATTTTGAAATACAGCAAAATGACCCAGGGCATGCTATAAAAATCTTAATTTAGGAAAATGTGTATGTGGAAGTGATTTGATAGCAAACGGTAATTATTTTCTTCCATATTGCAATAGCTGAATTGGTAAGAAATGAATTTTGGTTTTATTCTTAGTATAAAGTGGGTTTTATTAAAAAAAAAAAAACAACAAAACCCCCCCTGTTTTCAGCTGAAACCTTGTTTGCAGAGTCCCAGCCTAAAGCAAGATTTCTACTGTCAAGTTTTAAATCCCTTGATGTATCTGTGTTTGTAATGGAAATGCTAACATAACCTTAGCTGTTACAGGGCAAACAATATTCAATAATAAATAATGAACAAAGTGGTTTAATAATTTGAAGCAAATAATGTCATGGGCTTAGCAAGATTTTATGACTAAATAACGTGGGCAGGAACCTATCAACTGACATACTGCATAAATACCATAAATGGATGGTCTAAAGATGTGTGTTCCTGAAGTTGAAACTACATTTTTCATGATCTACGAGATAAAATGCAGTAGGAGAGTAAGAATTTGGGTGGAAGCCTTAGGCAAATCAAAAGGCAGAACAAATGATCAGTGTGTCAGTTTTTAATCAATGGCTGTTATCTCTAGTGCTAATGATCTGTATGCTGCATCACTAAATCTGCTGGGCTTCTGAATATGGATGTTTTGGTTAATGATCCATTATGTGGCCTGTTGATAAAAAATATTTCCTTCTAGTTGTTGAGAAAACATTGTTTTTTCCTTTTTTTTCCTTTCTTTTCAGTACCTGACTGAATGTTTGCCTGTTTATAGCTTAAGGAATAATAGAAATTACACTGGTTCTGGTTCAGTCAGGCTGGCATCTTCATTCTGACAGTCCTTGTTCTCATTGTGTGCTTCTAAAATGGTGCAACGACTCACAAAGTAGGAAACGGCTGATTAATTTCCTTCTTCCTGGTCTCCAATACACGAACCCGAGTTTCTGGAATTACAGCTTGAAGGACATCTGGTTTCCTTCAGAAGGTGAAGTGCTTAATCCTCAGTTAACTCTTTTCTTTGGCGTAGATCATCAGCAACATAGGATGAGGGCAATGGCCGCAGGCATGTCTAGAGTTACTTGTTTCTTACAGCTGTGAAGAGTTTCTCTGATTACGAGTTAAAGAGCAGGCAGGAGGCAGGAAATAACCCCAGCTTATTGGCGCTACTTATATGGGTTCTTTGCACCAGCCTCAGCTTGGTTAAGAAGAGTCTCTGCCTAAGCACTTTTCTCTAAAGGCTTGTTAAGTGGGCAGAAAAAAAGACTCTTTAGGTGGTAGTTCAGTACTAGGAAGCTTGTATAAATAAAAGTCCTGTCTTCATAATATGGTGGCTGTGTGTCAAGTGCCAAAAGAAGTAGTGATAAGGCTGAGATTTTGGAAATACTGTACTTCTTTTAGGTTTCTCTGAGCAAACACAGTATTTTAGAAGGTGGAGGTTTAAACAGTTAAAAGCTGTGTTTATTTCTGTCTGTGTGGGACTTGGTTTTAGGGGCTTGCTTGACAGCTGGCATTCAGAAATGCCCTCATAGTACACAGCAGCTCTTTCCAATTTTCTAGCATGATTTTCTTCTACTTTAACATACAGGCACAAGCAAGTCATTATGCTAGTGCTTGTGCAGTTATTTTGTGGCTACCTGACACTTCTTCAAACCATACTGATGGCGACAGGACTGTCAGGCTGCTGATCAGTCAGAAATGAGGATGGCAAGAGAATGATCCAGCATAGTCTATACTAGGGGTAGACTACCTGAAGTTAATTTGTGAAACACCCTTCATCTGGGAACCTTGCATCCAAAGAGATAATGAAATTTGTCTATTGCTTCAGTAACTTCTTTCTCCAATCATAGCCCTTCATGTAACAATGCTGTATTTTAGTTGGAACATCAAGATAGGAAATTCTGGTTGGAGATCATCTCAGTACGTGTAGTTTTCCAGCCAAATTATTTTTTAGAGATTCTCATTTACTGATTTGTGACAGAAAGAGGCTGTATTGCCTTCATGCCTGAAAAGAACCATATTATTATTAACTTATTAATCTTCATGCTTTGGATGTTCTCTGAGAGATCACTCTTTGTCTGTTTTCAAGACAGCCAAATTAGAGCAGTCTGATTTGATACCATTTAATATTCCCCTCTTAACTCATGTACTTATAGAAAAGCATGGCAGATGTTCTTTAAACTCTAGGGAAGGCTCTGTGAGCCTTTACCAGGAAATTTGCACTCACGCTGTCACATGGTGGGGAAGGGGTCTTTTTGCTGGAGCTCTCCCAAAGACAGCATACGTAATGCTAAGGGTTCTTAATATAAGAAAATAGACTTTCCCACAATTTCAGGTGATGATTGTGATTAAACTATTCATACTTCAAGGCTTCTATAAGAGAAAAAGCTTGCACCAATCCAAGTTTGCACCTACAGATACTAGTTGTTGCAAGCACTTGATGCCATGGATTCTGGAAAATCCTTCATGTATCTTTTTCTAACACAGGGCAGATACTTAAAATCCCTAGTAAAGTTCAGTTACTTGTACCACAGACAGGAGCTACATCTCCAGCATAAATTAATGAAAATTAACATTGAGCATTGTATGAAATGTGCTGTGAAGACATCGCATAAATTATTTTCATTTTAATTGGGGTTTTTTTGTTTGTTTTCTGTCTATGAATAATAACAATTCTACTCCCACCTTTTTTATTTTTAGAAAAAAGAAAAGAAAATAATAAAATATTCTGTTGCAGTTGCAGAAATGTCTGATAGCTGAATCTGACACTTTGAAACACTATTTTTGACAGAAGAACAAAGACAGGCATTCGAAATGAGGTGTTATTTCACTGCTCAGACACAGCTTTATGTAAAGCTTGGGAGGGGGAAGGTTATGTGTGTGACACACCTTATAGAAAGGAGCAATAAGAATTATGTTAATACCAAGATGTTTGATTTCTCTAATGTAACAGTATGCCTGTGCCTGTTTAAGCTAGCAGAATCTGTCTGTGTGCTGCATAAAACATTGTAATCTTTCTTGCAAACTTTCAGAATAGCTTAACTGTACATTTAGCAGCATTTGTAAGCATCTGAGGATGATGGATGCAGATCAGGTGTGCAAGGTGTTAGGTATTAGGTTGTAAGTGGGGAAAAGGACACAGCAAGAGAGGGGAAGAGGTCATTGCCTTTGGAGGGGTGGTTGTGTTTCTGAAAGCCTAGTGTGATGTTCACATTCTTGGGAAGGAGAGACCCTGTTACATGATCCATCTGCTTGTCTTCCTGCTCTGGCTCTGCAGAGCTCTTAAAGCTCAGCTGAAGACAGGCTCTATACAGCACACAACCTCATAACTCTGACCATCTATAACTACTCTGGTTTTGACCTATCTCCCCCATTACCACCTCTGTTCCTCCCATGCTCAGCAGTTTCCAATAGTATTTAATTTGGATTCACACCTGTGAGGTCTGACTTGATTGATATCAGCTGGTTCCTCTACTATTGCTCTTCTGCCTTTGTAGCTCTTCCCTTCTCACAGTTCACAGAAGTCATTGGGGTTTATGTTGTGCTTTTTTTTTCTTTTTTTCTTTTTGTCTTGCTTTAGCTTGGGGAGATATGTTCTGTGGGAGGGAAAGTGTCTTGAAAAGCTGGAGAAGCAGAAGCTGCAAGGTGAGTGGGGGAGTGAAGGAGGAGGGAAGTGAGAAGAAAAACTGGCAGTCCTTTTTGTCAATAAACAGTAATGCCTTGGCTTTTTGTTTTAAAATATTTCCTGAACATTATTCTCTGAAGAATAAATGCCAATTTCCAGTTTTTGTTTATCTTGTTAATATATTTATTTCAGAAATAATTTGGAAGGGAGCTAGAATTAATATTATTTAATTGCAACTTGTTTGGCATGGGGGAAGAGGAAGACAGAGTTATACAGTTAAGGGTTTGGGGGTTTTTTTTTGCTTGTTTTTTGTTTGTTTTAAGGGTGAGCCCTGCAGTCTTCCTTTTTACCTTGTCAGTCACAAGTAATTAGTACTTTCTGGGCACAGAGATTTTTCACTGTCATGTAGATTGATCGGAAAAAGGCATGTTCTCTAAGGCCTCAGTTCTTCTGATTAATTAAATAGTCTTGCTGTTCAAGTTAGTAAGAGCAGGCTTTGACACGTGTTATATATGCATACTTTGTGCAGCATTCAGAAGGCTACTTTGACTTTCATGGGATTAAATCTGACTTATAATGCTGGCTGTAATAAACAGAAGTGATCCTTTATATTGAAACATTTGGCAGTATTTACCATCAGAAATCCCTCTTTGCAGAATAGATGCTATTTTCTGCCTTCTGCAGGCTATCACTCTAAATTTGTATTTAATTGGCACCTATGCCTTATTGAAACTGGTGTTCCACCTTGTGTGTGGGCTAAGTGCCATGCTGACAGATGGGCATCAGTGCTGGTATGCTAGAGAGCCAGTTTTCACACTGCATATAAGTTTGAGTGGCTGCATTTTCCTTTGCAGGTAGTGATTTTGAAAATCTTAAAAGGACTTTTATGTTTAAGGTGAAAAAATATGTACCAGTGCTTTCCAACTCCACAGCTGGAGAATAGGAAAAAATACTGCGGCAGCGTGAAAGAGATACTTAGCTATGGTTAGCCAGGGCTGCTGTTCAGAGGGAGGATTATCTTCATCTCCACCCTCAATTAGCTCTCCACAGGGCATGCTCTGACTTTTTGGTGACATTATTTCCATGCCTAAGCCAAGTTTCTGGTGGAATACTTCTGCTGAATACAGAAATCCGATCTGTCCTGTGTAGGAGTGAGTCTATTACTTCTGCTCAGTAAAAGCTTTATGAAGACAGCCTCAGTGAAAGAACATAATTCAAATGGCTATTTAACACCCCAGTGAAGAAGTTAAGATGTTACAAGGGGCGGCGGCGGCGGGGGGGGGAAGGCAAGGAAAAGAAATCAGCAAATATGTTGTCATCTTATTCTATAGCATTTAATACACATTTCAATAGTTACTGTTCAGCATTTCCCCCCCCCCTTTCTTCAGCCACTCAGCTCTTAAGATATAAACATAATAAAAGCAAAACCATACAAAAGAGGGGTTTTCATCCTTTTGCTAATGCAAGTGCAGACTTTAAATCTCAACGTGAATACTCTTTATAGATTGACAGGGGTTGCATTATTCTAAGTCACTGTGTATTATGTGTGAAGAGTGCCCCAGCTGTGTCACTGCTGAGGTTAAAAGGTGTTAGTGCTTGCATTTTTTAAATGAGCATAGTAAATGAAAGTGAACAATTAAGTAAGAAATTTGGCTTGCTATCTCTGCATGCTGTGTTTTATTGTGGTGTTGCCAGCTTCTCTGAATGAAAATACAAGAGCAAATTAAACAGCTTTATGAACTCACAGGAGGAGCAGTTGTTCTAGTGGCTTTCATACAAATGTCTAATTAATTCTTGAAGTAACCCAAATTGTTCTTTTGTGATCTGTGAATAGGATTTTGTGAGGAACCTGTGCAGATGAAACTAAGTGAAAGGAGAGCTTAGATTTAATGATTAACTGGCAGTTTGCAGTTGCTGGGTCCAGAAAATCTTAGTTATCTTTCTCATTAATATTACATTGCAAAGTTAATGAAACATTTGGATGAATATGTTATAAGTAATAAGGCATTAATGTTATTTTTCAAGCAGTCAGTTATGCTAATGGACATCTGTCAATTTTTCACCAGTCTCTATTTGGGAAAATCCTAAAATAAAGGTATATTGCAATTAAAACCGCCAAAATTTAACAAAAGAAAATTTCTATATTTGGCTAGTAGCAGTGGTCTTAAACAACTGTGTTAATAGGAACAGTATCAGTTTAGGAGAAAAGTTCACAACTGCTTCACCTTTGCTTCCTTTCTCCAAACATTTTAGAAAGTCTGAGTTTAAAATTCTTGAAAGATGAGTTCTTTTTGTTGCATGTCAATCCCATGTGAAATGAGAAATTAAAAATGGATATAAAATACTCATTATTCATAGTCAAATATAAACTTCAAAACATGTACTGAAATTACTTAATTATCAAAAAATATTTTTATGGAAATAGCATTCCTATTCACTACACTGCTGCTACCATCTTACTCCTCTGGAGAAAACTGAACCAGTGACAAGACAAGGGGCAATGGTTGTAAGCTGAAGCATAGGAGGTTCCCTGTGAATACAAGAAAGAAAAAAAACCCCACGGTGGGGGTGCCAGAGCCCTGGCACAGACTGCCAAGAGAGGTTGTGGAGTCTCCTTCTCTGGAGATATTCAAAACCCGTCTGGACACGCTTCTGTGTGACCTGGTCTAGGGAATCCTGCTGTGGCAGGGGGGTTGGACTGGATGATCTTTCGAGGTCCCTTCCAACTCCTAATATTCTGTGATTCTGTGAATTAATATCATGGTGTTAAACCAACAGCACCTTCACTGTTAGTCTTAACCCAAACTCTCTTTTTTTGTAAGCAAATCTGATAGGTATAGTATCAAGCATTTATATCACAGAAGTGTTTGTTGTGTATTTGAATAGTCAAAGTTAACTGATTTTAAGTAACAGTTGGCAAGGTTGCTCCCTACATCATTTGTAACACAGTACTCCATAATTACATGCATACAGTTGTGTTAACATTTTTTTTTTTCATAAAGGAGGATGAGTCAAACAATGAATAAAATATGAATAGCAGAGGAAGGTTTGGTAAGAATGTATCAAAGTGTCCTTTCGTGTGCAGGCATCTATAGATGTGAAGTAATGTCTATACCTCTCCAGTAAGGACACTGAAAGGAATTGTGCGTTTTGTTGGGGGAGGGAGGAGCTTGCTTTATTCATCCTCCATTAAATATGTAATACCTTATGATTTTTCCTCTGCTGTATTTTTATTTAAACTTGGGAATTCCTTTTAACTAACAGTTTGGCTACTGTCTTTGTTTGGATCAGGCTTTACTGATCAAGCATACCTTATATGTTTGAGTTTACTTAGCACTACTTCTTCCTTTAGAACTTCTGCATGTGCTTGTCCTTACAGTAACTTAGCTGAAGATCAAGTTGTGCTCATCATAGCTTTTAATCAATCTAGTGTAACTTGCTGTTTTCATAGTGGAAATATAATTTAGCTCCATGTTACGTGATTTGGTAGCTGAGGAAGGTTCAACTGGGCTGCATTACCATAGATCTGCAAAGCTTTACCCAGCAGACTCATAAAATGGAAGCAACTCCTTTTAAAAGCAAATCTTCCCACTTTATTGAGGTTTGAAATAAACACATCAACTCTTTGCTACAGGTTTTGACAAGAATCAAAGAATTGCTTTTCATAGTCAAAAGATAAACTCTGGGATAACAAAATAATATCAGTCACAATGAAAGTAAACAAGAATTATTTTTATTTTAAAAAGAAAAGGTCTTGGGATCTTTGGGAGATGCAGAGTCTTGCTTCCACTGCACATGTTGCAGTGGAAGAGATCCTGATCCAGGAAAAACATCTAAATATTGCCAGAATACAATAAAATCCTTAATGGATAAGCTAATATTTTACTGTATTGTGTTCTATAGCAGTAATCATTAGGGAATTGATATGGACAGTTTTACTATCAGAAATGATAGGAAATGGGCAGTATCTTCATTTGAGCAGTAGCAGTATACCTGGAGGTGTCTGTTTTCCACTGTAACAGATTATTACTAGTTAGTTGAGTTCATACTGAATACAACTCTGGATCTAATATGTTAAGTAACCTGTGCTACAGCTGTAATTGTAACATGAAAAGTGCTTATTCTCTGGCCCTAAGGTATTTATAGTTAGTAAATTCACAATTTCATATGAAGTTCAGCATTCTGTGTGTGTCTGTATGATTATATATTAGGTTGCATCCCCATGGAACATTTTATTTAGAGACCTTACAAGTTATGTAAAAGGAATCTGAGTACTTAACTGGGAAGGAATTATACAAAGTCTGTAAGTTATATTTTAGTACAAGACCAGACTTTCCTTCTATTCCAAGCAACAACTGGTGGATATTGTATGGCCACCTGCCTGTTGATACAGTAATCTAGAGGAGAAAGGAGGTCTTTGTTTCCTGAGTCATGTAAATCTGCCGTTAGAAATAGGTAGGAATTAAGAATATTTTATATTAAGGGACTCCCAGAACTGGAGATGTTTACAGCATCAAGGACACTTAATGGGTTATAATGATCCTAATTTATTGTATCCGACTGTGTGGAAATCTTTCCAAGTCATAGAAGTGTCAGAAATATGAAATGATGAGGAGCACTACTTAGCCTACTCATACACACTTATAAGGCATAAGCTGTTCTGTTGAAATATGAATTCAGAGCTTGTAGGGTAGCAGATAAGACTAGCATGTGTAAAAGTTTGGCTCAACTTCCATATAGATAAAGTTAATAGACATATGTATATGCATATAAGTCTTTTATGTAATAATGTCTAATATATAAATTTATTTAGTAGAGGTAATAACTCACTGTCAGATTGTCACTCTACCAATACCTTTAAGTTTCTGAAAGGCCAGAGCACAGTCATATGCTGTAATACAGGCAATATTAGTTCAGTCATCCTTAGCCAAGTACAGCCATATGTGGTATAACTAATTCTGTGTAACCCCTTCAGCTTTCTGTCACAGTTATTGCTAATGCACTATATTATTTTCCCAGACCCATGACTTGCCTCTGATCTCCCACAGGGCTATAAGTGACAGCTCGGTAAAGACACTTAATGCCTTCCATAGCTGTGTGTCAGCTGTAATGCACTGTTGTGTACCTTTATTCAGTAATGGGGATGGTGCTCCATAGCAACATCAGCTTCCCAGCTGTGTGGAGGTCTGCTGTGAGGAGGCCTACTGGGAGCTATTAGAGTCTATGGAAAATCTCCAGGAAAGATGCAAGGTGCAGTGTGCACAAAGCATGAGTGAAAGAAGCTCTGCTGCTGCATGTGCCTGAGCACCATAATCACTGCTAAGCCCTCATGAATATGCTCAACTGTTGCCAATGGCGCGCCCTTGGACAAAATACTCTTTTCTATTGATTGGAAGACAAATATTAATTTATAATGTAATCAAGGGTATAGCCCAGAGTTGCTACTGTGCATGACAACTGAGAGATTTGTGGGAAGGATTTCCTTATGCAAATGGAAGAGTGATAGTCTGCATACAAAGGGATTTTGGAGAGAATTTGGACCAACTGCTTTTGAAAATCCCTGCAAGAGAAGGGGAATCCTAGTACCTTACACTGCCCTTGAAATCTTCCCTGTATCCCATACAAACTTCTTGAAGGAACAAAAGGTAAAATTTGCTGAAAATCTCAAATTGGAGTTCTGCACAATTAAACTAATTTCTGTTAATCAGGTCTTAAGACATGAGCAGGCTTGTTGTTCATTTCTTGCTGTTCATGAAGCTAAATAAGGCTCATTCACAAATCCATGATTACCATTTCTGGAAATTTTTAAACCAGAGCTTACATGTAGTAGCATGCTTCACAGTATTTTAAGACTTCAGTGTCAGTTACTGGGCTTAAATATTAACACTGAGAGTAGCTTTTAGGCTATTTTCTTTCCAAATTCAGGTTAGCCTTGATTATAGGAACACAAACTTTTAATGACAAATATTATGTGGCATTTTACAATTAAAAATTCTTCAACCTGTTGGCTTGTTCTTTCCATATGATTTTTTTTCTCTTAAGTGTTTGTTTTGTATTAGCCAGCCCTGATGTTTGAAATCATATAAAACCAAGAAAACACTGACGTAGAAATACCAGGAAATACATGCACTGTAGAACAGCCTATAGCTAGCTTTTTGCTGATTATTGGACTCTGCAGAAGACTTGGAAATGGCTTCTTAATTTTAGATTTGCATTTGTGGTTTTAACTTCTTTCCTTTACTGTACATTTTTTTCTATTTCTTTATGCTAAACTTATTTAATAGGGGGAAGTTTGGGGTTTTTTTTTCCCCCTTCTTCTCCAGTGTTATGGTCATTTCAGGTTGTGTCTCTTGTGGCTAAACTGTAAGTCACAGGGGATACTGAGAGGAAATAGAGATTGAAGGTAAAATTAGTTCTGGGTTTTTCTTTTTTTTTTAATTCCTAGAATTTTTCATCTATCTGGAGGACTATAGCTTGTGATAACAAATGCAAACCAACTATTTATTGGAAGAAATTGTTTCCCATGGGAAAACCAAAAATAATGTAATCAATATCAATGTTTCCTTGCTTCCTAGTCTGCAGCTGTGGAGGCAGAGTGGCACAGGGACACCTGCTTTACTATCTCCATTTATAGATCTGAGGTGACATCAATATAAAGTGCTTCAGCCTTCCTTTTACATTGAAAGCAGCAGGAGGGTGATTGACAAAAACTGACCATACTGTCCTTTAGATCCACCTGCTGAGGGAATAGACTTTAGATTTGCTTCAGGAGAGATGAACAAAGCATTTGAAAAGATCCAAAGTGTAGACATTTCATGTTTCTCATACGAAGCTTCACAAACCACCAGAAATGTCATCCTAATGCCCCAGGTCACACTGAGCAGCACCTTGATCTGTCTATGCTAGGATACCAGCTTCTCCCTGCACAATCCTTGTTGGCTTTCAGGCATCAGGAGTCAGCAAGTAAAGGTTTTCCTGTCTCTTAAGGAGCACCATAAAAAACAAATATGGTGTTGATTCACTGGATCTTTCATTTCTGTATGAGCACTATATTTATGAAATACAAAGAAATTGCTGCTTGTAGTATGCAGGCCATGTTGGCAAACACAAATGCTGCAAGGACCAAAATGGATTAAAACATTGATTAAATAAATTCTGGAGAAGAAAAATATATACCTAACATATTTAACATAAATAAAGAGAAAAGATGCATGTTTGACCTCAAACTTGGGAACCTCCTCAGCCAGGAACTGCCAGGAGCTGGACGTCACACTACGGCAGCAGATCTGTGTACCTGCAGTGTTCTTGTCCTTTGTAGTCTTAATTGACAGTCTTAACTGACTGATGTCCTCAGAGAATAAAAAGCCAGAGAAATCACCGTTTTGACATATTCTAGCTGGTTTATGGTTTTTAGGCTCCTTTTTTACTCTCTCTCCTCTTATTTTGCAAGTGTATATCTGTTGATTGACTATATGGGCAAATACAATTTCCAGTATTACTGTAGTTTGTACAGGCAATCAAAATATCCCCCTGAGCTTATCGTTTCAATAGCTGGTGGCTTTTTCCGTTGCTGTTTATTACCTAGAGGATTTAAAGATTTAATCTGAGGCAAAGAAGTTTGCTGAGTAGAAATAGTTGTAGACCACAAGGTTAAATACTTTGCTGAAATGATATTCCACTGTCTATATGCACATACAATTTTCATTAGATTATTAGAGGTGTAACAAACAGTTCTTAATACGTAACCTGGTCTCAAAATTTCAGAGCAACAGGAAACTTGTAGGATGTACTCCCTGTTCATACCCTTTTTTCATATATTCTGAATGTTGTCCATTGACTTTGTTGTCAAGGAAAAGTTTGCAGCATCAGGTCCTTAGTTCAGCATTTGGCCTGAACTGTTTAGTGACCTTCTGCATCAGTAGCTTTGTTTTGCAAGGGCTGACATGAATTTTACTTATCTTGACGTGTGCAGATTAAGGTGCTTTTTGCTTCATCACACATGAGGAGTAGCATCCTGAGCAAAGGATATTGACTCAGCAATTTTGAGGGCATCAGAGGTCTCAATATCTGTGTGAATTTTGCCACCATTTTGTTGGGTAATTTGGGATGCCAGGGTAAGTGAGGAAGTAACACAAGACGCAGAGAGTGAATCCTTTTGTTGTGAAATAGTTTACTGTAGTCACTTTGCAGGTTTCTTTGTCTGGATTTGTCTTAGTGTATATATAGAGAGATTTATTGTATATTTCTTTGTATAGAGATAGATAATAATGAGAAAATTTATTCAGCAGATTTGACAAAAACATCCTAAACCAATCCAGAGTCTTGATGTTTGAAAACCAAGATCTTGGAAACAAGAAGAATTTGTACGTAACGCTGGTTTTGTACTCATGTCCTTGTAGGATGGTTATATTTTTTATTTGTGAGAGAGGCTAGAAGATATTTTTTTTTTTACACTGCTTTTAAATTTTAGCTCTTTTGCCTAGGCTGCTGCATAACTTTTTTTTTTAATTATGGATAGGATTTTGATAATGACCTTATCACTCAGCATATGGCAGTACAGATGGAGGGTGAAGTTGCAGATGAGTGACAATGAGGAAAAGACTGGGAATGAGCAAAGCCTTTGATATACAGAGAAGCGATGAGAAAATCTGCTTCAACAGTTTTCTGATGGACTCCTTTGCAGGCTGCATATTATAAGTGGCTTTCTAGAAGCATTGAGAGTAACGGGTTTTTTTTCTTTCCAATATTTAATTATACTAAAGTGTTAACCAAGTATCCATACTGGGAAGGCTTATGCCATCCTAAGTTAATAATCTTGAAGTTAGATTTGAACTATAAGATCTAACAGCTTGACTAAATAGTCAGTGAGGAGCAGTGACCATCTTCGGAAGGTGACTTCCACCTGAAATAGGTATTTAAGATGGGTCATGTACCTGAAGGTATCTGTAGTTTGTTCTTCTTTATAGACACTTATATTAAGGTTAGTGAAGTCACTCCTACTCATGCTGAAAGAAATGCAGAAGATGTTTCAAACTCTGTAGCCTTATCTGAAAATTTCATGCCTGTGGAACTATTTTTCCAAGATGCAGGCAGTGATATGAGTTTGGGTGGTTGTTAGTGTGGGTTTTGTTGCTGTTTGGTTCTTGTAGAGAGAAAACAGTATTTTCAACAGTGGGTAAATACAGCTGTGAGCTTAAATGAATTACTGCTTTTTGTAAGAGGAATCTGCTTCAACAAAAATACTTATACAATAAGCATGGTGTTTTATTGAAATTGTAGTGTTAACTGAGGAGATGCATAGATTGACTATGAATGACAAATTTATATCTCAGCAATCTGAAAATTTGTGGCTAGAGCTCACAGATTGGCACTGGAATGTAGAAAATGCAACAACTTGCACTTTATTTTCGTGTATCCCAAGAACATTATTGAGGGCAAGAGGATAAACTTTATCAGAAAGCGAGGTTGATTTATTTCGAACAGCTGTGGAAAGTCCAAAAGATACATGGCAAAGTGAGATTGGCTTCATACTCTCCTCCTCTCAGGGCTGGCAGATCATGGCTTACACAGGTGTATTCTTCACTGGGTAAGAAACAGGCTGAATGGCCGAGCCCAAAGAGTTGTGGTGAATGGAATTAAATCCAGCTGGCAACCTGTCACAAGTGGTGTTCCCCAGGTCTCAGTTTTGTGGCCAGTCCTATTTAATATATTTATTGATGGTCTGGATGACGGGATCAAGTGTCAGTAAGTTTGCAAATGACACTGAGTTTGGTGGGAGTGTTGATCTGCTTGAGGCTAGGGAGGCTCTGCAGAGGGATTTGGTCAGGCTGGATCAATGGATGGAGGCTAATGGGATGATGTTAAATAAGGCCAAGTGCCAGATCCTGCATTTGGGTTACACTACCCCCATGCAACTCTACAGGCTTGGGGCAGTGTGTCTGGAAAGGTGCCCAGCAGAAAAGGAGTGTTGGCTGACAGCAGGCTGAACATGAGCCAGTAGTGTTCCCAGGTGACCAGGAAAGCCAGCAGCATCCTGGCCTGTATCAGAAATGGTGTGGGACAGTAGGACTGGGGAAGTGGTCATTACTCTGTACTCAGTACTGGTGAAGTCACACCTCAAATACTGTGTTCATTTTTGATCCTCTCCCTACAAGAAAGACACTGAGTTGTTAGGGTGTGTCCAAAGAAGGGCAACAAGGCTGGTGAAAGGTCTGGAGTGCAAGTGTTATTGGGAGCAGCTGAGGGAACTTGGGTTGTTAGGTCTGGAGAAGGGGAGGCTAAGGGGAGACTTTATTGCTCCCTACAACTACTTGAAAGGAGTTTGTAGCAAGGTGGGAGTTGTTTGTTTGTTGGGGTTTTTTTTTTTTTTTGTAAAATAAATGGGTACTGTTTGTACCCATTGCAGAAGATGGCTGTTTCTTACTTTTTTAATTCTTATTTTCTTATTCTATGTACTTTTTCTTGTTCCTTTCTTTTTTCTATGTTGCTATATTTCATGTATAAGGTCTTTCTGCATATGAGAGAGTCATCTCATTATTTACCCCAGATAAAAGGCAGTATGTGAAGTACTCCTGGGAAATGAAAGCAAAAAGCAAACACAGTTCATTTCCTGCTTGCTTTTTTGCTTTTCTAAGGAATTATAAACTCTACATCAGCCTGACTGCATGAGTAGGAATGCTGCAGGAAGGGGCCAAGCCTTTCACCATTATCCCACCACCTGTGCAAATGATGGACCTCAACTGAGAACTGGCTTTGCAGTGGATCTCACCCTCTCTGCTTTGATATGTAGAACAGGTCAGGCTTCTGTCACATCGTACAAAATTACAGAAGCAAGTGGTTTCATTGCAACACAAATCAATTTCTTTTACTGCTTTAGATTATCTTCATTTTATCCTTAATCTCTATCATGCTTTCTTCACTCTTTAATTTTCAGGTTGCTTTTTTACTGGAATAAGATAAGGTAGCCTGAATGGTACTAAGAAGAGTTACCAGGTTCTTAAAGAGAATTGTGAATCTTATAGAAAGGAGGAAAAAAAGGAAGAAAGATCAGAACTTTATCCTTTTTATTTTTGATGTTGTTATGCTGAGTCTTGAGTACAGCAGCTAATAGATGTAGTTCACGTTGGTTCATACAATATATGGAAAACTGGCAGTGAATGTGAAATAAATAAAAGATTGATGGCAAATGTCACCTTAGATTCAATAAGTTAGATTCTTAGCTGGTGTAAAACAAAGCATTGTAGATTTCCATGTGTTTAAGGTCAGGCCCAATATATTTGCAAATGGCTATCCTACATTGCTATTTTATGCAGCCATGTAACTTTCTATCCTGCTTTTTGTTCTAGTACAAATTCTTCCTCAGTTGATGCACAACTGAAGATCTGTTATCAGCAGTGGAACAATACAAAAGCTCCACTGTAATGTTATAGATTTAAATGAATTCTTCATATCAAGTTATTTAACAAAATAACTAAAAAAGTAATCCCTTCACAGCTGTGATTCTACCTTAACCTCATACAGCACCTTTGTGTGGTAGTTGTAGCTTGCATGTAATACAAAATACAGAAATCAGGGCTGAATCTGTCTCCAAGTGATTATGTGTTGGAAATAAGACTTCTTGTTTTGCTGAATAAACTAAAGGCTATTGTTTAAATGATCTTTAATGCCCTTCTAAATCTTAACTTTAGTAGCCCTGTGCTATGAATAATGACTCTGACCTTACTGACTTTTCTCATGGTATGAGGTGTTATCCAGTATGTGTAGGACCAGCAGGAGTCTGTCCTTAAAGGAGCCCCATTGAGATGCTTTATTTTCCCCCCACACCTCTTCTTTTCCTTCTGCAGTTTAAAGTGGTTAACAAGGTCTTTTCTGAAACATCATTCCTCATGCTAGTATAGGATATTCCCCAACTGGAACACTGGAAAACCTGTTGTGGCAAAGTGCCCAAAATTTCTTGAAGTTTAAACTGGGTCTATAACATGTGGTGCACTTCTATTAAAAAAAAAACAAAAACAAACCAACAAACAACCAGTTTAAAATTAGGGTAGTTTGGTAGTCTTACCACATGCAGGTTGCTATTAAGTATTCTGAAATTAGTTCTGTGAGTGTTACCAAGTAATGCATCTTACACGTTAGGGTGCATTTTGTTGTTGTTAAGTTTTATGTCCTCTGTAGCTAGTTCTTCTCTTATGTTTCATTGCTTTTGAAATGGAATGGTAAAATTTTAATCTAAATATTATATCAGAAATCTCAGCCATTGCTCCAGGGGTCTGAGGTACATGCAAGAGGAGCCTTCACAAACTCTTTTCAGAAAAATGTTCTTAAAGTATTTGTCTGAGTGCTGAATTGTTGAGACTGCCTAGTTTTGGTGGTTTTTTTGTTTTGTTTTATAAAAGTGGCAGTATTTGCATTCCCATTTGCAAATTCTTTGTGTTGCACAGATCAGTCTCAGACTTTCATTCAAAAGCCCATAGTAGATCTTACTCTGTGTAATCTTTCTGTAGCAGGGCAGCTAAAGGCATATGCAAGGCTAAGAGGTTGTTCAATAATGTCAGGTGAATCCCTGGAGCCCTGCTCTCTGTCATATTATTTTCTGCAAATGCTGACACAAATGAAGTGAAGCATTTATTTATAGTCATATACCTATTATTATGATAATAGAATTGCTTTCGTAGTATCAATATAAGAATTTAAATATATGGGGTGTAACTTTATGATCCTTTATTATGATTACTTCACCATTTTTTCCCCAAAATTGAAATGGAGTCTCATATGGAGTTAAGAAATACTTTAACTTGGTTTATGCACAAGTAAGGAAGAGAATTTGAGGGATTGAAATAGTTACAACTTATGTGAGAGGCTATACCTAACTGCTTTCTGCATCTATGTAAGTGAAATAACCAGTGATATACAATAAGCTGTGTGATTACAAAGGATACCTTAGACTACCAGTGTGTTGCAAGGCACAAGGGAGTAGAAGTTTCATTCATTCCCCAGAGAAAAGTGTATATCCATTGTGAGCTCCAGTTATTAAAGTGCATTATTGCACTCAGAAAATGATTTTTGGTTATGGTTCAAACAGGAGATAATTTAACCCCTAGCTTGCAGAAAAATCCAAACACTTAAATTCCCATTTAAATTAAATATTAAATCACGTAAGGTAGCAGCTTCGCTTGTAAATGAAACCAGATTTAATTGCCCAGTTGACTAAACAATGCCTGGTTTGTGCCTCTTCACTCAGACCCTTTCAGTCATGTACTGTACATATTTATAGTTGGAGTTTTTATTGTTATGTATTGGTTGTGAACTTCTTTTTAATCGTCTTAAGAAGAACACCTGATTCTGAAAATAAGTGACCGATAACTGGTTCTTTTTTTCAGTAGTTGCTTTTGTCAAAATTTTGAAGAAAGATACTGTGGTTTAGAGCTTACTGTTGTGCCTACTTCTCTACTTCTAACTGCTGGCTCCTGTTTAACCTTGCATATCCATGAAAATAGGTATGCCAAGTCTTTTAAATATAGCTAAATGCTGTGAGTTTTCTTTCCCTTCTCACTTCCCTACTTGCCTGTTATGTTATAGAAGGATGGCATGAAAACATAATTGTGATTTGGGGCTGCTGAATGCTCAATATCCTTACTATCCGTCCTTAATGATAGTTTATTTTTGTTTCTTGCTCCTAGATGGTTTGCTGTCATCCACCCTTCATTGCATTGAGGATTAAGTGCTTGCTACCTATTCCTCTTTTATGTTGTTTCTAGTTTGCTGCATCTCTAGTGTATAAATACATAGTCACTCTGACAGTTTTCAGTCTTTTGATGGTGACTTTTTTTTAAACTCTTTAGTATATCATCCTGTGATTTTTATAGTTCTACAACATCCATTGCCTCAGGGTGTGTTCAGTGAAATACTGCAGGTGTCGGGGTCTTTAAGAGGTGTCAGTTTGTTAATAGTGTTACAGATCTTGGAAAGCAAAAAAAAAATGTTATTTGTAGTAGGGAGTTCATTCGCTCTGGTATTTTGGCAGACATGGATACATAGTTTCTTTGAACCTACTGCTTCTCTGTCAGGATGAACTCCACTTGTTCCATCTGGGTGCTAGTAAACTCCGGGTGCATGTGGCGCAGGTGTGTGTGAATATCTACAAAATGTAACATTATACTCTTGTCTTCATTTTGACTTTTAGTCTGCAATTTATTTACTTTCTATATCTCATCTATGTGGTAGAATGTATGTAGTTTTACATTCCCCATGTTGTAACTAAGACTCTAGGTAGCCAGCAATTGCTCTCTCCCTGGTCATGGGGGCCTGAAAGAGATGCACCAGTTGAAGCTATCTTACTGGAAAATCAAGAAAACGCATCACATGCTTTTGACTTTTTCTTTTTTTCCCCCCCTTTCTCTTAGGGTTAAAAATAAAAAAAGATCTATTTGGTGGGAAGATAAAGGCTCAGAGGTCTTGCTAATGAGAGAGAATATTTCACTCCTAGGTCACCAGTTCAAATGCAGACTAGCTTAATAGTGTAAGTTGTTATTGGGTGACAGCTGTTCCATAATCCATGAGAAATGGGAAAATTGTCACAGCCTAGTTTCTCTGGCATCTAGATCTCTAAATGTTGACATCCTACAGTCATAATTTGCACAAAGGTATTAATCATTTGCTTTACCTGTGCAGACACTGAAGTGGTATATTACAATATCTGGACTTGTGTAAGGCCTTTGACACAGTCCCCCGCAATATTCTACTGGCCAAGTTAGAGAACTATGGATTTGATGGGTGGACTGTTCAGTGGGTAAGGAATTGGCTGGATGGTCGCATCCAGAGGGTAGTAGTCAATGGCTCGAAGTCCAGATGGAGACCAGTGACAAGTGGTGTCCCTCAGGGGTCCGTAATGGGACCTGTCCTATTTAATATTTTTATAAATGATATCGACAGCGGGATTGAGTGCAGTATCAGCAAGTTTCCTGATGACAC
>VWZX01004365.1:945752-1043736 GCA_013399015.1 Galbula dea
GTAGACCTGCTGGAGTGGGTCCAAAGGAGGGCTACTAAAATGATCAAGGGGCTGGAACACCTCCCCTATGAGGATAGGCTGAGAGAGCTGAGATTGTTCAGTCTCGAGAAGACAAGGCTTCGGGGGGACCTAATAGTCACCTTCCAGTACCTGAAGGGGTCATATAGAAAGGCTGGGGAGGGCCTGTTTACAAAGGCCTGTAGTGATAGGACAAGGGGTAATGGGTTTAAACTAGGAAAGAGCAGGTTTAGATTGGATATTAGGGAAAAGTTCCTTACCATGAGGGTGGTGGAACACTGGAACAGGTTGCACAGGGAGGTGGTTGAGGCCCTGTCCCTGGAGGTGTTCAAGGCGAGGCTGGACAGGGTGCTTGGCAACCTGGTTTAGTTGGAGATTGCCTACTCACTGTAGGGGGTTGGACTAGATGACCTCTAAGGTCCCTTCCAATCCTAATAATTCTATGATTCTATGAATACTAAATGTGAAGAACACTTGAACTTTCCCATTCTTGAAGTATTGCTCTGTGGGACAAAGTCGAAGGATGATTGAAAGCCACCATAAGACAGGAAGAGGTGCCACCTACCTCTGCTATTTGCTGTACTGAGCTCCTTGCCTAAGTGCTTGAGGATTTCAAAGATGCTCAGCATCAGACAGCAAAGACCCTTTCTTTAGGAAAGCTTTACTGGAAGTTTTTAATGAACAAATACAGAGTAATAATTCCAAACTGATTTTGAAAAACAAACAGATTAGCAATTAAAAATTGAAAACCAAACAGCATTAATATATTTCCTTTGAATTCATAACCCTGAGGTGATGATATCCATTCCAAGCTGTAGCTTCTAAAATTCTTGGGTTACATCACTGTGTGTACTCATGAAAGTTAAGAGCACCACACTCAAATAGGTGTAGTATTTTTATACACACATTGATCATAGTAACAAATTGCTGCATTTTTACTTTGCAGTGCTTGAAACAGTAAAATAAATGTCTTTACATTATATACATGTACTGGTTAAACACAGAAGAATAATTGCACTAGGATTTATAGGCTTAGATTTTAATAAGCAGAAAATGTTACTCTTTATTTGAAGGCACCAAAATTTATAGGACTTGGTTCTGGAAGATGTAAATGACCCACAAAGATATGCCTGGTCTGTGAGAAAACAGTATTATGCTGCATAAATATATTTTAATTATTTTTTTTTTATTCAGTGAAGTGCTCATAAGCATCACATTCACATATTACCTCAAGTAGGGAGGAGCAAACCAATAAATTAATTACATGTGTCAGAAATGTTACAGCTTTGGCCCATTTTTCAATTTCTGATTTGAAATATAACAGCATTTCTTTAGGCAGGATTCAAAGTACAAAGTGAAAAATACTGTCATTTGTTCATATATTTGTCTTCTTGAAGGATTTGGGAACTCGAGTGTCTGTTCCATTCCTCAAACCATAGGATTCATAGATATTAAATGGTTAAGGCTTATTTTAAGGCTTCAGATTTGCTTCAAATTAGTCTACTTTATCAGTTTCTTAATGACCCAGGACCAAAAGCACTGCCAAGCATCTGTACATCCTTTTGACTTCAACTGCCTTTGTAAGCATTCAGTGCTTGTCAGTTTAAGAGTGGCGCTCAGTGAGGACTTTGATTTTCTCCTTGGTGCAAATTGTAAAGGCTCATCAGGTTAGTGCAAATCTAGCCCAGCTGCTAGGAATAGGGAAGCATAATTTTGTAGAGTTTTTGGCTGTTATAAAACATAAATGATGCATAATGCTGATATGCTTATAAGAGAAAAGGATGTCTTCTGTCTCAAATGGTAGGGCACATCTGAGCTGCTGCTGTTTATATGTGATTAGAAGCTAGATGTGGTAGAAAGCTGGTCATTTAACAGTAGTTTACAACAAACATTTAAAACTTCATTTAAATAAAATATGTAGCCAGTACATTAACAGAATATGGAAATTAGTGAGCATAAACCAGATTTGATTTAGTTACGCTGTCCTTAACCATATTTCAAAATTAGCAACTATATTTATATAAATGTAAACAATTATATTCTGTTTTGGCATTTTTTGCGCCACCATCATGAAATATTCATTTCAAAGTATTATATTTTTCATATTGTAATGAGTATTTTAGACTATCTCTGCTACTCAAAATATGGATTTAATACTTTTGCAGTTTAATTTTTTTTTCTTTTAGGGACATATGCTTGGAAGGTTCTCCCTGTTACTGTCCCTGGACTAGACAGCTACTTACTTTAAATATGGTTGCAGCTTTCAAACTGTATAGACAAGCTAGATTTTCTGTATAGGTATAACAGAATTAGTTTCTTACAATTTGTTAGTGCTTTAAGGCTTAACTGCAAACAAGACCCAAAATGAAAATAGCTGTTGATTATTAAACAGAAGAGAGTTGTCTTTCAACAGGCATTTCTACCTGAAGATTACAAACAAAACTCAACTTCAAAATTGCTTGTTTCAAGTGACTCTCTTTTTATACTGTTCATTAAATTTTCAATATGCAGGCTCAGCTCTTTCCAATGTGATCACATAATCTGTTCCTTCTGTTACAGCTCAGACATAATAGCTCCATTTCTGTATGTAGACTCATCCCTCTGAAGTACTTCTAGTTACCAAACAGGTGCTTAGTCCAGCCTTTTCTACCTGCAGTTTTGACAGCATGTGTTGCCTGGAGTTCAGATGTATTAACTGGCTGGGCAGTGCAGGTGGGATGTTTGGTGAGCAGAGCTCCTGCTGCTAGGGGCCTTTCAGTGACAGCACTAATGGTCGTGTCTGTTTCAAGTGTGCAGTTCCCCTACATGGAAATGCAGAAGTTTATCTCTCAGACCCCACTGCTCAAATTTGGTGACCGTTTATGAACAGATCCAATAGCTGTTACAGTTTTGGATTCAGAGTACATGGTATGTGATTGCATAAATCTTGTCTTGGAGGAAATCGGGGGGTGGGGGGAAGAAAGAGTCAGATTTATTCATTTTGGCTTAGGCAGCTATTATCAGGGGAAAAAAAACCCCAAAGCAAACAAAAACCAAACCAAACAAAAAAACCCAAAACCAACCAAACAAAAACAGACCAAAAACCCCTAAACTCTAAACAACCAATGTTTCTACTATATATAGATTATATTCACCTATTAAGGTATTTTCTTTCTGTCATTTCCTTGTCAGTCTAGTGTTTGGTTTAAACTAAAGTGACAACTACATTCACATGTATCTTCCACTTATTTGAGAAGAATTCTGGTTACATGTAGAAAGATAGGAGAGATACCAAGAAGTTTATCTGTATATATATGTATGGAAAGCCAGCTGCAGATTCAGGATAGAGAATTCTTTTGATGAACTGTGTGGTGGGTACTTTGCAATCAAATTAAAATGAGCAAAGCAGACACAGCAAGATGGACTGGAAGTTTATTATGTTATGCCCTCTATATAAGCTAATAAGCAAAGTGGACTCTGCTTTTTATAATGCATTCTTTAAGAAATAGCTTGAGCTCAAACATACCTGAGATGCAGTGTGGCATTTAGCGTTGAACACAAGTGTACATAGGTGTGGCATTGTAATGGACGCTCACTGATTCAGCCTTGTGTAGTATGGAGCAGAAGCCTGCAAGGATGATGTTATGCAAAACAGTAATGCAATCTATGGCTTCTTAAAGCTTAGGTGGCAAGCACAAAGTGAAGAGAGGATAAAACCTGACAACTTTCATGCAAAGGGGAAATTAAAGTGGTACTTCTAATTATCAATGCCATTTGGATTGTAAAAGCTCCTTTCAACAGTACAGAAAAGCCCATGAGCTGTGGAGTTCATTGAGATAATGCAGCACACATGGTATTTAAAAAAAATTACAGTAAAAACTGTGAATAATGGAGGCATATTTGGGAAGAATGTGTATCTATTATGTTGCATTCAAAACAGAATGAGCAACGGCAGAGATTGCAGTATGCAGTTAAAACTACTGTCTATGATATATTGGAGATTGAAAAGAATTTTCTACCTTGAATAGTTGAAGAAAGGGTTTGTAAAGGAACAGAAATTGCAGGCTGAAAAGAAAAGCTGTAAACGTGGAAAAAGATAAAATTTTCACTTGCCTCAATTAAGGCATACAATGGGTATTGTAGATTGGATAGTACTTCTCCTTTCCTGCATTCAACTTTTCTTTTGTAATTTATATACTTACAGATAAAACAAAGA
Organism: Galbula dea; assembly: GCA_013399015.1. NCBI lineage: Eukaryota > Metazoa > Chordata > Aves > Piciformes > Galbulidae > Galbula > Galbula dea. The sequence continues at coordinate 949,966 of VWZX01004365.1, forward strand.
TGGGAGTTTATAGCTTGCTATTGATTAAACTCCTTTCCAGTTGATTTAATTAGGTCCTTTGCTCCTTGAAAATCTGATCTGAAGCTTAGATACAGATACATAGCTTCAGGCATTCAGGCTAAAGTGATGGAAGGAAGCAATGAGCCCTTTGTGAACGGTTTGGAATGGGAAGTGGTAGGGGAAGCCAGGCAGCAATCAATCAGCACTGCTTGCCTTTAATAGAAAACTCTCTAGTGCCGAAGTTACTACTGGGAACAAAGAGATGCAAATGAAAGCATAGATAGCTGTCTAAGCAAAAGGGAGAGGTTCTGCAAATTCTGTATGTATTTGTATCCAGTCCATACAAGTTGAGGATTATAGTAGTTTGTTGGTTTGGGTTTGTGGGTGGGTGGGTTTATGTTTTGTTTTCTTGTGGGGTTTTTTGGGGTTTGTTTTGGGGGGTGGAGGAGGAAGAGGGTGGGACTTTGAATAAAGAGCAGGCTGGAAGACCTGCCTTGATATATCAAGACATGATTAAATGGACTTTATGTACAGTTATTCTAAATGGATGCCAGGCCGTTCCTAGATATGTTACCTATTTACCATCTAGCAAAAGAGCAGTACTGTAAAGCAAGATCCACTGATATTACAGTAAAAACAATTAATTTCTACCTGACAGTAGTTGGTTTTAGGAACATGGCAATTATAAAATTAACCAGACTGCTGCTTTCTAGTGTCTTAAACCCTTTCTGGAGGCTGTGTCCAGTACTTAATGTATTATTTTTTCAGCTCAATATTAGTATTATTGTTTCAAGAGCAAATATGAAAGAATCTTTGTACTTCATAATTTTCTCATGAGCTATATAGCTACAACTCTATGTTGACCACAATCTTATCTCTAGATTAGGATTTTGTTACTGCATATTTAAAGGAAATCAAACAAAGCATTTCAAGAAGTTTCTTAGCTCAGTAGGCTGTGCACTTTCTGTCCTGGTTTGGGTTAGAACAGAAATAATTAATTAACCATAAGTTATTTCAAATTCCAACGATCCCTGTTAAAATGTTGAAATGTATATGATAGATCAGTACAAAAGTACATAAGTACATAAGTACAGTACAAAATCTTAAGGCAGACACAGATGGAGCATTGTGAAGTTATATAAATGATCTTAGTATAATTATGTTTACTAATGCTGTAGCGTAGAATGCCTATCAAGAAAAATTATCTTCCCTTCTTCAAACATGGTAAAATATATGGATATTGTCTTTTGTTTCTCAGACACTAACGCTTGAAATGGTTAGTGAATATCTTCTTTTTGGTCAGATGGCGACCGGGGAATTGGAATTAGTGAGCTGTAACTGTGGGCAAAGGGAGATTGTATTTTTGTAGTTGGAACATGCATATAAGATGGAATATGTTCAAACTTCAGTGTTTGGCAGCTAATTCAACCTCATGCTAAAAGGCAGGGCTAACTTCAACGTTCACATTCTCAATGTTTAGTTCTGGTTCATGAGTATTACAGTGAAGATCTTGACTTAATCCTGAGGCAAGTTTTCCAAATTCAGTACGCAGGAGAGAAAGGTTTGCTTATTTCTGATGCCTAGGATAACATAAGTGCATTTCATTGTATCGTTTTGACTTGTCTAGAGATATAGTCTAAAACTTTCTTTTCCCTGGGTTTAACCCTGTCTGTCTCTCCTGTAGCATACGTTTTGAAGCCGAAGGCATGCTTGCGTGTTTCTGTTTTGATTTTGACAGCTAGGAGATTAGTTAAATTTAACAGAAATGCATGTCCAAGGAATACTCAGAAAAGTCCATAGTATTGCTCCAACAGACTTGCAGCCGAAGTTTGAGACCCAGTGGAAACAAACTAGCATTGTTACCGGCAGTGTTTATAGCGCTGTTTGTTATGGTACAGTACAAAGTAACTAAGTCACATCCAGGACTGGCTACACAGTAGCTTTTGTGGGAACTATGTTCACTGAAACAAAGGGAGGAAAGTAAAGGAAGTTCTCTTCAAACTTCTAGACAGATGTAAGAAAGCAGGAAGTTTAGCATGAGGAATCATCCCTGAGTGAGTTGTCAGTAGCAATTCTCCCATGTGGAAAAGTATGTAGTACTCATGGCTATTCCTTCAGCCTTGAGACATAAGGAAAAGGCATTTTGTTGGTCACAAATGTGCTTTCAGAAAGTTTCGAGAAACTAGGACATGCATCTTAGAGTGTAGGTCACTTCAGTACCTTTTACTGTCTGGGTATTGATTGTAACTTACAGCAGAAGCTTAGAGTGTTGTGGCCAACTGGCTGTATGTTGTTATGATGTTAATCTGAGTCTCTACTCAGCTCAAATGCCATTTCAGTTAGCAACAGTTAAAGGGAGAAGAGTACATGCCCTTGTACAAAAGATAATATCAGAGGATGAGTATTTGTGTTGGCCATTTTATTCCATCATAGAAAATGTGCTGAATTGACACTTTTGCTAGAAATTTCTTAGTGCTTCATCCCAAAACATACCTCATGTGAATCATTTTTGGCTTTAGTACTGGAGTTTTTTGTGTAGGATTATTAATAACAGATATTGAAAAGGGCAATTCATATTTCTTTGATAACTAGAGCTTTGGATTCAGTGGTCTGGGTTTTTTTAACTGTAGGCTGTAGGTAATGCATGATTTAATAAAATTACTTGAGCATTCCCTTCTGAGCACTGTTCATGGTAGAATAATACAAATGATTGATGTTCACTTCCTTTATGGTAAGCCCAAAAACCTGATCATAGTATCATAAAAAAGAAATAGCATTTTATAGCAGCAATCAAAGTTGAATGAAAGCTAATGAATTAAAGGGTGAAGTTTAGCACCTCTTTTAAGGAAAAATTCCAAGTATTTTATGAGATGCATTTATATAGGCTTTAATGTGGGGTTCTTTTTATAGAATAGATATGATCATTTTTGCTGTCACATTTAGTGTTTATCAAAAACATTCTAATGGCACAGAAAAGCAACAAGGTTTGCAAGTAATGGGCTCTGTTTTGATTAGAATAATTAAATGTTGCATTATTGTAGAGCTGTGAAATGAATATGTAAATGCAAGGACATATATTTTCTATTGCAGATAAAAAGGTACTCTGCAATTTTTCTTAAGTAATTTCATTATGTATAAAGCTTACCTGTGAAGATTGTTCAATACCTTCTCCCTAGGGTTTTGTGGTGTTGTGCTGTGCTCCTTCACATATGTATACCTTAAAAATCTATTCAGAAGGTAGAGATTTATTAGTAAGAGTTTTCGACAAATGGGTTGTGATTTGGTCATAGTATAAAGCCATGGTCATTTAGTGTGGCACAAGCGTGAGCTGCTGCCAGCAGAGGTAATCTGTCCCTTCCTCTCCCATAGTCTTGGCTGCCTACCCTTAGTATGTCCTTCATGCTCCCTGTAGTGTTTATGAAGCTAAACAATAGGCTGAGTGAAAAACTTAGCTGATAAAAAGAAAGTGGCTATCTTGATGGATGTCTACAGGAGTGACAATATCACCAGAACTGACCAAACAGCTAGGTGGGTGGTCTTCTTTATAGGGACAGACACTTTGACACATTGAAGACAAAACTGGTAATGGTGCTAGTTAGGGACTTAGGGAACAGGGCAGCCCAGTCCACTGAACAGAGGAGGAATTGTTGTTGTCATTTTGATGTCATGGGTGGTTTGTGTTAATTTAGACTTCAAGGACAAAACTTCCTATTTAACAAAGCTTCCAAACCACGCTGTTCTAAGGGAGTCGATCCTCTCGCCCTTCCACGTGCCCTTGGGTTGGAAGTGGATGAATGCTGAGAGAGGACCATGGCCCACTGACTGCTCTTTCTGTCACCATTTGCCATTTCAGAATGACATAGGGCTGGGTGTTTTTCCCAGTACATTTTCCCCTGTGACATTAAGCACATTAAGTTTGGTTCAGAACAGACCGATGGAGGATTAACAGGTAGTTCACTTTGTTCTTGAGTCAGTTGTGACCCACTGTTGTTAATTTACTGCTGCCTCAGGGTACACTGCATGATCCACATCTGTTGTCTCTGGCTAGCAACATAAAAATATTTTTCTCTAGTTTAGCACTCTCTGTTTTGTTCATTTACTCTTGAAAACAGCACACAGTCAGATACTGTTTATAAACACGTACGTATACATGCTTTATGTGAATAGTTACTTGCTTTGTTACTATTGTAGCATTAAACATCTTAAACCTAGCTGACCAAAGGCATGAAGTGAAAGGGAATGTTAAGACATTCATGGAAGAAAGTGGCAAAGCTGTATCTAAAATAGATAGTAGCAGAAAAAGTACAATTTAAAATGCCAGGAAAGAGGTGAAAAAGGACAAAGTTAAGAAACTACATGAAAAAATTGTTGCATGAAATGCAAGAACAAGGCAGAAGGATTACAAGAGTGGTGGATGACTGTGTGAAATTGTCCAATTTCCAAGATACTTAGAGGCTGATGTGCCATTGTTAGGGTAGATGTTCATTTGTCTAATAATAATCTGCAACTTTAGCTGCATGAGTGCTTACAAAAATGACCCATATCTATTTAGAATCCTAAATAGATTCAGGGATCTTTGGGTTATAGGCTGGCTTATGCTTTTGGAATTTTTACCTATTGTGATGAAACCTAAATGGAGGTAAAACTAAAACCTGCATTTAGAATGGGCAGAAAGAGAGTGGTTGATACAATATAATGGAGCTTGAGAATAAATGAATCTAAATGAGAGCCAGAAGCTTAAGTGAGCATTTAGCTGTGCAGGCAAAAAGGAATAAAATTATATTTAATGTGTAGAAGCAGCAGCAGAAAGGTTTATTTATGATCTGGATTAGGAAGGCTAGGGAAAGGTGAAACTAAAATGACATTTTTATTACAGGCTTGAGTGACAGGGGGGATGCAGTGCTTGGTTGAGAAGACAGAGATCATTTTTGATCATGTTAAAGCATGCCAGCTAGGTCAGGTATCAGTGAGACAGCTGAAGTAGGAGATCGAGTAGAAGAAAGATCAGGAGTGGAGAGATTTCTCTGTGATTTATCAATAAAGCTGCTTATATATTCTGTTTAGTAAATAGTTTTATTAAGCCTGTACCAGAATCACAAAAAACAAACCAAAAGCCATTGACAATTACCGGATATTTTTAACAAAGGGTGCATTTATTGCAGGATCACAGAATATCCCGAGTAGGAAGGGAACCATAAGGATCATCAAGTCCAGCTCCTATTTAGGCACAGGACAACCCCAAAGTCACACTGTGTGTCTAAGTTCATTGTCCAAGTGCTTCTTAAACTCCATGAGAGTTGGTGCCATGACTGCTCCCTGGGGAGCCTCTTCCAGTGCTCCATCACTCTCTCGGTAAAGAACTCTTCCTAACATTCAACCTGAATTTCCCCTGGCACAGCTTCATACCGTTCTTCTGGGTCCTGTCGCTGGTCACAAGAGAGAAGAGATCAGCACCCTCCCCTCCCTCTCTGGTGAGAAAGTTATAAACTGTGATGAGGTCTCCCCTCAGTCTCCTCTTCTCCAGGCTGAACAGACCAAGTGCTTTTAGCCTTTTCTCATAAGCCTTCTCCTCCATACCCTTCACCATCTTTGTGGCCCTCCTCTGGATGCCCTCCAAAAACTTCATGTCCCTCTTGTATTGTGATGCCCAAAACTGCACGCAGTACTCCAGGTGAGGCCGCACCAGTGTTGGGGATTCTTGACTTGAAGACAGATCTGCAACCATAAGAAGTTCTTCTCATATCTTCTATTATTATAGCACTGGGTGTTATAAACGAAATGTTTGTATGGAGACAGTGATTTATTAAAATAAATTGCCTCAGTGTTTGCCCAGCAGATCAGATTGACTTTCATATGTGAAATTTAGTGGTTTAGACTTAGTTAGACTGGCAAGTTGCACTAAATGGAAAGGCAGTAAAACTATATTGTGCCATTCCTGTACTATTCTCTTACATCCTTTCTTCTAATGTTGTATTCTGAATATGCTGTGTCTCGCTGAGCAGATAATTCCATTAATTCCACTTCAGATGTTCATAGAAGACATATATTTTCTATATAATATACTCTATATTATGGAAAACTGAAACAGACGCTGTACCAAGTACAGAGTAAATAAACTGCTTAAAGAATGTGATGATATAATTGGCCTAATTTATATGTAAATTGAGCAACGCTATTTTTGATTAGTGCAGCAAATTGCTAAAAGGCTAGTCTCATAAATACTGGCTTTTGGAGATTGGAGTCTGAATATTTAAACAGGAAAACTTTTTCGCAGGGAAATTTGATTTTCTGAATGCCATTTGAAAATCAAGGGTTTTTTTCTTAACTAGGACTGTTGGTTCTCAAATTGCTTTCCAGGAGCTTTGGATTCTCTTATTTTTCAGTGTAATCAAGCCTGCCATAATTTCTATTCATGCTACATTTTTTTGTCTTATTTCTCCTTGTCTGTGTGGTAGAGCAGCACCTACTGCTTTGAAGAATGTCAACTACTTGTCAGTCATTAATTATTTTGTATTTGGTTATGTTTTATCTGTGAAAGTATATTTTAAGCTGATTTTACTGGAGAAGGGAGCAGAGAGTTATTTTCTGTAGGCTTTCATAAGAATGAAGTTTTCCCAGTGTACTGATGAAGGTGCTGTCTTCCAAAACATAAAGTAGTCTATCTTTGTTGGTCCACTGGTGAGCATAGCAACATATTATAGCATGCTCTTTCTCCCTGATTTCAGTTTAACTGTCTTGTTTCATCAAAGGCAATTTCAGACAAGAACTTTAAATACTGGGAGAGGTGGTATTCATTCTCTGAAAATGAGATTTTGATTTGTCATGTGCCGACACTTCAGTGCATTACTTTTGAGCTGTTTGAGTGCTCTGCATAAGCTGATCTTTATGAAACCAGGAGACACCTTGAGGAACCAAGAAACAGTTTCTCATGGAAGCATTGCTTCAGCTGAGGGAGAAAACCAGTATTATTGGAATTGTTACACATGTACTTAAATATAGAATCACAGAATTGTCAGAGTTGGAAGGAACCTCAAAGATCATCTAGTTCCAAACCCCTTACATGGCAGGGACACCATCCACTAGATCAGATTACCCAGGGCCCCATCCAGCCTTGTCTTATAAAGCTTCCAGGGATGAGGCTTCCACAACCTCTCTGGGCAACCTGTTCCATTGTCTCACCACCCTCATAGTGAAGAACTTCCTCCTAATATCCAACCTAAATCTACCCTCCTCTGGCTTGCACCCATTTCCCCTGGTTCTGTCACTGTCTGACCTCCTAAAAAGTCCCTCAGATATAGATGATTTCACAGAAAAAGCTACAGATATTTCTTTTACTGAATTATGAAGTCCACTGATTTTTATAGATGGTTATCTGACTCATTTGAAAAATGTTGAAATATTTTCTAGTTAGAACTGGCTGTGAAATTCAGTCTCTCTACAATGGTTTCATTAGCAGAAGACAGCCCCTCTCATCTGTATGTCATGTTCCTTCCGTCATGGACTTCCTGGAATACTGATGACATAAGGGAGCAGAGAATGGGGTTGGGATGAGAGAATGAGTTTTGTGAAACTCAGGAAAGCTTGCCATGCAAGGTATAGTCTTATACTATAACCACATAAAAGTATGCTAGTCCATACTAATTTTTGTAAAAAAATGTTTGGTTTTTTTTGACTTAAGTTTAGGACTGTGTTGTACTCAATAGAGCATACTCTTTGTAATACTCAACAAATTTACTTTTTGTCTTGCAATATATCCTGGACATCTTGCTAGATTTGAAACAAATTAATAGCAATTTTTCAGGAAATGAATGGAAAGTGGGTTGTGATATGGGTTGGTGCAGATGAGAGCAAGGATTTAAAATAATTTTCTCTCTCACCAACAGAAAAAAAAAACCCAACAACAAAACAGGAGATGAGTAGTGCTGAATCAGTTTAATGTCTGCAAGAAACTTTATTTTGAGATGTATTATGAACCTCTGTATTAATACTGATTAATTCATCTGACAATGACAAATCATATGCTCAAAATGTGAGAGAATTGATACTGCAGTTGTATGGAAGTCCAATCCACCACTTTCTTTTCAGTAGGTGTAGCATTAGAGTGCTGCAAATAACCCATCTGCATGGGTCCAGGTCTCCAAATTTATCTGAAAGGAAAGCAGGGGAAGGAAGAGAGGTGGAAAGGCAAGGTAATGGAAATACTAGAACAGAATTATGTTTTTTTTAAAGGGGGGTGAATGAGATAAAAGTATCTCAAGTCAGTGTTTTACAGTATCTTCCTTTCACTGAGTTAATGTTGCTGGTTTTTGAGTCCTAGAAGTACAGTAACACAAGCCAACAAATGCATGATTTTCTCTAACATCTCATGAATACTCCTCATTTCAGTTTGTAATTCAGAGACAAAGTACATTATATGGCTGTCTTGTTCCACTGATATCTTATTTCTGATAGCATAGGAGTTGTTAGAAGATGAACGCTGCTGTTTTCAGGTATTTCCAAAGAGACTACTACCTCAATGAAAGAAAATAAAACCTTTTCTAAAGTCAAAGACAAAAATTTTCCTCTTGAATCACTCTTAGCCTTTTAAAAATTATATTGTCACAATGCCTTTCTGATAGTCACCCCTCTAGTAGTCCCAGCTTGAGAGAACTGTTTAAATGAAATGCACAGAAATACAGTGGATTATAAAGTCATGAACACACAATTCCTGTGGTTTCAGCCTTTTTTCTACACTTGCATAATTATTCTTTCGTTACAAGTTGGTTTGGTCATTATGTTTTATTGCTAGGAAATCAGTTGTCCACTTCTATAAATTTCCAATTGTTTGTTTCTGTCCAGCTCAGGAATAGTTAAGCTTTTGTCTCTGAAGGTTTAGGAGCTAGCAGTTTGGTTCTGTGGTCCACATTTTCAAATTCCTGCTGATGTGACTGAATTCAGTGATTCAAGATGTTTTATTTTCTTGGCCACCTGAGAGTGATTATACAGCAGCTCCTCTATTATGAAAGGTCACACCAGTTATGGCAGATACATCCATAACTTTTAAAGTATGTTTATAGCTGGTGTCCATTGTAGTTACAAGGAGCGTGATACATGTATGAGCATCTGATTATGCATCTGACAGATACAAAGTGCATGAGGATCCATGCTAGAAACTGGGGACCTGTCAAAATACTAGTCAGTTAATCTGAACTTTTAGTATGTTAGATATTCTGATGAAATTACATCCCTTTTGTTTGAGCTGGATGTTTTCTCTCAGGAAAGTTCATTGCTCCATTCTCTTTTCTATGTCTGTTCTGCTTTCCTGGTTGGGACATTTTTTAGGAGCTTTATCATATTTATTTTTCTACAGTAATACTTAGAAATAAAACCTAAAATGCACATTCTTGTTTACTTCATATTGACATTAATAGCTTGTCTGTAGATGAGAATAATGGTCTGGGATCATCATCACAAGGTAAGTTATCTAAACTCAAAATATATTATCTATCAATTTAAGTTCTTTTCTACTGCTAACCCTATATCAGACAACTTCAAACCTTAAATTATGTTCCAGAACTGATAGGATGATTAAAAAAATGCTGCAGGGAATTTTCTAAATGGAAGAAACAAAGGAGGAAGGGGGGATTATATTCTTTTTAGGAGTGACCTGCATTTTCAAAATAGTGTTCAGATTATGAGGGAAACTTTTTATGCATATACTGCTCTTGATAAAATTTAATGCAGTTTTAAAATATCTTTTAAGACTTCAGTTCCACAGAAATATTAAAATTATTTCAGGTGTTGCCTTGGATTCTCTCTTTCCTCCTATTTATAAGAAGAGGGGCCCAGTCATGATCTGGGAGGAGCTTGGTGGTGATACCTTAATTTTTCATAGGTTGCTGAGACCACATAGACTAAATAAATCTCTTTCATAAAGGGATTCCTCTCTTTCTGATATAGGTAGGATGGTGCTTTCCAGAGGTTCAGCCAGTCCACAGTGCCCCCCTGAAAATCCAGTGTAGTTACTCACTGCCCTAAATGGCAGCTAAATGCCACTACCTTGTCCAAGGAAGCAGAAGAAAGAATTGCTATTAAAACCCATAACAACCTTATCAGATCAGTGTCAGTTTCAAAGGGATTCTGCCACTCTTCCAGGATCTTCATGAAAGCTGGAATCTTCTTCCTTTCCCCAAAGGAGTTAGCATTTCACACAGGTCCATTTAATCAGGAAGCAAACAAGGTTGAAAGTCTTTTTACTGTTTAAGCTTCACCTTTACTGGCAACCCCAGAAGGATCACAGAATCATTACGGTTGGAAAGGACCCTCAAGATCATCTAGTCCAACCGGTAGCCCTACACTACTCTTACTCCTAAATCATCCCCTGAAGAAACACATCTATCCTCTTCTTAAAAACCTCCAAGGACGGTGACTCCACCACCTCTAGCAGAGAGCTGAATGTTTTTTGGATCGTGATGTTAATTTCTGTATCTGAGAAGGCTCATTGGTGGGGCAGGATCTGCAAATCCTTTGTAATTATGTCCATTCTTATTAAGGGCAGAAGACAAGCTGTTTTTCTTTCCCTCAAAGTTGACTCTCAAGAGGAGAATAATTTTGGCAAGTCTTTTTGCCTCTACACTCCATGGTGACAAAATGCTTACTGGTTCACAGCTTTGCAGTAGAGAAACATCCCTGTTTTGCTTTGTGAACAGACTACGTCTGATAGTCCCTTTTTATACTTCACAGAGTTTAAAATTTATGAGGGGACATTTCCAGCTTGGAGGCTGGATTAACACAAAACTTTCACCATGCACCGAAGTGGACTTTAGGCTTTTCTTTGCATTGACTGACTAGCATATAGGTCTTTCTCTGCTAAATTGTAGATGAGGAGAGAATTATCTGGGAATTTTACTTCCAAATTTAAGTACACTTTCACAACACTGGTTATGCTAAAGCTGTGATCTCAGGTCAAATTTTAATTTTCAGGCAAGCAAAATCCCAGGAATTTTCTTGTCTGTGCCACTAAATATGCATGCTTGACTTCTAGAACCTAAGTATTAGGAGTGTCAGCTTTTCTTGGCCAGCTTTAATTTATTTTTATGCAAGGTGAATAATGACATGTACAGAAATGCTATCACTTAAGAGCTGAGAGTCTAAAAGGAACATTGTGTGAACACTCTGGAGTAAAGGCAACCAGCTTAGTTTAAATCCTTGTCCCCACACTATACTTGACAGCCATTGATTCATCTTTCTGCTTCATATGTGTAACACTTTGTGTCCTTATTTTTAAATTATTTGAGTGGGATTTATAGAAGTGCATGGGTCCATCCTGTTTCATTGCATTTGCAAAATTCCAATTGATTTGCTCCCATCTGTGAGAAGAGATAGGTCAGAAAAGTGTACTTGTGAGATTACCATCCAGATCTGTGGCATTTTTCACAAAGCAAACATATATTTCATAAAGCCAGAGGAATATAGATTGGTGAATGTAATATTTTTGAAGCATTATCAGTAATCTTCTACTTCCAATCTGTGGTGCTGAACTCTTCATCATTATGTTGATATTTCATGCTTTCCACTCCATTAACATGTAGGTTATGTAGAAGGGTCCAACACTTCTCCAAGTACAATGAGTTCAGCAAGATATACAGGACTGGCTTTTTTCACTGTAATCTGAGATGCTACATATACCTGTGGCTTTTCTTGGTTGGTGAAGGTAATACAAAAGTGAAGCTATTCTGTATTTTTAGAAAAGGATTGCTGGATTACCATTTTTTTCATTAAGGATGAGCTAGTTTGTGAACAGTGATATTTTATGAATTCTTTCTAGCTTGACAGTTAAGACTATTAATTGTTTAAGGTCAGAATGCTTTTTAAGTTTGCAACAATATTGAAATATCAAATATGTAAAGCCAATTTCTTGTTATACAGCATTACATGTCAGCACAAGACATAGCTAGACTGAGCAGTGTGTGAATGCTTTCTGGAAAAATCAGTGTGTTTAAGAACTGAAATATTTACCACCATGGATTTTGGAATGTAATTGTTCTGCAGTAACCAGTCCTGTTTTATTTGAAAATTAATATTTTACTTCTCTGGTTAAATATTGATTCTGTATATTATTTCAGCATTTTATGAATATTTTGTTTTCTTTAGGGACTTTCTATTCATTTTATCAGCTGAATAAATGAAGTAATTTACAAACCAACTGCCTCTTGCTCCCTGTAGCCTTTACTCAGGCCCAGCTGTGGGGTTCTGAAATCACTTGGCTGGTAATTAGGTATTTATCAGATTGTTTCTGAAAAGGGATGAGACTGTTATCTGACACAATTATCTTTGAAAATTGAATCCTTCTTTTCTGGTCCTGCTGAGGGCATTCAAAGGTACTGTGAATGTCTAAAGCTAAATGCCTTTGAAAAACCTTTGCTTTTTTAGATCAGGTATAACAGAAGTCAAAATGCAGTCAAAGGAAATATTTTTTTTAACCTTTCAGGGACTGGATTTACTTTCTAGCAAGTGTTGTCTCTTTTCCAGCTGACTCTGTTTGTAAGTACTTTTGACAACAGTCACATCTTCAAATGTCCACTACTTAATCACATTTGAATATTGACAATATTTTTTATGAATCAAGAAATTACTAATTACATCAAGGCATTACTAATGATATTTTCTTGCCTGTTCAAAAAGTTATAATTATGTAGTTCTAGAAAGTAATTTGGAAAAATGGCATTTCATATTATGAAATCTGCAACAGATACAGTACCTATCTCTTTTTTTCCAAACACACCTTGAAAGTTTTGGTATTTAAGATGTAAGTTGTTGATTTAATATGCCAAAGGGCAAAAAGAGATAATGCATCAGTAATGTAAGATATGAGAAAGTTATTTTATTTAGATAATTCCTCGGTTGTATTTTTGAAAAGCACAGCCTTTCTAACATTTAGCAAGCTCTTAAGATTTATTTTGAAAACACAGAGCTCATTCCACTGTTCTTGTATTTGCATATGCACACATACACAGAGTACCCTGCACTGTAAAGCTTTTAGGTAAGACCTTAAATCTTTCCCTCTGACTCTCTTCTATGGCTTCTTGAGAGTGGTGATACAAATACCTTCACTTTTCTTCCCACAGCTTTTAGCTGCATAAGCAGTTTCAACAAAAAAAAGGCTAATTAAAAGAATGAAATCACCTTCTGGATTTGAGGAAAGTTTTGTCCAATGAATTCACTGGTGACTGTTGCCAATTACATCTGGCCTCTGATTGGTCCCCTGAGAGTGACTGAATATAAAACAGAGAACAAAACCTGCATTACTGCGGATCTGTGCAAAATAATAGTTTGCAAGTTAGAATTGACTTTTGCGTTCCAGGGGAATAATCAGCCCAAGCACAACAAGCACTGTGATGACAAGTAATGGCTTATGGTGCTGTATAGTATCTTTAAGCAGTAGTCTGTCTGTATGTTCTGCTTTCCTGTGGGATCATAAGGTTATTCCCCTAAAAATATCATCACAAACCTTCTCAATATTCTGGTTTTGACCATGAATTGAGGACTAGTATTCTTATCCCTTTGAGCCCAACCCATCAACCCGTTGTTCACCTATTGCGTAACGTACTCATCTAGCTGTATGCTGGACATTTTGTACAGAAGGCTACTCTGGGAGTCAGTATTTAAGGCTTTACTGACATCCAAAAAGATTACAGGAACTGGTCTCCTTTGGTTGACCAAGTAGGTAACATTGTTATAAACAAAAAGTAAGTTTATTAAGCAAGACTCTCCCCTCATGAGCCGATGCTGGCTCTGACCCATGACTGCACTGTCTTTCGGATGTTTTTAAGTAACTTTCAGGGTAATCTTCTCTGTAATTTTGCGAGGTACAGAAGATTGTTTATGTGACTAAGACCGGTAGGAGAGAGGATGTTTCTTTTTGTCGTAAACTTGGCTCCTTACAGTGAACTTTCATGTGCAGGCAGCATCGTAGAGAGTATTTAGGGTTTAGGCTACAGCTTATGTCACTTACAGTGGTTTGTTAGGCTGATAATGCTGTTTGAGTTTCTCCTGCAGTCTTTCAGTATGAGCAGATGAACACAGACCAGTTGTGGGTTGGTTTTTGGTTGGTGGTTTTTTATCTTCTTTATTTGCATTATTTTATGTGAACTATTTCTGTGAAATATACCATACAGAAAGTCAAGTCAGCTAAAACCTCTGTAAGATTGTTTTACATGTATGTTTGCCACTTGTGAGCTTAGGAATACAAACTAAGCACATTTAGTCCATTATTATTAGTAGTAGTAGTAGTTTTATTATTGGAAAAAAACCCAAAACCAACCCACAGCTTAAAATAAGTAAAGTATGAATCTTGCATCATAACAAAAACTGACCTAACAATTGTTTCTAAAAATGTAAATGCTTTGGAATACTCGAAGATTAAATAAGGTGAGCTTAATGAATGCCTGCTGAAACTGTCACTGAAAAGATCAAACAGTCCAGATCCATAGATGCTTTATAGTGATAACTGCTCTGGTTTAAATAGATTTATATTTTTTTTTAGCTGCTTTCATCTTAGTAGAGTTGATTTACTTCATAACAGAAAAGGAACTGGCCAGACTTTTTCCCCTAGTTCATCAACCTTGTGTCATTCTTGCTCCTAAGTGGAAACAGTTGAGACAATGTATGGCATTGCTTCCTTCTCATCCTCTGGAACTCCAAATAAATTTGGTTTAACAAAGACAGGATGTTTAAAATAGTAGAGGGGAGTTCTTCATTTCAGTGATATATAACTTTACTGATGATAATGTACAGGAGGAGTAAGTTCAGAAGTAGTGTCAGTCTAAACAGGGATGACCAGATGTCTACTAGTCGGACATAGTTATTACTACTTTATAACAAAAGGATTGAAAGTGCTGGAAGGTTCACAACATACCAGCAGGCCTAACAATTGCTTTAGAAGCAAGATTTTACTTTTTTTTTTTCCCCTGCTTTCAGTGAAATTTTGCCAGTCCTTTCCTAAATGGCCTTTGAGTACATGGCAAATCAAAAGTCTGTACTTTAAAAAACCCCAACTTTAGTATAGCATTTATCAAAGTGTATAGATTTTATAGTGGAATTATTTTTGCAAGTTAGAATCTTAATTACTGAACCTTTTGAGTATGTTTCTATTTAACATAGTGTCAAAATCTAGTCTTACCAAGCTGGTTACCATTTCTGAGAGAAGCAACAATACAAACAAAAGAAAACTAGCAGTGGTTTTGGTCTTGTCTCAGTCTTTGCTTCTGCTGCTGAATGCTCCACTGGTTGTAGTGATAAATAGCAGTATACTTGGGAAGTGGAAGAAAATAATTGATTAGACCCTTTTCCTGCATTTACCATAGTGCTTCTTTCCCCTCTGGGTTTGTGCAGTTTAATTTGCCATTGATTCTTTAATGATTATAATGTCACAGAGGAGCCAGTGTTTATCCTCATTGTGCTCTCTGTACAACATATTGCACCTGAATCTTTCTGTGCACGTTCTGGTGTAGTTCTACAGTCGTTTGATATGGAGTTAAGTGATGTCTTAGGCCAGCTGAAGTTTATATGGTGAGTGTATCTTTCTTCTGTCACTGGCAGCATCTAATTAGTGCCAGTTCTTACTCTGCAGTATTAGTTTTGTATTTCAGACCGTGGAAGACTAATTGAAGAGAAGCACCAAACACAGCAGCATTTAGCTCACTTACTAAAATGTTAAGTGTTAGGATACTGAGAAATTTGGATATGAATAGAAGTTCTAAGTGCCTACAGCAGATACTTCTCTTCATGGGCATTTAGGATGTGCTACTGGGAAGCAGAGTTTTAAATTACAAACTAAATCCCTTTGATTGTGCTACATTTCTGTGGCTTTCTTCCACTATGGTGGAATACTTGAATTGCAGGACTGTGGCAGTAGACTATGATAAAAAAGATCTTATTTCTCTTCTGCTGAACTCAACTTCTATGTGAAATCCATTTTCCATTCTGTGCAGACATCTTTTTCTGCTTTATCTTTCCTGTAATCAGGGCTACTATTTTAGGAAAAAGGACTATAGTCTGAATATGGAGAATTAGCCTCCTATTCAGGATTATTTTCAAGGAATATCTACAAGAAGTGTTTCTGAACTGTAGAATGAAAAGCTTTGTTTTCATATCAAGGTTGCTTGGATTCATTAAAGCCATCTTCACCGAAATATTCTTTAATGTTTGTATCTGAAATAATTTCAGATTTTAGAATTGCAATTCTGTATTTCAAACATAAACCACAAGGAGGATTTAGAGGGCATAAAAGGTGTTAACAAAAAAGCTGGACAGCCATGATCTGAGCTCCCTGTGGAGCCCTGTCACATAAAAAGGGATTAAGAAGTAATAGTCTACTGATTGAGTAAATAGAAGAGAGAAGTATAGAAAAAACAAAGCTTTGGATTCATGCATAGAATGTCTTCACAGATAAGGCAAGTGCCATAAGATATGTTGATGGGTCTTTTCTCTCCTGCCCTAGCCCAAAACTTTATGGTTATGGTGGGGCTGTGGGAGAATCTGATCTGGTGCCCCAGAAAACCTCCTTGACAGGCACTTAGAACAGTGTTTCATTTGTTGTCATGAATTCGACAGGAACCCCAGATAGTATCCAATATGTTGGACTTTGTAGTCACACATTTGTGTTTGTATTGAGAGAAAGGCCTTTATAACAAAACCCAAACAAAAAACCCCAAACAAAACACTAAACCCTTTTATGTAAAAATTGTGTGTATTTAATTAAAGATTGTCTATAAAGCATCTTAACTAGTTTTAGAATCCTATAAAGGAGAGGCATTTTTAACAGGTTGGTATGCTGTAAACAAGACCTGAGGAGTCCTGGTAAAGTATGTACTGGGCGCTAATGTAGCTGAAGCATAACAAACAAATAGCGATTATTTTTCAAGAGTAGTAGAGTTTTGAATACTTTTCAGTTTATAGTTATGATGGTCAGAAAAAAATGAGTGTAAGAAGCACATTTTGATCAAAAGATTTTCTTCCTTCATAAGATTCCATTTTTCTGCCAGTCAGTTTTTGCCCTTAAGAACATAGAGCTCACCAGAAAGGCACTTTAACTCTTCAGTTTATTACAGTTAAAATTATCCTTAATCCTCATTCAGCAAAACACCATGTCATAAGAAGAGGACTAGTATAAGGTTTTAACCCTGCTTGCATATAAAGCCAAATAGCTAGCATTGAAGGATTTTCAATGTAGGCAAGTGTTTGTTTCCTTGAATTGGGATGGATTAAATTTATACTGAACTGTCTTGCTGAACTAAGCAATTTCTTTAGCCTGGGTTACATGAGAAATCAA
Organism: Galbula dea; assembly: GCA_013399015.1. Classification (NCBI taxonomy): domain Eukaryota; kingdom Metazoa; phylum Chordata; class Aves; order Piciformes; family Galbulidae; genus Galbula; species Galbula dea. The sequence goes on from VWZX01004365.1 coordinate 967,277, forward strand.
TGAGCAGCATTTTGAAATACACATGTGCATTATAGAGCTCCTCATGTCTCCCTTTAAAACATGTTTTGGGGTTGTGTGCTCTGCAAGGAGAGTTAATATTTTGGTTGTAGTTTACAACTTCTTAATTGTTAGAAAGTATAACTTTATTTTAGTAGCTAAAACTGTATTGAAAGCAGCATAATTTGTAGAGCTACACTGGACAAAAATATTTTGAAGTACCTTAAATTTGTTAATTTGTTCTTATTTCCATTGTGTATTGCAGGTAACATTAGCGTTAGTGCTGCTGAGCTGGTGTAATGCAAGGAAGGACACATCATGAAATGGAAACATTATCCTTTTTTGGTCATAGTAGCTGTATTCAGCCTTTCCAGATGCCATCAGTTACTGGGTCATCTAATTCCAGGTAGGTACCTTTTATTTAAACATAAATGCTCATGTTTTTATGAATCACTTTTATGCTGTCTGTGTGAATATGTGCATGTATATGCCTGAAATTATCTCTCCATGTATGTGTGTGTAGATAAATTTATTAGCATATCTACACAAAATTTAGTAAGTAATTTATTGTCTATGCTGCACCAACTTTCTTTTTTCAGTTACAAAAGAAAACATAGAAAAGGAGTGAAAATAAAAGTACAAGAAGGTTAAGGTGGCTATTAAAGCACTCTTTTGATTAGTAGTATTGATGGAGGGAAGAAAGACTTGAATATCAAAGAGAATAGGAAATCTGTAGAGAACCTTCCTGAAGAGGAAGGAAAAGAGCAGCAAATGTGAAATAGCTGAGTGCAGTGTTGTCAGTGAAGTCATAGGGATTAGGGATCATCCTGGTTCTTGTGTATGGTCAGGTTTTTTTTCTTTTAGTACAGGCAGGAGTAGTAAGTGTGTATAAAAATGGCAAGATACCATCCAACTTTAAGGAGAAAGCGGTGGTAAAATAGTTGACCTGTATCACTTCAGTGAACAGTAGATTTGTATTGAAATAACATAAAGGAAATGAAATCTCTTTTGCCATGTTGGGTTTTGGGCTGTTTTTTCTAATCTCTAAAAAAAGCTGCTGAGTCATTCTGATCATCTTCAAGATTTTTTTTTAGGAAAAACTCAAACTAACTTTGATCAGTACTGCTAATAATGTACAACCTTTCAGTAAAAAGCAGGAAAACACAATAAACATATGAAAAAGAAAGTGATGTGCTGATTTTTGTGGGTTTTTTTTCTGTTTTGAATATGAATAATTATGTAGAAGGCTCTCTGCTGGTTGGATTTCTAAGTTGGATATGTTATGCATGCAGAATTTTGTGGCTATACAATTCTTCTCTATATCTTGGTCAATCAGTTCAAATATAGACTATCGAATGAAAAGAGAAGATTTTTTTTTTTCAAGTGTATGTTGACCTATAGTAAATGTTGGTTCATGGGAAGTACATTGATGAAATGAACTGGTATCTTTTGTGGGTTTTTCTGGTTTTGTTGTTTTGAAATGTGTTACACAGGAGATGCAAAAAGACACCAGAATAAAGGAGGATGCAAGTTAGTTTTATAATTTTAAAAGTTTGACCTCAGACTTCAAACATCATTTGGAAGCAATTTACCCTGTCACAAAGATATCTACCACTATTTTACAATGGAGCACCTGCAGATCCAAATGTATTTGCATGATAGTTACCTCCATCCACTTGCATTGGCTTCAATTCAGTCATACTTTTGTAGACTCTATTAAAAGGCTGTTTGCATTGTATTACTTTTTCCATCGAATTAGCTTCAGAATAAAATCACGGGTGGTGTTTTGATTTTTGCCCCCTGCTTTCTAATTTTCATCACAGACCTCAGACCTGAACCAAGAAATTACTGTACTTGGCCAGACATCAGTGTGCTCAGCCATGCTGGCAGGGTGCCAGAAGTGTTGTTATCACAAAAGATCAAATAAAGCAGGATTTTTCTTTTTCTTTTGAGCAGTTCATCCCATTCATTTTGCTCTTCTCATGTTTTTCCTTACAAAGGCATGGTTTTTATTTGATTTTTTTTTTCTAATGCTCAGAAAGAGAGAGACCTGTACAAAACCTCAACCTTTTCCTTGTATTTAATGGGGGGGAAGACTCTTTGGAATTGTGCTGTATCCATAAAATCTATCAATAGAGCAATAGGTAACAGCTTTTTCTGAGTATCGCGTAAAACAGTAAGCAACTAAAAAGTCTGATCATACTATTACTAAAGTTATTTTATTTCAATAAACCCCATGCTTTGAGAATAACAGATTCAATGACATTATTTTCAGATTATGTAATTAAAATCCTTAAAAAAAAAATTAAATTTTCTGTTTTCAAACTCTCCAATTCTGTCTTATCTAAAACTTGAAAATTGTTTGAGGTTGTTGATGACATAGCTTTAATTTTGTATGACAAACTATCAGATGTGTTAAAACTTGCCCTCAGAAAAGGAATTCTCAACTTCAGTTTTACATGATGAATTTTAATGGTGGTCTTATAACTTTGAAACATTTATTGTGGATTTTGCTGAATCTTCCCATATATTCTTGTTGAGTCTCACTCTTTTGCATATGTGGTCCACAGGGAAGTACTGTCTACCCCCTTTATTGAAATCACGGCTGAGCCTTTCATCTCATGTCATTACATCTTGCCTCTAATTCACATATAAAATACACTTGCAATTCCACTATGGCTGTCTCCTGAGGCATAAAGTATCTCTGCTTTGGCACATCTTTATTTAATCAGGGGTTGAACACTACCTGAGAAAGATGTGATTTTTCTTTCCATTTGTTCTGCAAATTTAAAAGCTGGGAAACTTTTTAGTTTATTTTAATGTGAACTGCTTTAAGGAAACGTGGCATTAACTAATGCTCTATTATGTTTAGATGCATATGTTGAGCTTTGTGTTTTCAGTTGTCATTGAAATGTTTTAAAGTTCTGTTTTCTTTGATAACATAGTAAATGGTAACTGTAAAACCAGCATGAAGCAAAAAAAATATAATGATTTAAAAGAATATTACTTTTTTTTTAACATCAGTAGAAATAAGTGCAAGCTTTCAGATTTTTGGTTTGTTACTAAAGAGTAGCTCAGGATCAAGTCTTTTCTCAGGGAGTATTCTGAAAGTACCCTCCATCTGAACTGGAACAGATGTCAGATATTTGAGATCTAGTCAGACATATCTGGACAAAGAAGGCCTTCTAAACAAATTTTTCAATGCTCCTGATAGATTATTAGTAGATTTTTGTAACAGAATTCTTTGTAGATCTTGAGGAGAGGAGGAGGAGGAGGAGACAACCTCTTTTCAACACAGATTTTTGAGACATTTTGGTAAAACTTTTAGACCTCCATGGTTTACAAATGCTGCCTCAATACTTGAGGAAAGACTGTTGTTGTACTAGAGATCCTGATACATTTAATCATTTTGAAGTAAAAAAGAAGCAAAGAGAATTGAATGCTCAGATTGCATGTAAGCCCCTGATTGTGAGGCTGTAGAGTGAAGACTCGCTGAGCTAAGGAAATTAAGTAACTAGTACTCCCTTGACAATTCTCAAGGAGTAGGGGATATGGATTTAAATTCCTTCAGTTGGGAGGTATTTGAGGATAATTTTCACCTTTTCAGAGCAAGTGATCCAACAGCTGCACTCACATTTTAAAAAGATGCCAGTTTTGTTGGCTATGATTTTGTAACATTTTAAAGTAAATTGATGTTCATAACCATTTTGTGATGAGCCAGTAAGCATTTTGGAGCACCTGAATAGGAAAGCCTAGTTTGTAGGTCACAGGGGAAATAAGGCAAACGTTAGAAGCCAAAAACCTCCAAACTTACATAGAGCTGTGCCTTCTCAGGAAACGAGCTTTAACTCCCAGAAGAATGTTAACTCTCTAGATGGGCATGATTTAAGTGTTAAATTTTTCAAAATAGGTCCCCAAAATCCATGCAAATTCCATTTACACTTTTGTTGAATCTGATCCCAAATGAAGATAACATTAAGCTATTTTTGATTAAAGACATATGTATAAATATCAGACTGGAAGTGTGTAGCTCTGTTGTAAGAACTCTCATAGATTCATGGAAAAAATTAGGTTAGAAGGCACATGGATATCATTTGGTCTGATTCCCTCCCCTCTTCCCCCCAAAACAGTGCTATCTCCAGAGTTAAACCAGATTGCACAGGGGTGTGCTGTGTCCAGCTGCATTCTGAGCACCTCCACGTGTAGGAATTTCATAACCTCTTACCACTCAAAGTGAATTTTTTTCTTCCATTTAGAGTCAGCTGGAACTTTCTCTAATACAGTTTGTGACCTTTGTGTTTTGTCCCTTGACTGTGCACTTCTGAGAAGAATCTGGCTCTCACTTCTGCAAAACTTTCTTTAAGGTAGATGAAGACGAATTAGACCACTACCTCACATTTCTGTATGGAAAAGCAAACCATCTTCTTTAGCTTCTCCAAGTATCTCATATGCTCCAACCCCCTGACATCTCAAAAGCAGTCCTTTGGGCTCTCTCGCTGTTTTCCATTTCTCTCTTGGAGTGAGTGGCCCAAAACGAGATGCGCTCTTCTATGTGCAGAGTTGTGAATGGCAACTGGAACCAACTAATCATCCCTTGACCTGCTGGTTAAAGTCTTACTGAAGCATCACAATGGTGTTGGTATGCTTCCCTGTGTCAAGGAGACTCTGCCACCTCGAATTCAACTTAACAACTAAGATGAAATATTGGTCTCTGTTGGGTTCTTAACTTCCTGTGATATAACTTCTACTGTAGCAAGAATTATTGTGGAGGAACTGTTCTGTTGACAAGCTATAGTGGCAAGAAATACCATGTTTTGGTGCATGCTCTCTGGTAGCTTTGTTTTTATGGGCTTTATGAAATGTCACTCTTGGCCATAAATTATGTTTTTGTGATCCTGATTTAATTGTGACAAAAGCATCTGTAAGTGATGTGTAGGAAGGGATGATGATTAAAATTCTTGTTTCCTGTTATACACGTCCAATTAACTTGAAGCAGACAGAAAATACTCTTCAATTCAGATCTAAATAAATGATAAAATACCCAAACCAAACACTACTCACATTTTGGCTAGCCCCTACAAAGAAGGAGCACTGTTTAAACTAAAGAAAATAAAAATTTAAAAGAAGAGGAAAAACTGGGACCTGTGCTCATGTGAAGACCATGTTTTGTGTCTGTCTAATTCTTCCTTCTTTTTTGTCCCTACAATGAGTGTAAGCCATACTGTAACCTCTTGTAGAGAGGAAGCAGTACCAACTGAAATCATCTAATTTGACCCCACAGTATGTTTATGTGCATGTGTAAGTATACATAATGACACAGAATCATCAGTTAGTAACTCTTCAGACTGAAAAGTCATCTTGCCTCATGGTGTATTCAGCTTTTTTTGAAGAGCAGGGTAATACAAAATCATTGCAAAATATTTTGAAAATATTTTTCACTAATTTATATTTCTATATCCTAATTTTCATGAATTAATGCTAGATCCCATTAAGTTATTATACAATGTTATTTGTTATCAAGGAAGCATTATGATGTTTCCATGGTATGGTATTACCATGTATAAGTTCCATTATGACTGTAGAAACCAGATTACTTAACACAAGAGATAGCAATTTCTTGTTATCAGAAAATAGGAACTGTGTAGTAAATCTTGTGTACTGTTTTCAGTTCATTTAGCTACATAATGATCATGTAATTTACCTAGTCATCCATCCCTGCTGATAGAAGCAAAAATACATAGCTGATTTTTTCTTAATTTGGAATATTGTGCCTAAATTTTTTCTCTTATCAGATTTATGCCAGCTGATTTTTACTGTTTTGTCATTTACCCATCTTTTTTACTTTGATTGACATCAACACATTTTCAGAGTACTCAGATTGTTTCACATATGTTGGCCTTTTATAGTGTGACCATAGGTTTTTTCCCTTTTTTGTTTGGGTTGGGGCTTATTGTGAATATTTTTTTTTCAAGTCCTCTACCTTCGTGGGAAAATGACAAAGGTTTGTAATTCATATTTGTAGAACTGTTGTGCCTGGAAAGAGGACATATTAAAAGGGGCAGGGGAAATCCCAGCACGTGCCTTGCCTTCCAGAGGTTGTCACTCTGTACACTGAGGTCTTAATAAATAAAAAGATTGCTGGCTGTGCTTCAATTCATGGCTTCTTTATTAGCCTTTAAAAAGAAATAAATAAAGCATGACACTTTATTTAATTGTCTGAATAGATGGAGGCAAACCAAGAGGCATAGTCAGCTGCAAGACACTTAATGAAGAAATCCCTAGTTTTAATCTAGTTGTAGAAGACACAACTCTTCTGCTTTGATGATGTAGCCGTTGTGATGAACCTGGCTGGAAAAACCACATGTGCTGAACTGACTTCTTAATTAAGTCATCAAAATGCACTCGAGCAAACTGAGTGACTTGTGTAGATCAGTATAACTAATTTTAGTTCCTCTATTTCTTGATTAATAGAAAGTGGCACTGTTCTAGATTATGACTGATGGAGGCTAGATGCTACAGCTGCTATTATTGTGCCTGCAGGTAGACACTTTTATAAGCTGTTTCTGTCTATGTAGAAGTCACACTTTGCTTTGTTTCCTTTTCTTTCGTCTTACTTCTTAAGGATGTAATATTAAAGGCATTTCCCCATCCATTTTCTTCTTACAGAAACCTCTCCCTGTGACTTTCACCAAAATATACAGATAATCTAATTGATTTGGGTGTGCTAACTGAGCATTCACCACAAAATCTCAATCTCAATCTGATCAAAATCTGATCTCAAAAATAAGGTTTGAATAGATAAATAACTAAAAAATATTCATTATTTAATTAAATAAATAAAATAAAAATTTGAAATAAATACAATAAATAAAAATGTAAACAAGAAGAAAAAATGTCAACAGTAACAATTACTGCCATATGTATAATGATGAAGGAATTAGTTTTTCTGATATGGGCTCGAATGGCCACAGCTAAAGATTCAGACCAGATTCTGAAGCTTTTTCTTAGTAAAATTGTTGGTAAATACCCCTTTCTTGTTTTGTGAACAGTCTTACTTGAAGCTTTAAGCTGCTTAGATACAAAAATATGCTGATTATAAGAATGGCATAAACAGGTCTTGTATCTTTCACAGTCATTATAAACTTATGTTGAAAAGCTTTCCTAGTTTACACAGATTTGTGACACGCCAAAGTTGATAGCAAGGTTATTGTACAGGCATTTGCGTACAATAGTCTAAGAATGCATTTGCCTGAATTCTTCTGTAAAGATCATGTTTCATATGGTTAATGGAGAAACTGGCATAAATGCTATGTATATATTTGTAGATAATAGAAGTAGAATTTTCACCAGAAAAATGTTTTTTTATGAAAAATTATGCTGAGAACAATACTCGGTTACAAAAGTAGAGCACAAAATGACAGTCTCTATTGAATATATTTATTTAGATTATGAATCTGTTAGAGCTTCAAAGTGATTTAATGTCTAACATCAATTATAAAACTAATTTCAACCATATCAGTGAAAGAATGTAACAATTTACAAGGATGTTTTCACACTTACTGGTTCTCAAGGAGTTGCTGTAGGCATATCTGTACTTTCTAATTTACTTTCAGTGGTGTGAAATAGATTGTCTAGAGATGCTTTACTAAATATTTTAGTAAGTGTTGAACATATTTGCATGATTTCTGCCTTGACAAAAGGTGACTTATATGCACCTGTATCTACATGTGCAAAAAAACCTCCAGCCTTTTGTCAGAGACTGCCACCTTATTATTGCACAAACTAAACAGGAAATTACTCCCTTTTGTCTAATCTGAATTTTAAATCAAAGTGGAACTGGTGAAAGCAAACAAGTCTTATATTTTAAGCTTATTTTCAACCTTGCTTCTGTGTGACCTGGTCTAGAGAATCCTGCTGTGTCGGGGGGGTTGGACTAGATGATCTTTCGAGGTCCCTTCCAACTCCTAATATTCTGTGAATCTGTGTGATTAACCTTTGAAATAGATTGACAGTAACATTATGCTAAGTATTTACACTATATCCATGATGATGTTATCAGTACAGCAGTGTGTAACTGACTAGTTGCTGTCTTCTTTATTCTGACCTTTTTTAATAGGATTTTATAAATGTTTAGGGAAAAAAACCCTTTTCTGTATGGTTTGAAAATCATCTCTTATTTTAATCCAGAGAGAAACTTGCATGTGGCCTGTACTCGGAGAAGTTGATATTTTATGTCTGATAAATTAATCAGTATAAGGCTGCTGGTACCATGATTTTCAGTGATTTTTCTAGTCTTGTTAATCCATCTTAAATGTTTTTCCTACATTAGTTTCTTTATTGTACTCTTATGGTCAAAATAAAATATCAAATATTCTGTGCATGTTACTACTAAACCAGCAAACTCTCCTTCCTCTGTGCGGAAACCAAGAAACACCTATTTACAAATCTTTTTTTGCTCAAGGCATTGTTACAGGCTATCTTGAAGATAACAGAACCCTCAAAAGTGCTGCAAAGCACATCCTGGTTAGCTGTTTACTGTTAAGTTTCCATGTTTACATCCTGGTTATCTGTTTACTGTTAAGTTGCCAGGTTTAGACATTAATTACATTTTGGCTGTGTTTTTTCTTTGTCTTTTACTTTCTCTTCAACTTTACCCTGAGGGTAAAATTGAATAATATTGTTTAGAACTTGCTTTTCAAATCAGGTCATAAATGAATGACGTTTTAAGCCTACTTCATTTTGACAAGCAGCTGAGGCGACCTCCAAAGTCACACTTTTAATATATGAAAATTATAAGGCAATTAATAGCATGCAACAAAAGGATGGGAGTTTTCTTGCTTTCTCTCTCCTGTCTTTGCAAAATGGATCAGTCAGGATGTCCTTCAGGATTTTATGCTCTCATAGTACTCCCTGCTCACAGCAAGATTAAATAATTTCCAGTTCACTTTACATCTATCTGGCACTTAAAAGTATAGGTGTAAAATTAAATGTTCTGTTCCTTACAGTACCATTTCAGAAAATGTACTTTGTTATATTCACTAACACTCATTAAAAAGTGGCACTGAACTTGCATTTTTTTGAACTTCATGTCTAAGCATCTCTTCCTTTAAATGCGTTACTTTAAAGTCTAGGATAGCTTAATACTTGTGTGCACACTTAGACTTTGATTTGTCCTGTAACACACAAGCATAATAATTTTGAAAGATGTAGTACCCAGGGCTACTTCTATTCTTCAGTTTTGCCATCTCTCTTAAGTGTGTTTGCTGATAAAATGGATTTTTATCTGACTGTTAATTTGGGATTAAGCATTGTGCTAATTCAGAATTGGAGCTTGCAGAGATGGTAGAGTGTGGATATTCACAACTACATTTTCCACTAGGGAAGATTGGGAGCTTACAGATGGTTAAGAGCTAAATCGTGTCTTGGTTGTATATGTTCAGTTGCCTCTCTAATTTGGTATCTCCCAATTTAAACATGGATTCATTATTTTCCATTCACATTGATTTATTTCCTATATTTCATTATTTCTTCTATTTTTATCAGTTGTTTATAACAACTCAGAATTCTATCCTACAGATTTTGAATTGTTTACAATCTCAAATACCTGTGATTAGCTATACTGCAAACTTTAGATTTACTTCAGCCACCTTCACACAAAGAAGCTAACACCTGTTGTTTAAATTTCAACACTTTGGTGGCCTGCTTCTGGTACAGCACTCATGGAATGTTTCTGGTTTTAAGTTAGAGCTCTTGCAGGAGAAAAAGCTTATTGTGCATTAACTTTGCTTTAGCTTTTGGGTTGAACAGGGTAGTTTGGATTGTGCAGATAATTTAATCATGGCAATCTGATATATAGATCACAACAACTGAAACTTAAGTCTGGGAAGAGGACAATAATTACTGCCTACCTGTTTCTTTTCCATTCCTTTAAAATATATCTCTTTCAAAACTTCTCTGTCCTTGAAAATGCTTGCTACATAGAAAGGTCAAAATGTTAACTTAAGTTCAGCTCTTTCTGGCATTCACACAGCTTACCCAAGTTCCCTGCTGTCACAGCTAGATTACTTCTGGGACCTGAGCTAGCTTATTTAAAGCTAGCCTGGGACCTTGACTTTTACATTGCTGTCTGTGTTCTTTCACTGCTGTCTTTATTTCATAGTGTCACTTTTATTTCGAGACTTCATGGTGTTTTATCCTATTGTAGACATTTTACAAATTATAATATAGATCGTAACTGAAATTGGCTTCTAATTCCTGTCTTTTTTTCAGAAATGCTCCATTATTAATGATTTTTGAAAGGCTGTGCAGAGTGATTTTTAAATGGTAAAAGAAGTTGTGCTTGCTTTAGCAGAAGAGTCTGAATCATCTCGTATTTCAAAGGAATTAAGTACAGTTAGAAAAACGGTGGTCTGAGGTCAGTCATAGCTTATGAAGGTATTCAGTCAGTGTCAAGTCTGGCTTTGAGCTCTAGTTCAGAATATTTAACCTTTCCATTACTGCAGAAATTCCAATCAATCTGTTGCAGTCACCTTGCAAGATATAAGTGAAATCCCTTGATCAGCATTTGCAGAACAGTCCATTTTGCTAATGCAAAAAGAATGACAGGCTGTTGATACTAGATATAAACCAAGTAGTCTATCCTCTCTTAAAAAAAAAAAAAGACTAAAAGCTTTATGAGATACATGGCTACAGTAATGTTTTAGATTCATAAAAGCACATTTTTCTGCATTTTTTGAAGCTAAAGGAAAATCTAGAGTGAAACTGCACCATTGCAACTAGGCTTGTTGTATACAATCCTTATTCTGATTGTTGATGACATAAGAATTCATATAAATAACAAAGCAAAAGTGATATTTTAATACTGCAGTGTNGGAAGCTAAAGGAAAATCTAGAGTGAAACTGCACCAATAACAAAGCAAAAGTGATATTTTAATACTGCAGTGTCAAATTCTATTAAAGGGCCAGAGGACACAGACAGTCATTAAAACTTATTAATGAATTGATTCCTGAAAAAGTGAAGAGTTAAGTGATGTAAGCCACCTTCTGTTGAAGCCTTTGTCTTACTTCAATTTTTTTATGTTAATGTCTTCATTCAGTCTTAAGAGGTGCATCATGTTTCAGTCCCCAGCTGTAAAAGGCTGGTTTGAAGCCTTTTCTGCAGAATTCTTCATTCCTACCACATTGATATTTCTGTCTACTTGCTTTATCTTTTGATCTTGATCTTTATCTTTTGTCTACAAAAAGGTTTATTTTTTTAACCTGTTTTTGTAAACAAGTAAAATATGCAACAGTAGCATGATATTTATATACTTCTGCAATATTTTATTTTTTTCCTGTTGAGTTCCAACAATACAGAAAAGTTCTCTTAAAAAGCGTACTTCAGTCTTCAGTAATTATAAAGCAATGAACTTGACCATATTATTAATAGTTCCCATTATTAAGACCTAGTTTTTAACTAGCTTAATCATTTGTTTTACAATTTTTCCGTCTTTCCAGGTGAACTAAATTCATGTTTGTATAATGTAAGAGCATTGGTCAGTATTGTGGTTTTTGTTTTGTTTTGCTTTTTTCTCAGGGTCAGATAAAGGAACTCTCTTTTGCCTTTACTAGTACCTGCTTAACATTTTAAAGCAAAAACTTGAAATTGGCAATGGGACTTGCCTGGTATCTTTTTGTCAGCTCTTTGAAGACTTAATTCCAACTGCGTATGTCCATGAAATCTCATGTTCAGTAGCCAATATTGTATTTGACATAGTGTTGGAATTTAAATAATTAAAATAATACATAATTTAAAATCAATTCTCACATTGGAAAGAATAGCCTAGACTTGCCCAGTGATCGTTGCTTCTGAAAGAGTTGGACTTTACTAAAGCTATCAGGAAGATTACCCAATCCTTTGTTCCCTCTTAGAGTGATGCCAAATAAATTTCAAGGAGGGAGCTGCTGAATAAAAGAACGAGTCTGGTAAAAACCTTGTGAGAAAAATCGCAGTATATTTGTATTAAGAAATGAGGAAAATAAAGAGATTCTGCTGTGGAAATTAACCTGATAGGGTTAAAACCAAGTGGGACAAGGACAGGAAGGAGAGGAAAGAAGACAGTTAGGGGTTGGTGCAGAATGACTGTTAGCTGTAGGCACAGCAGACCTAAGACCCTGCAAACGTATGTGGGAAGTGTGGGTCTCATCCTTCACTCCATTGCACTTTTCTCTGTTAGATCATATGAAGGGATCTCTGCATCCGTCCAGCTACAAGGTAAAGTAGACAAAAACTCCTGAAAAGAAGTTACTGTGTTACCATTCATGTTGGGAAAACTTTGAAGGCCTACTAGATGCTGTTTGAGAGTTAGGAAGCATCCCAGGACTGCAGTAGTTTGATTCTGAGGCTGTGTAGTTCACAATGAAGGGCAGAAAGAGGGTTAGCTGAGGAAATGCCACACCATGAGCTATAATAAAGGAACATTAGAGTCACAAAAAGAAATGTTTTGGCTATCGGGAACTCTTCACCAGTATTTAAGTTAAGATAAAGGAATGAATATTTTCTGTGTCAGTTACATACATCCGTGCTCATAGCCTGTTTACTTCATATTATCCCGTTTAGTATAACGTGAAATAGCATTTCATGCTGGAGACTCTATGTCCATACTGTCAAAATTCATCTTGCAGACATGCTACTGTGTACTGTAATATTCTTTTTGTATGCTGAAACTTTTTGCACCTACAGTACTGTCATCTTTTTAACATGATTTAGATTATATGATAGTAGGGTATGCCTGCATGATAACAAATTTAGCCACTCCTTTTTTTTTTTCCAATCATCCTTCCTTCAGTAGTCTTGGAATCCATTGACTCTTTTTTTCTATGTCACAGAAGAGAATTCAAAGAGATGTGAAATTCCTGTGAGAATTGGACTACATAAAGAAAAACCCAGATTAGTACTCCCAGACATCTGTTGCCCATTAGCACATGGTGCAGCTCAGAATGAACCCAGTGCATGTTGGGGTTTGGGCATATACAGCTAGGAGGCATGGACAGCAGGGAAGGAAATGTAGAAGAGTGTAGAGATGACTGGAGGAGAAATGAAGTTGCTGCTGAAAGGATTTCAGAGGGTATTTAGATCTGGGATTACCATAGTAAGAGAAGAGAGGGATGTGCATTTTTAGATCTTCTGTGTATGGAACAGTATCTTTTTCTTAATATAGCCTTGTGTTTGAGTGCATAGCACTTCTGAAATGCAGTCAGCTAGTGTCGTAAAGAATTGCTGGTTTTATGTTGCCTGTGTTGTTTTACTGTGCAGTCACACAGAACTGGAGTCCATCCATGCAACTGCCACAGGCTTCTTAAGTGCTGCTGCACAAGAGCCTTCAAACAAACTGCCAACAAGTGGACATTAATAGTCCACAGCTCATTTCATGAGTTGTCTAATTTGACTGCCAGGACCACATTGTTTAGCAGGTCTGAGCATTCACCATTAGAATTAAATAAAATCACATTTTTCCCCCCAAAAGATGATTATTAAGGTGTAGCATTGCATCCTCAGCCTAACCCATACTTCAGGCATGCACCAAGGGCCTTTACCTTAGGTTTTAGGTATGATTCCATACATTGTAACAAGGTTTTACTCCATATACATGTTTCTGTGTGAACTTCATAGCATAACTATTTATGGTGTTAGAGTAAAGCAGATCACTAATACCGTCGGCTTGCATGGGAGCCCTATAACAAATTGCATCTTTATAAGGAAGTGGCTTTGGAAGGGCTGGAGAGCAGGATATGATAGCTTTCCTCAGAAGCAGTGTTGTTGTAAGGAGCTATTAGAAATAACTACTAGAACATGGTGTATGTGAGGTATGTAGCTTGTTATAGCTTCCATGGCACAGGACGGGAACAGAACACTGCAGAAGAAAGAACCAACCTTTACCGTCTTAAATTACATGCATTTGCAAATCTAATTATAACTATAATAATTTGGTGGGATTTTTTTGGTATGGTAGTTAGAAAAGATAATCAGAACTTTTCATTTTCAAATGGTGGTTTTTTGTGCTGCAGTTTTTTTAATCACACTGGTCTTTTATGGTTGTAAATAATATACATAGAAATAGGTTTGGGTATGCCTGGTCGTATCAAACTTGCTTCAGGGAAGGACTTAAAAAAGATGTGGAAAAAATAGTTTTTATAATAATTGTAAGTAACATAACTAATTTAAAACTATTTAATTGAACTAATTTAAATTTAAATTGAGAAAGAATACATAGGAAATACTTCATTTTGCAAACTGCTTAAAATTCAAGTGTCAATTTGTTATTCTCATGAGCATGAAAGTAAACCTTCATATACCAACTTTACAAGCATATCCCAGTTCCCAAATTTATCGGACTTGCGGATACCATTTGCATAATTTTACATATAGCTATTTTGCTCCCACAAGATTGTTTCAGTTCTTGATGCTGTATTTTTTTATATTTCTCCTACACTCCCAACCAAACTTGAAAATGTTTAGATGTTTTAAAAATGACTTGTGATTTCTGACATGAATTATCAAAGGCCTGTGATATTCATGAAATCTAGAATGGCTCACTGAAGTGAAATGGAATTTAGAAATCTGATGTTTTCCTTATTTGTTTTTATAAATATGTTGTGTCCTTTAGACACTTTGAAAAATATGCAGGGAATTAACCCTGGAATTATTTCAGGACCAACAGAGGTCACAATCCTTTATAATTAATTGCTACTCATAAATTGATTGTATCTTCTGATGTCTGAGCATGTGATGTTAGTGTTTTATTGCTCCTGCATTTTCATGTACTTTGTGAATTCTAGATGTAGTTATCACCCAATGTTGCAAGTGTAGTAAAAATATAAATATTATTATTCTTTGGTTTTAATATTGTTTATTACACAGTCTTCTACATGAATGATTTTATTTCCCTATTCTTAAAAGCCTCTTTAATTTGCACATACAGGTGTCATTACTCCAGCATGGTTCAGATGTAATTTTCACATTGGGGCTGTATTTCAGTGTAGGTTTTTTGCTGTAGCAGTGAGCATCCATACCGAAGGATAAGTAAGGAATGCCAAATTACTTTCCGATTTCTGAAAACTGTATGGCACGATTCAGTCAGCAAATATTAAGCTCTCATTTGAGTGAAGGAGCAATGATCCCAGTTTACATGTTGATAATGAAACAAAGGTGAATGGTTTCCACTTTAGACAACCTGCCATTTTTTTGTCTCTGAATTCCTTATTTTCTTAAAGCGGTTTTGGATTTTGAGTTTTGTTTTTGGGATACTGAATGCTGTTTTTGCTGAGCTGTTATTAATAAAGCATGTAAGACTGAAATTTATACAGCTGCAGCATGTCCATTGAGTAATGTCTATTTTTATTATGGGCTGAGTGAATTTTGAAAGATAAGAGTCTCTGTTTGGTTAAATAGCTCTATCCAAGTCTTTGAGGTAGTGTCCGCTGAAAGGAAGAGAAGATTACCTGTACTGTGGAGCCCTATTTTCTGAATTAGCAGGGACAAAGAGAGCACAAAATACACACATTTTGAGGATTGCTATTTAGGGGAGAGGAAAATTGCTAGATAAACAGCTGAGAGGTGTTTGCTAAACACATTTGTGAATTTAATTAAAGAAATGCAGTAAGAAGGAGGAGAGCGAATAAATGATAGAAGTCCTACAACCTGTACCCTTAAAGCAGCATTTGTGGGACATGCTTTCTAACTGTTAAAGAGAAGATTTACAGGCCAACGAGCAGCTCGAACATGAGAATTAGAGCTGTAGCCCAAAGGTGAGTGAAAAGGAGAAGAGACCCCCAGGAATAATACATTTACTTTCTAAAAGAAAAATAAAGTAAAAAGAACATTAAATAAAGGATTCAGCTCTGTGTGGTGACATGAATTAACCTCCCACATGCCACCTGGAGACTTTTTGGTGCTCATGGTGCAATTTAAACTTGTCAGTCAGCCACTGAGTCTTTCTCAGAAGTGTCTAAAGTCCTTGTATCTTTTTAATACTTATATATCAAAACACATCAGTTGCTTAGGCAACTATTCTACATTCAGATAATTGTGTAAGAAAATGTACTTCTAAATTAATTTCTTAGGAAATGATTTTATTAGTGAGTTTTTCTGGATTATATGAATTCAGAATAATAAGTCATGTACTGTCTTAACTATTGCACTAATAAGGAGTGGAGAAGTTTTAAAAAGTATTACAGAGAAGTAAGGGTTAATATTTACTGTTGAACTTACGTAGCTGTAATGTAAGGCCAGCTCAAGGGGACACAACGTGATGAATGGATATTACTGTACTTTATCCCTGTTGGAGAAGACCTATGAGTTTTGAAGCAGGGTCTGGCAAAGAGAATCTCGTCCCATAATGGAAGGATTATTACTTAGGACAAACTGGTTGCAAGAAAATCAGATATAATTTCAAAATACTTCCTTTTTGATTATATTTTATTTCTTAGATGACAAATTGAGATGATTGTATTGTACAGTTTAAAATAAATTCAAAAAAGATAGACAATGGTCTGATATTTACTAGCCTTATAGGAGAATACATGTTCAAGTGCTTCTAATGTGAAGTGCTACAAGATAATGATTAAGTTTCCTTTTGCTTGGAAGTCTAAATTTTAATACTGAACTATAATTACAAATACCTTTATATTCCCTTTTTCTGGGTTTTGCACTTTCTGTTCTTTGAGGACCTCTTTTTTAGATTGAAATGTATCTGAAAAATCTAACAAGATGTAGGCATAGCACAAAACTCAGGTTCACTGTATTAAAAATTGCCTGTTTATTAACCACATATAAATCCTTCTGGCAGAGACATCAGGTAAGAGTGTACATCACTTCCTAATGCAGGTCTCAGAAATGGTACAAAATTAGTTGGTCAATACACTGCTCAGAGATGCACAAGATCTGATTACTGTGTTCTGGTCTGATGTTGGATGTGGTTTAGTGGGTGTGGTGGTGATAAGCTCATGATTGGACTTGATCTTAGAGGTCTCTTCCAACCTTAATGATTCTGTGTGATCCTGCGATCCAGCCTTTTCAGATCACTGACAAAATCACTAGTATACACGGCTGTAGATGTCTTCTAGGATTTTCCATATGTAGAAGTTCGTTTATGTTGGAATTAAAATTATTTCATGCTGGGTTAATCTTCTGAAAATCAGCAGTGTGGTAAGGAGGTGTTGGAAGTTCATAAACAAGCTAAGCTCTTTCAATCTGTCTTATATAACATACATATTCTCCTAGCTCTCATATGGCTCTGCTTTTGAAAGAACCGAGTCAACAATGAGGAAGACTTACGGGTCAGAAAATGAGTGAAATAAGAATTCAGCTTAAGTATAAATCTTTGTATACAAATTTATGCATGTTTAAATTCACTGTGCAATGAAGAGCCTTGCTAAACATGAAATTCTATTTCCCCCAGCCAAGTTTCTGTCAGATTATACCAAGGTTGACTTTCAAGATAGCTCAGGGTTGTACAGAATGACTGAAGAGGATACAGTTGTGTCAAGTTTGAGAACACTTGTTTCCTGAGCTTTTCATATAAATCACAATTATATAAGTCAAAATTTCCTGACAGACTCTGAAACCAAGAGCAAACTTCGGAAAAGAACTCACTCTAAAAGATACTGAACTATAGGATAAGTGCTTTTTGGTTTTGTAGACTACAGTAGTGAAATGAATTCACAATGTAATTGTATGTGTCAGTGGAGAAAGTGCTCTCTACCCTTGCTTCCTTCTAAATGCTATGAGGGATAAAAAAGAGGCAGAAAAGAATAAAGAAAGGTGTTTTGTATGGGCAGTTGCCAAGAGTGGAGGAAGCACAATAGAGTGGAAGGGTATTAAAACTAATTTAGGGAAGGTAGCAGTGCAGCTTGGTAGTAACAAAGTAATACTGATCACTCAAGCTAAAAGCAGGAAAGACTGGGATATGGAAAGGTGATTTGTGAAAAACATGAGAACATACCATCAGTTACTTTTATGTATCTATTGCAAAAATTTGATATATATTCTATGTAGTCATTTTGAAAATATATTTTTATCTCCAGTTTGAGGATTCAGAATGAGTTCTGTTATGATACTGGTTAATATTATGCTAACATACATTTCTCACAGATAACTGATGCCAGACTAAGCTACCTAATTACTTTGCTTAAAGGTGGAAGAGAATTGGCATATTTGTTATCTGTCATACAGCTAAAATTCTTATCCTTGTATTCTTTCAGGCCACTGAATCAGTGTGAAAGTCACCATATGAAAGTAAATCTCCTTCCAAAATACATTAATAAATTATTCATGTTGTTTAATATTCACATTTGCCCCCCAGAAGATATCAAAACACAGTGAATAGAAAAGACGTTTAAAGGCAATCTTTCTGTTCAAGTCAAATCCTATGTACTTCAGTATGTGTGTAACTTAAATGAGAACAAACTACCCAGTGTATATTTTTGAGGAAGTTGTGGTTACATCAGGTATCATTAAAGTAGAGAGTATGTGTTGTGTGTATGTATGTGTGTGTATACACACACATACGTGCAAGCACTCCTGGACACACAAAAGCTGGGTTGTTTTTCTGAAAGGAAACTGTACATGGGAGTCTGGTGATATAACCAGCTTGCAGACAAAGTGGACAGTTGTAGGACTGTGTACTGGTCAAGTTGGAGCAGCCTTGAGAGGTCACTAGTGCAACCTTCTGTTCAAAAGAGGAACAGCGCAGCTTCTTCCTGTCTGTGTCCAGTCACTTCCTGGAAATCTTCAAAGACTTGAGTTTGCATAATCTGTCTGTGAAACCTTCTTCAATGCTTGACTGTCCTCATGAAGAAAAAGTTTTTTCTTATATCCTGTCCAAACCTCCTTATTTTGATCTGTTGTTTCTAATTTTTCCACCAATGTAAAGGGCTTGTCTCCTTCTTAATGAATCCTTACTTTTTTGTGTACCAACATGATAATGTAGATTCAACTGTGGTGTTAGAAAAGATGTTCTATAGCATTTACAATAACAAGAAGAATCAATTGGGTACTTCTGTTGAAGATTATTTTTAATGTTTAAACAAACTTGTTACATGACTTATTGAAATGTAATTAGTGGTCACACAGAGTCTTTCCAAAGTGTTACTGTCATATATCAGAAAGATTATGATACTTTGTTCGTGATCAGTCAATATTTTTAATATGTTTGGATGCTAGTCATATTGTGAAATGATGAACTATGTCAATTCATGTTACTTTCTCATTAAAATAAATCAAGGGAATGTAGAATTACTACTCAGCTACCATGACCCACTTTTTAAAATTCATGCTGTGAAATTAATTGGTGGAATACTACCTCTTTCAGTTTACCTACTGTGGCCACTCTAATGTACAGGGGAGAAAGGCTGATGGGACAGGCTCTTTCATCTGTTCCTTTTAATTCTAGGACTTAAAAGGAGATTTCAAGTGAAAGATGAATGTACTCACTCAAAGGATTTAGGCTGTGCCTGTGAATGGAATAGGAAATTTCTTTTATGTTTTTTTCTGCCATGTTTTCAGGTGCTTGTACATTACTGTTGCAATTTTTTTAACGCAAATATTTAAATTATTTCAGATTCCAGATATGTTTAATACATATTGTGTTTCTACTGGTTCTATTTCCTTTGATAGTTTATGAATTGAAAAGAGAATTGGATCTTCAAATGAATATTTGTGCTTCCTCTCTGCATTGTCTGTGCTCCTACTTGGTGTATGTAATGATTCAGACTCCAGGTTTTGTGCCTGTGTAGTTAGGGTGCAATGAAGGATTGCCGGTAAAATCTATTTAAGAGATTAGCAGTAAAACAGCTGAGAAGCTGAAATGTTTGTACATATTCCTTTGGGGTTGTATTCAGGTGTTCAAATTTACTGCTGTGGACAAAGCACCTATGAAAATTCATAAAATTGCTGGGATGCACAAATTGTGTTTCTCTCTACAAATGTGGTATGTATATATACAGTGTCATATTAGATTTTTTGAAATGAACTGTCAATTGCAATTTAGTTCAGCACTTTGTTTTTAATGACTTCTGAATAGCAAGCAAAGATGAGTATAATAGTGGAATAGGTAAAACGTTATAGAAAGTACTTCACAAATGACATCCAAAGCCTATTCATATACATACAGAATATATCTAACC
Organism: Galbula dea; assembly: GCA_013399015.1. NCBI lineage: Eukaryota > Metazoa > Chordata > Aves > Piciformes > Galbulidae > Galbula > Galbula dea. The sequence continues at coordinate 987,437 of VWZX01004365.1, forward strand.
TATGATAATATATATACATTATATATGCACATGATAATATATATACAGATTATCTATGATAATAAAGAACATCAAATGCTTAGTGGGATAAAAAAACCCATATATTTAATACAGTTTGGAAGTATATATTAAAGTAACAAAAAAAATTTCTCACATTCAAAGAGATCATTTGCTTTGTTTTGTGTGGTGGTGTTTCTTACAGTCACCACAGTGAGCAGGGAAGTATGTGCCTAAGGCTTATTTGTATCAGTGGATTGGTATACCATGTAGAGTGCCTGTATTACAAGTTAACATGTGGAGACACTAGGGTAGATTATACAGGTCTAGAGCTTTACTGATCTCAGGGTGAAACAGAGTAATACTGCAACTAAAAAACCCTTCTTAGTGAATCTTCTTGCAAGAGAGTTGAGAAGGAGGGGAAGGAGAGCAAAAGGAAGGCACAAAGTTGGGTGTAGTTGTGTAGAACTTTACACCTTCCAATTAAGCTGTTTAGTACTGTAGTACACCTGAGCTAATTAAATGGACTCCTTTGCAAGGAAGCAACCTCCTTTACTTACGACCCATGTACTTGCTTGCAGGTAACAGTTACTGGTTGGGAAGGCCCAGGTACCTTCATTCTCGTGTTTTAGTCAATATCAGAGCAGGAGAATAGGAAAAGTAATCTTTTTTTATCCTATTGCAGTTAGTGTAAATAGATATCAATAGAAGGTCTCATAGCTATCCAAGTAAAAGCCAAAGGGGGGGAGGAAATAAATTTTATAGTAGATTAATATTTTCCGCGTATTATGACAAAGGGGGCAATCATAAGTATTTACATACACTTGAATTTTGTTTTGAAATTATTCAAAATGGTTTTAATAACTATATATTGAAGGTGGAGTTACATTCTTAAAGGTATGCAGATGGAATTTGATCAACATTGAGTATAACTTTTTAAGGAGTTGGTGAGGCATTAAGGGAGGGGAAATAAACATGATCTGCACTGACACAACACTTGGCTTTTCATGGACTATTTCATGGTATCCCAGATTTCTAATATAGTGATGAATTGCAGCTTGTGCCAGTCATTTTTTGGCTTATTACTTCTGATATGGAGATTTCCTTTGTATGTAACTTATGATATAAAATGTTTTGAATTGTGTGGACTTGTGTGGGGTTTTTTTGTTTGGTTCATTTTGGTTTTGTATGTTTTTGGGTTATGTGGTGTTTGTTCATTTTCCCATAACAATTATGACAGAATACATATAATAAAACTGTTTATTTGCATTTAGGTATTAGATTTGTTATATGTCCCAGTATATATCCTAGCAGTACCAATCCTCTTTCTGTCCAGAAGTTACCTATTTTATCTGTTGTTTTTGCTGTAGAAGGCATCTGGATAACAGTGTACAATATTATGTGACGATGTAGAAGAGACCTTAGCAAAAGAATGAAGACAAGAGAAAGGGAGAAAGCTGAAAAATCAAGGGGGAATTCTGGCATCCAAGTGGAGACAAGTCAGTCAGGAAACAAGGTAGGAAAGGTTGCTCTGGAGAGAGGAGGGAGGTCACCAGCAGAGTCACACATCTGGGTGGTTCAGCATTTTCATTAGTACTGAAAAAGGGGATGTGTATAAGTAGACAAAATCTACTGATGAAACCAAGTTTTCCAAGGTAATAAAACAAAGACTGACTGATGAACCGAAGAAAGATATTACCATACTAAGTGATTGCAGTAATATAGCAGATGAAATGCAATCTAAATAAATTTGAAGTGATGCACATGGGAAATAAACAATTCTAACTTTACATATGTAATGATGGATTCCTAGTTGACTATTATCACATGGAAATGAGATCTTGGCATTATGACTGACAGTTCTATGAATCTGTCAGTTCAGTGCTCAGTAACAGTCAAGAAAAGGCAAGTTAGGTATTATTAGGAAAGGCATATAGAATAAGGCAAATAACATTAATATGCATATGTAAAAAACCTCTAGTGTACTAACATTTTGAATACTGTACCGAAACCTAAATAATGTGGCACAGCCGTAGACCAGGATAAGCACAGTACTACCTTATATACTTATCTTTATAATATGCCTACCAGGAAGTACAGTACACTTCTACTTTTCAAATGTGAGTCAGGCAGAGGTATCTGCCTAATAAAAATTTTAGAGACCTATACAGACATAACAAGAACTCAGGTGGTAATAAACATATTAGTAACTGAAAAAGTCAGGTACTACAGTGAATATATATTTCTGCACGCCTAGAAAAGATCCTAAACATGTAACATTAAGAATACACTCTATTAAGCTCAGCAAAATGCTCAATGGAAAACCAGTTTGTATAAATGCAGTGGCCAAATCACTACTTATTGATGTTCTTCCTTATGCTTCCTTATAGTGACATTTAAACTTAATTTTCTTAGGGAAGAGAAATGGATCTGTGAATTAGACAAACTCTGATTGGTAACTTTAACACATAGCACAGTAGAGAGAGTACAAGAATCAAAAGTTGGTCATTGCTGTAACTTCCAAGCCTATTACAAGTATTTATCTTTGGTCTGCAAAGAGTAAAAAGGAATTGATTTCACACTTATCAATTCACTGCGTATTTTTGAGCTCAACAGAAAGCTTTTTAATGAGTGAAAGGAAATCAATTGATAGCAGTTGCCTCTCATCTATTTAAATATTATCTAGCCATGGAAGCTAATCCAAGAAAATATAGCTGGACCTTAAAAATTAGGGTGTTTTGACTTCTTGAAGTAGTCTGTAGACTAAAGTAAGCATGTTCCAAGTTCAGGCTTAAAAGCGTGCAAAATCTGCAACTAAAGCAAACCAACAAACCTGTAGACTTCAGGATCTGTAGAGTGATACTACTGAAGAAATGAAATTAATGACTCCTGGGACATGACCAAGCTCTGACAAGAAGAGTAGATATACTCATATAATGGTTAGAGTAAGAAATTGCACATTGAAGTCTGTGGTGGCTTTTCAGCCCTTCTGCATCGATGTGTCATTTTGAGCAAGTATTGTAATATTTTCTGTGCATATTTTTCCATCTATGTAAAGAAAAGAAAACATTCCCATTAACATGAAATGCTCATAGACCTGTGAAATTTTCTTATTTTGAAACTAGTCAAACTGATACTGTTTTATCCCAAGAATATAGTTTCTGAGAAGCTCAAGACTTTACTTTCAAAACCAGTTATTAAGCAGGATTATTTTTCATTTTAAGTAATGAATCAGTAAGATTTTCAGCACACTTCAATACTTGGGTGATTTTCATTCTCATTATAGCTTGTCTACTGTAACCATTATTCAAATTGCTATTAGTCTTCAAACATTGTATTCTCTATCTGGATATAGTCTAAATTGTCTCGTTATATTTGTGTCTATATATGCATGTTTACATTTTTATGAATATATATTGTATATGTTATGTGCTTATATGTGCAAATATATGTATACGATTAGGCGGTTGTATTTTTAAACACAGATGCATGCATGTATATATTTTTAACTGTCTTCTGTGTCATTTAAGATGTCGAGATGCATTATTTTAAGAGACTGTTTGAAACCTCTGCTTTATTAGCTAAAGGAAATTGGTTTCCCAAATGTGCACTGGGAAATAAACCTCGAGTTTACCCCGTGTCTATTAACTGGACCGGGACAGTCATTGAATGGAGCATTCAGGAATATGGTAAAGGAAAGAAAAGGTTGCTGGTTTAATCCAATGAGAGGTAATAACATGAACTGATAAGCAATGTACAAGCAGATTTTGTAGTATCTGTGTCAGAATTATTGAGCTTGAAATCTGATCAAAGATGGGAATTATTGAAAGCTAGTGTTTTAGAAGTGGAAATTCTTCTTTGACGAGGCAAGACAAGACTGCAATAACCTTGACTTAGACATGGAATCAGAATGATTAGAGTCAGTGCAAATTTCAGACCCACTCTCTGACAATAAATAAATGGAGGTGTCGAGTCTCATTTCAATCACCTTCAGTAATGACCTTGAATGAATGCAAATGTGAAATTTGCTCAATGGGGACTTTGTGGCAACTCTGCGATTCAACTGTGAAATTAGAGTACCTTGTACTTAAACTGGAATTTCACACCTGCTGAACTAACAGTCTCTTCTGACTTAAAACAAGAAGGAAAGAAACCTTTTACAAAGCCATGTTTCCATTTGTTTATTTGAAATTATTTATTTTTTCCTTAGTTATGACTAAATAGGCTAAAAATAATTGTAAAATCCAGCTGAAGGAACCTGAAACACAATGGCTGGTGTGCATTTTATTTGAAAGCTATACTCACTATATTTTTAAGATGCTTTTCATTGTTGAAAAAATCTTATACTCTTTGTAGATTCTGTAATAATAACTTAAAACAACAAATGTTCTGATTCTTAAAAAAAAAACCAAACAAAAAAACCCACAAAACCAAACCCACAAAACTTCAAGTGTATCTGACACATTAAATAGCAGAATTGATAGAATTGCTAGAGATGAGAATAGTAGATATATACTTAATTTCATAGGCGAGTCTGCTTATTTGTTTCTTGACCTTACTGTAGAGAGAATGTTTTTTAGAGTGGAATGGAATATGCATTAATTGAAGAGTGTTACAGTGCCAATCACACCCTAACCCAAGTGCTTTCCAAAGTAGTCGGTTGAATATTGTAGTGTAGAGAAACAGCGATTTCACAGCAGGGAATCTCAAATAGAATTGCATATTACAAAGTGGTTTTCTGTGAGGCAGGAGGTAGTTTCTGATTATGTATGTCCCCTGGAATTGCATCATGACAGTGTTATTTTCTATCTTGGCCACTGTCTGCAAAGAGAGATCTGTTACATCCAAGTGCCTCTGAACACATTGCCCAGTTCCTACCACGAAAGGTCTTTAAAAGTTAATTATTTTAATATGCACACAGTGTGAATTTTCAAAAATTTAACTGAAAAGTGGAATAATTGTTAATAAGATACATATTCTTTTTTTAAAAGATAAAAGTTTAAATATCTTTGTCCAACAAATTAACCTGTGTCATGTATATATTTTTTTTCCATATGGGTAGTTGTTCTGGTGAGTAACTTTTTGTGTATTTTCTGTGTGTACATTTCATTGTTTAGACAACTTTAATGAAATGAAAGCCAACAAAATAACTGTTTCTATATATTTTTGAATTATGGCTGTGTAAAAACTAGATACAGTACCATAAGAAGCAGAAGAACCTCCATTACATCCTGTAATGTCTCTCTGTATGCAATAGAGTGAAACTGTCTATGTTCTGGCATTAAGATGAGAATTACAAGAGTTCTTGAAGGCACTTTTTGTCTAATCTGGTGGTTAGGACATCTTTCCAATCTTCAGAATTTTGTACCTGCTCCTTTTTAAAAGGGTTGAATTGAGAATATGCACAGTCCATATCTGTTCCTACCACCATTAGTGCTTCAAACATTTGTCACTTCCCCAGGATAAAATCTTATGTATTGAAATTGTTCAGAGAAGGAGGTGAAACATTTGTAAGGACTGGTCTAGATATTGAACTGTTATGAGAAGGCAACCACCACCAAAACATTCTAGGGAATCCTGCTGTGGCAGGGGCGTTGGACTAGATGATCCTTCGAGGTCCCTTCCAACTCTTAATATTCTGTGATTCTCCTTAATGAATCAAATACGGAGTCACCAAGCCACAGAGTAAAGTCAACCTTTGTTTGTTTGCTTTTATTACAATTGCAAAAGGGAAATTTACTTTACATACTTTAAGTAAAATTTCTATGTAATATTACGTTGTATTATCAAATACTATTAGAAAACTATTAAAAAAATACATTGTAGCTCCATCAGAGTTTCTCAGATTTTCTCTATTATTATGCCCTAAATAAAGGATTATACAACATGTCTGCTGTCATTCAGCTAGACCTGCCTAGGCTCATTCTCTGATAGAGTAAGCTTTTAGCTGGAAAACATTTTCTGGTTTTCCTTTTTTGTCTTTGTATTCATCATTCCAGATCAATGGCACAGTCTGATCTTTGGATTTTTTCTGTAGCGAGTTGGCTATTCTTAAGTGTTTGTTTGCAGGTGCATTTTATATTAGGTGCCTATCTACAGTTAATCAGTGATCAATTGGTGAAGATTATTTTTACAATACCTTGTTCTGTTTGTTTGTTCTTCTTGTTGAAGCCATGTCTAAAAAAGTATCACCAGCTGGTGCTTCAGGTATCATATCCAGATGTGACTGCTCCTAAAGGTAATATTTGTTCTCTAAGCTGTGTCTTCAGTGTAAACCATAATACCCATATGATTTACACCTTCATTTTCAGCAGAGGTCTCTACTGATAACCAGAGCCAATGCTAGTGGTCTTACCACTATACCAAAAAACTTGGTTTTCATTTTTTTTCAAGAAACTACTTCTGTTCTAAAAAGCTGAAACACAAGTTAAATGCTGTTAGAGTAGCTATGTTTAAATTTGGTTCAACCATCATAGAAAGATTTGTGCCTAAAAGGCGCAAATGAAAAAAGGTTGCAAAATACATTTATCTGTTTCTGTGAGATCTCTTATTAGCTTCCTGGAATATTTTCCAGACCATGCTGCATGTAACAGTGACAGAAAAATAAGCATTTGCATTTCACCAAAGCCTGTTAGACTGTACTTTAACACATAGTATTCTAATTACTAGTTAAATATGTAATTATTGAGAGGAAAATGTGTTGTGTTTCATTGTAGTTGTACAGAAGCCATAGGCCCCAGTCTAGAAAGTGCCTTAGGCAAATGCTTAACTTCAGACTGATGAGATCTGTTACCTTTGATAAAACTTATGCTCTGAGTGGTTTACTGGATTGGGGCCATAGACTGTAATTGAGTTGGATTTTTATCTTTAATCCTTCATCTGTTTCTTAAAAATTTTGATGAATTTTGTTCTGTTACACAGAATTATCTTTATTTAATGCTACTGGTTTCCTTATGTAATTATCTTCAAGGCTTCATTAATCATCTTTAGTACTTTCAGATATTCATGCATAATTTCTGCATGTTAATTTAACTTGGTTATTGGAATTTATTTAAAGTCCTTAAATATCATAGGCCACACATCTGGTTTTGTGTCCTGGTTAATAGACTGATCTGTTTCTGCAGTCTTAAGTACACATATTTGTCACTTTTGGCAATGTTTAACATTTTAACTGCAGTGCATACTCTTCCTTCGTAAGACAGGTCTCTGGAAACCTGTACTTCTGAAAGCATCTGAAGTAGCTGCCAGGTAGCAGCTACTCACTTTTTACAGTGAATATTAGTTTGCATCACAATTCAGGGATGATGTTAGTGAGAAAACCAATGAAAAGCAGATCTTTTGAAAATACAGTAAATTAAAGGGTAGAGAATATATTATTTATGCATACAGTTGTTTTTATAAGCACAAGGATTTGTTATTGAACTTTATGACTGTCTACATTTTCCCTTGTTTGTTTTATAACAATTTTGTGTTTCCTTTCAGTTGGAATGTCAAAATTTTCATGCGTGAATCATTTAAGATATGTGTGCTTGCTTAGTATCTTACCATAATGATTCTACAATGCCTCCCTTTAAACAAATAATTATAATTACATAAAGGAAAGGATATATTTTACAGGTCTTAGGAAGCAAGAGCACCCTGACAACTGCTGTTATAATAGTTGGTCATCTTTTCCCAATAAGCTAACTAGTGATTAAACATTTTAATTCTTAATCATTGCACATTAGGAGTTATTACAAATTTATGCTACCCATGGAATTGCTAACAACCAAAAATTTATTAACAAGTTTTGCAGTAATTTACCTTGAAATATAGTTTCATTATTTCATATGTTTGTGTTAATAAAATTCACAATTTACTTTTAGAATATTTAATCAATTTGACAGATTTTACCTTTATTGTTTTTTTTCGTATAATACAGTTCTGTTTTCGATCTAACGTATTCCTTCTAAATTTTATTAGTGCTTTTTTTCCTCTACCAATATACTTGGCCAATGTCCCTATCCTTGCTGGTTCTCACTATTACAGATTAATGTGATAACTGTAGTTAATGATAAGTGATTAAAAACATCTTTATAGAAACTGCAAATACACTTTTAAATTGTCCTTTCAATGCCCTTTAAACATTCATTTATTAGATCCTGCATATTTAATGTGCTTTAGTTATGGAGAGAGATGAGGAGAGAGGTGAGCAAATCCCTTCCTTAGGCTGTATATTTCTTCATACCCAGAATTTTGCCAAAAAGGAAGCTGTCAATGGCCCAGTGCTCCATAAAAAAGAAACCTAAGGGTATTGTGAAATTAAGTATAGAGGTCTGTGGATAGGGTTCCAGTAGTTTTGAATATTCACTGTTTCACTAACTATCTTCAAAAAGGCTCTTTATTTGAATTGTTTCTTTTCCTAAGATGATTTAATGGAGAAGATGTGCAGTATTATGGTAGTGAACTACTTCTAATCTGAGAAGAGTATTTTCTTTTTTTGCATGTGTTCTATTTTCAAGCATTTTAATTCTAAATACAAAGAGCATGCTTTGACCCATATTACGTTTGTCTGTGTGTATATAAAATACCAAAGTAGAAAAGGCATTTTGTTGTTGCTTATAGTTCTCCTGAGTTATGACTATGTCTGGGTGAATGGTTCATCCCATCTAATCTGAACCTAGCCAATAAAAACAAGATGGTTTTTGTTCAGTGATTGCAAGTGCCTTGGTATGTATTAGATTCAGACTTTGCTGAACTGTTCACCTCCTCTTAATCATTAATCAATTTAGTGACAGCTTAAATGTATAAGCAACATTTTTATGACACTTGTATCATGCCTTTAATAGTAGAGATTAAATGTTTTAGTATGATGCTTCCTGGAAAATGTGCTTCTCTGTATCTTCCTTTTACTTTATGCATTTAAGGGTATATAGAATGGTCAGCCCCAAGTAATAGGATGTTTAACTGTCAGTCCTCATAAATCAGCATTTAAGACACTCTATGTCTAGTTTACTGCTAGATAATTTGCTGATGGAAGAAAGCTGCCAATGTTGTCTCTGTGGCCAGAAACTAAAAGAAAATTGTATGTAGAGAACAAAACCTAAAAACATTTTATGTCAGATACTACTGGTTTGTGATGAGGATGTAAGTGAATTATCAACTTTGCGGTTTAAGATCATCACTACTTTAGTAATTGCTGTGGGGAGACAATATTAAGTATATCAACTTATATTTGGGTCCACTTTGTTGGAAAATTTATATATAATTTTGCACACCTAAAATATGATATGTCTTTTTTAGAAAAACGTCCTTTTTCTTGCTGCTAGAAGTTTTCCACCTTTCTGCATGCACGTGTACACCTCTGTGCATGAGAGGGAGAGAGAGTATGGTAGCAATCACAGACTTGCATTGTAAGAACTCAAAGACCAATATAGATGCCAAACCCAAAGGGAAGCATGCGTGAGCAGGAGCAATAGATACAGCTATGGATTTGTTAAGTTTGTATTGAACTTAATATTGCTTTTTTAACTTAATTTTTAATAAAGATTATGTGGATATTTTGAATATTAAAAAGTAGATGCCAATTTCCAAGAGAACATACACTGTAGCAGTAGCTGGGAAATGTTGCAGCATGGAAGGTCTCAACATAAAATATTAATTATATTTAATTATATTTAAAACTAAGCTTTTTTTAATATTTTAAATATAGGGGAAATACCTTATCGTTTAGATCTTCTGCTCAGGCTAACTTGGGTAGAAACAAATAAACATTGTGTGTATATTGCAGAACTAAAATACATTGCACATAGGAAAACCAGCATAATAGTTAAAATTGTTAAAACCTCTTCAGTGCTTGTTAGATGTTTTTATTGCTCTGTTCATTACATATAAAAAATGTAACACTACAACAGAAACACTTTGTTTTAATTTGTTCAGACTCATCTGTACAATTAATTGGTGACTTAGTTACATGAGTGACAATCCCAAGTGCACACTCATAAAATCTGCGTGCCAAACCATGTTGTCATCAACTACTCTCTGAAATACTGATGTAAAACCAATGGTTATTATAAAGGATAGAAATGTGACAAATTGAAAGGCAATTAAAACAATAGGTAGTGCCCATGTTCTTCCTTCTATGGATATAGGCTGAATTTACTGCTGAGCTTTGAAGACAGCTGTTAACTTTCTGATGGTCTTTTCCAGTTTCCTCATTCCAAAAGTATCTGAATGATTTAGAAATGCTGTTGAACTTATGTTCACATGGTTTCAGCAGTGTAAAAGGGATGTTGTTATCCTTATTTATAAATGAAGATCTGAAATGCAGAGAGGATTAGATCAGAAGTACCTACTTCATATCCTCCACTAGGGACATCTTGGATCTAGTTTTTGTGGCTTTTGAAGCACTCAGAACACAGATCTCATTTTCTTCAGTTGCAAATGTGAGTGCTTGGCAGCTTTGGAAAGCAGGTGTTACCTAGCTGTGTGAAGAGCTACATATCAGCAATGGACAGTGATCGCTAGTGAGAACTTGGCTTTAAATGACTTGGCTATCTCCATGTAAGACAGAGCTCCAGTCCATTTCTTTTGGCAAGGTTAACCCCATAATTACTCTTTCTGCTCTTACCTCTGTACCTTATTCATGCTTTCTAATTCCTATAAAAAGGGAAATGTACCTGACAGTTACTTTGAGTTCATAATGGTTCACACTTAACTGTAAAGTGAGTTCTTTGCGGAAAATGGTTCAGGATTCTGTGTGCGACTTACTGCGATATAATGGCTGTTGTACAGAAATTATGTCCAACTCATGTGCTTGATTACAGGAGCAAAGAAATCTGTAAATTCTAGTATTTCCCTAGTTCTGAGGCTTTGTGTGAAGTGTGGTGTTTGTGTGTTTGTATTTTGCCAGACTTTTAAAAACTGGGGAAGTGTTGAATTGAAAACTGATTCCATGATTATGAAGAGGTCAATCAGGAACTTGGTTAAGGAGGAAGCAAAAAATACTATCTTTATATGCACTTTTGGATGCTTTGTATGCTTTATAAACTACAGAAAAATTTAATGGGAGTTTTAATATGCTTTGATTTTGGACCTGATGATAATCTCATTCAGTACAGAAATGTCCCTCGCTGTTTAATAGAACTTCTAAATACATTTAACTAATTTTTAACATATTAATGTATGTGTAAAATATTTTGTGATTAAGAGGCTCATTCTTCATAATGTATTCTTCAGAGTATAACAGAAGCTTTAACTGTTACATTTTATGCTCTTTATGATGACAGGGAAACAGAAAGTCTCTCATATCTTGAGGATGTGCTCATTACCAAGTCATAGACTTGACATTATATTGAAAACCCCAAACCATGCAGTCACTGCAGAAAACAAGATTTGCTGGGCATCCTGGGTACTTTTATTGGTTTAGAGTATGCTGTGTATGCTCATGACCGTTGCCATGCTCATGCACGATCCCAAAACTTCCTGTGTGAAAGTTATTCTTAATGAAGTTGGAAGATTCAATTGCCTTGCCTGTGACTGATAAAACAGGAACAAAATAGCCCAGCTGGTTAACAGCTAGCTAAATGTCAGTGTTAGTTACTACCTAGGCTCTATATTAAGCTCTTCCTAATAGTAAGAGCATTCTCATTTTAAGGTATTTTATATGTTTATGGCTGTGTATATATACATGCATGTATGCACACATACATATATTATTAATAAATAAGTATATTTATATCTTTTAGTGGAGATAGGCAGTGCCATTGCCCCTATTCATTACTAAAAGGTGTTGTCAGAGCAGCGAAGACACTGCATTCCAAAGGTTCAGTGATCTCCTTGAAGATACTGGCACATCTGTAAAATATGGAAGAACTAATTTGTACACAGATATGTAAATATTATAAAATAAATAACATTTCTTTCTTTGACAAAGGGGAAAAATATATTTATCATACTTATCCACTAAAGGAAACAGCATCTGCTGCTGCCAACAAGCTAAAGATACTGAACATCTGAGTTCAATACTGAGAGAACAGGTTGAGTTTTTTTCTGTAATGTGTATTGTTTTCATACTTTGTCTAGGAAATGATCCCTCCTGTGATGGTAGTATTACTAGCATTTACTTTCATAGTATTTTGGTTAGAAAAAGGTGTGAAATACTACTTTTGCCTCTTTTTTTTTTTTTGACTTCATACTCACGAAAGGAGAAAAGAGGCAAAATGAAACACATTGAGCATGGTGTTGCCAAGGCAACAAGTACTTGAGTCTCCACGGTGAATTGTGACTAAAATGCCTATGATGCCATTGCAGAGGGACATTTGGTCTGCTACACTTAGAAATAAAATCTTCTCTGTTTAAAAAAAAAATTTAAAAACCCCCTCTTTTTAATACTTGTGACTATTAAGACAGTTTTGTTTTCAACCAATAGCTCATACAAAGAAAATGGATTTCAGATATATTGGCAAATATTGTACTCATCTGGAAAAATCCTTAAAATGGAAGAGGTTCCTATGTTTGATTTTGGATTAGGAAAACTATTTAAGGGCAAACAAATTAGGGAAAACGAAGTGAGAATTCAGGGAATGGGTGCAGACCTTCTGCTTTGGTAATAATTTATGGAATGATTGTTAGAGTCAGTATGGGCTGCATGAGGTTTCCCTATCTAACCTGGAGCATGGTTGCATCAGAATTAATCTTTGATGTGTTTTGTTGTTTATTTTTTGTTTCTTTTTACTCTTGGCTGGGAAACTGTAGTAAAATGTATTGTAAGTAATTAAACCTGAAAATATCCCATATATGCAACACGGTCTAGCCAAAGCCTTAAAAAATAATAAGATGCGCTGAGGAAAAATGCTATTTATTTTCTTTTTCATTGATTTGGATTCTTTGTATTTGAGCTTCACATTTTTTTAGTTGCTTCAGACAAATTAATAAAGATTGAGAGCATGACAGAATCATGTGACTCCAAACCCCGAGAATTTAAAGCTATAATGAAATGCTGTGCAATATCAGCTAACTTCCTCACTTCATAGCAATGGGCTGGTTTTCTTCTTCCTGTTCACTGAGATAGTTCTTGTCTGAACATTGTCTTAACATTCTGTGATTCTGTGATTGCTCTGTCACAAGTGATCCAGGTATTAGCAGCTGGGGAGGGATAGTGAGTAATGGAATTGGTCTCAGAGTAAAGATTGTAACAATCTATTTCCTAATAATTTGTTTACTCATCTTCATCCTTAACCATAAAACTATGGGTTTTGTTTAGCTCACTATTGTACTTGTCTGTTAGCACTAAAAAACAGAATACATTTTTTATCTTTCTTAATACTAATCTCTGGACAATATCAAAGGAAAAGGGATAAAATGGATTTTTGCTTTACCAGCTATCATAATCTTGGCTATATATAATACATATACACAAGCCTCAGCAGTAATGCTTTTTAATAGGTCTTACACTAGCAATTAAAAAAACAAACAAACAAAACCCAAACAAAACAAACCCCCAAACATTCCCCAGCAAACAAATAATTAAAAATAAAACAAGCAAAGGTGGCAGGAAAGCTTATTCCCACACTGGAGTAATTGATAATTTGCAGGGTTTTTTTTTTTCTTTTTCTATGGAGCCTGCAAGACAGGCAATTCCTTGGCGGATTGCAGTAGCATGCAGTACAGATGTAAGTGAAAGCTAGGTGTCACTCAGTAAGAAATCCTGTTAGTGTGATTGACACATAAAGCAAATTTTTTGCCATTCTGATGTGTGCTTTCTTATGGAAGGACATATCAGAGAGAAACCATTGAAGTAGACCCTTTCTGTTGTCATTTGGTGAGATTTTTATTGTAATGAAAGTGATCTGTCTTGTGTGCAAATACTAGCCTTTGCTGTTTGATATGCACAGAAATTCAATCAGATGCTTAATTGCATCTTACTATGAGTTCCAAACAGCTGGCTAATTCCCTTGTTTCTGATTAAAGAGATTACAAAAATAAAATTTAACATTGCATTTACATACAGCTCTAAAAGGAAACACCCATAAGTTTTAGTCATTTAGGAAATCCATGTCTTTTCAGTGCTAGGGATCAAAGCTTTTAACATGATGAATTGCAGAGTGACAATGAATTTTTAAAAAAGAAGAAATAGTAAATGGAATTTGTCAAGTGTTCTGTTTGTTGATTATGGCAGGATTTAACTTGAAGGTGTTAGTCCATAGGTGTGTGCAGGAAGCATTTTTTTATACTACTTCTTTATGAAAACATAGAAATTCAGTTTGTTTTCTAAACTGTCATTTCCCATGAATTCAGAATATTATTTTTCAAATGGGATTGTTCTGAGCATATGCACTAATTTGTTTAAAGTTGATTTATTAACTGTCATAAAATAAGGTGGAATTTAATTTGTTTTCTGTCTAGTTTAATCTTCAAGTGGTTTATTTTTTAATAATTTTAAATTCAATTTTTAATCAAAAGTATAATTATTCTAATGTCAGAGTGATTGACATTTACATATGTCTTCAGCAGTGATAGTATAAAAATTCTCTGCCACAAAATAAGAGAAACTCCTTTTAGCTGTAATTCTTCTATCAGTGTAGGCACCAGAGGTGAATCCAATCTGGGTAACTGCTAAAAGGTAGTAGAAAATAGATTCCTAATGTTGTCATTTAGGCCTAATTAAGATTCATTTAAACACATTCAATGGGTAATAAATACTGCTTTTAGAATTCATATGAAAACCTTTCTTTAAGTGAGAAATGTGTTGATTATGTAGAAATAGGAAATCAAAGGAGCTACAGACAATGGTCATATGCAGCTAAATGAACTGGATGCATGACTTGCTGACACTGAAAGTTGTGAAGAAATACTTCCCTGTTTTGGCAGTAAAGACTGAGCATTTGGAGAAGTTCTGGAACTATTTACACCTTAAAAAAATTTTAAAATAAGAAAAATTCAAGTCTGCTAAGAGAACTGGAATATAAAATGAATGAAAAGCTATTAAAAAATATGCAGGTTTTTCTTATTCAGGGGATTAGAGAGTGACAAATACCATATCCATATTTTACTGGTATCTGTTTGAACCAGGGGAGTACTGACCTGCAAACCACATACTTCATCTTAGTCTATTAGCGAAACAGAAGACCTGGGACCCATGACATGACAACTCTAAGCAGAAAAGTCTGTGTAAAAAAGATGAACTCTCCCTGCTTGATCAGTTAACATTTTACAAGCCCACTAATAAATGAGCAAATTAAGCTCATAACTGACATTTTGTTTAGACTTTGCTGAGACTTTGAAGAGATCTCATACAACACTTACCAAATGTATTCAATAGTCATGGGATGCAAGCTGTAAGCATTGTATTGTATTGTATCAAAAATTGACATAAATACAGAAGATGAAAATTGAGAACAAATGACCAGATTTCATTGTCAAGCCCTGGACCCCCAATAAACAAATAAAGCTGAACAGAGATACCTACTTCAGAGCTTCTGAATTATCCAGTGCAAAAACAATGTACTGGGTCAGGCAAAAGAGGTACTTTGGTTTTTGTTGGCCAGCAACTTAGGGAAGAAGAACTGTTATAAGATGGTATTTCCCCTTACATGAGGTTAGGGAATCTCAGATGAAACATTCTACTGCATAATAGTGTTTAATAGTCCTTAAAAGCTTTTTCTTACATTAAGTGATCAAATCACATTGGACTGCCTTAACGACAAGAGTCCACTTCTCTCTGACTGGGTTATTTTTGATATTCAGCACAAGGGTTGGATGTTTAGTACTGGTTTTATTTGACATTATCAGATGTGACATAGGATTTTGACTTAGCACAGTGATGCAGCAGTGCATATAGATGTAAGTACACTTAACAGCATATAACAATTACAATGCACAGCTGGATACCAATGGTTTGGTCCCCCTAGCTGCTTAGAAGGAGTACGTGGGTTCAAACCTGCTGAAGCCTTTTACTCACTTCTGAGTTCTGCTTTTTAGTTGTTCACTTTTCATAGTTGATGTTGGGCTGAGCTGTGGATTAATCTGTTCCTCACTAGAATGTCTAAGCTTAGGAAAATAGCTTATGTAGCCTACAGGCCACCCTCTGGATCCTTCTGTATGGAAGTAAGTTCAGCTTTTGTCATACTGGGTGTGGACAGTCACTCCCTGCATCCCATCATGATCTTCATGAGGAGAAAGCCCTAGCCTGTATCCTCAGAGCCTTCTTCCACTTCAGGGCTTCATTGATCGGTCACAATTTCTGCTTTTGATGTTCACAAGGTTTTGTGGCAATGAGGACTGTAATTCAAGCATGAACTGCATGAAAACATAATTTCTTAGTCATTAGGAAATAAGTGTTGAAAGGTATAAAAATAAAAGAACGGCAGGGAGAAGTTTATTTCAAAAGTAATAGCATTAAGTTAACTGGTCAAGCCGCAGATTCAAAACCACCTTAAGAGTGCTAGGCTGCCTTATCTCACCTCCTACAAATACCACTGCCTGTTTCATGTCAGTTTTGTTGCTCTTTCATGTATTATTTCTGTTTCTACTATGTACTGCTTTTGGTTGTGTGTAGTATCCAAGATGTGGGCTCACCGTAGTTTTCTGCTGTGGGGTAGAAATGCTAAGTGCTGGATGCAGATGGAGCCCCAGGCACCTGCTGTATTTTATTCCATTGCTAGTAAGAACTTAAAAAAGCACAAGTGGGGTCCCTAGAAACCTGTTCTGTGCAAAATCCCTCCCTGGCTGTTTCATGCAATGCTGTAAAAAGAGTAAACTGTCACTGTACACATCTCATGACACCTTGTTTAGCTTTCTGATGCTTACATGCATCCTCTTAGCCTAGCTGTGACCATAGGCTTTTGTTTCCATTTCACTGTAACACAGTCTTTTCCCTTGCAAATCAAACCACTTAGTACCCTAAAGCTTTAGCACACCAGAAATACAGAAGGAGAGGAGAAAGTAGGCGGCTTTATTACCTTTACTGGTAAACAAACAAAATGTTACAGAAAGTAACATAACCTGTCTGCCTAGTGAGAGAAACCTGCTCCAAGTAGTTGTGAATTTATATGTTTACCACATCATCATCTCCCTTCTAATACAGAGGTTATAGCTAGTTAATCTTTTTCTGGCCAAAACTTTTTAAACACCTTCTCAGTGATCAACAGAAAGAGGATGTAAGCTATTTAAAGATTTATGCAACTGCACAGAGGTTTAGCATTACCAGTGAGAAACTGGGCTGACTGTGAGCTCCCAGTCTGGCTCTGAGCCGTGGAAAGCTTCTTGAATTCTGCTGCCAGCCACCAAGGCATGTTCTTATGGGATTTCAGGATAGCATGAACTCTCTAATTGAGGGTGAGAGGGAGATAGGAAATACACTCTAGAGACTGATGCAGGGTGTGCAGACCATGTAGTGTCTGTAAATGCTGAGAAAGTTAACAGATCTGTTGGACTCCAGTGATTGCTTGCATTAGCTTCTTTACTGATTTCATAAGGTCTTACTATTTCTTTCTGTCATATTAAATATACACCTGCATGTATGCCATAGGAATCCAGGGATGCCTGGCTGAGCTCCAAGTATGCCCTGACTGCTTCTGCTTGCTTTACTCTTGTAACTTTGGTACATTATATATCTTTGCTTTTAGCTCCTTAACTGGTTTATCCTCTCCTTTATCCCCACACACATGCTATCTTAACTACTTTTTTGAAGCAGCAGCTTCTTCAAGATTCAACTAAAAGCCTACTCTATATTGTATTAGGGAGGTTCAGTGTCACACTCTTAAGCTCTGGCTCATTTTGGAATCTGTTGCAAGATGAAGAATTAGGAGTGTTGTCTTTATAAAATAAATGCAGCATATTAGGCTAACTGTAAAAATTCATCAAAAGCATATTCACTTAGTTGAAATGCAGTGTTTCAATAAAGTCAAAGTGCTTAATCTTCAACTGTTCTATTGCATAATAAAATGCTAATAATCAACCTGGGAAACTTGATAGTGAAGTAGAAGTCAAGAATTAGTGGGATTCAGATAGTAGCCTAAAAGACCAAACAATATTTGTTCAGACTCTGAAAACAAGAGCTTGTTTTTATCTGATGATTGGTTACTATGAGGAATCTTTAGTAGGAATGAAGATTTTTTTTTTTTTTAAATTTGTGGTGCGTGTTCTTGCAGTCTTTGTTTAAAAATGATATATAACTGGTGCGAATTTGTAGTAAGAGTGTTATCTGTGATAGGATTCTAAGGTCATTGTACAGAGTTTGTCTTTGTTGTTTGTTGCTTTTTTCCTATAATGTTTTTTCTAGGGTGAAGGCTTGATATTCAAAAAAACAGTGCTCCAGTAGCTATATATACTGTGGAAGAAGGAATTACAGATCTGTTTAAAGCTGTGTTTCTTTCCCTCTTTGGTTTGTTCTGTAGTTTTACTCCATTACTAGGAATGCCTTTTTGCTTGTTACTGTGTAGACAAACTACCATAGTGTAGGTTGTTACTAGTATACAACAGCTAACAGTAAGCATGTAGTTGTCATTTCTGTTGGAAAGTATTGAAGAAAAAACAAAACCGTTAATCAGTGAGCCCTGAATGCTTAATTAACACAGACTTCAACTGCATATGATGAAATATTTTCTGCACACTGCTTAAGCTGGACCTAAATATACCATGTAAAGTAGCAGATAAAAATCCTTAGAGCAGTTTTTGTGAGGAAATGCATCAGAACAAGTCAGGCCATATCTGATGCTGTAGTGCAGTTATGGCTGCAATAGCATTTCTAGTGTGTTTTTTGCACAATTCTTAAAACTCAAAAAAAGGCTCTGTTTTCATGCTTTTCCTGTCAGAAGTAGGGTAACATTGTGCATATGTAGAGTTCATTAGTAATTTATTCAAGTTGCATTAAAACTACATAGGTATGTATTTTATAGGCGAAGGCACATATGCCTCAGGATTAGGTTGATAAGAGAGAAGGACAGTTTCTTTGCTGCACTGTCAGCTAAGTTAACTGCTTATCTGTCTGCTCTGCAAGAAACATCCTGTTTTAAAACACTTACTTTTCAGTCTGGAGACTTTGTTTCTGTAAACGAAAATGCTTCTCAATTCCTAGGATTTCAGTGGTGTGTTCTGCATTGTAGTGTTTGCATGGTATTAAAGATTTCTTTGTTTTAAAAAAGGAAACGTTGTAATTTCCTAGAATCATCTGAGAATTGGTTAATTGAACTCGTGTTTCCTCCGAATTGAGCAAAAGCCTCAAAGATCTCTCCAAAACCACATCCAAACAAAGAAATTAAATAAAAATATTTGAGTTTAGCACATGAAATCTTTGCATTTTTATAATCAGCCCTGGAACTAACTTCAGAAGAGCTATAATGTTACTTAGAGCTTCAGCTCAAACTCTGGGTGTGTGAGCCTTCTTCACAGGAAAATAAAGACAAGACTTGGATCTGGCGGTACACCTGTGTTCACAAGTGTGGAATCCTATTCAATCAATGTGGATGTGTTTATGTGCTTATGTTGAGATACTAGCAATTGTTCTGCAGTTACTGTGGCCAAAATCTTCCACCTTAATGAGTTGGTT
Source organism: Galbula dea (assembly GCA_013399015.1). Taxonomy (NCBI): domain Eukaryota; kingdom Metazoa; phylum Chordata; class Aves; order Piciformes; family Galbulidae; genus Galbula; species Galbula dea. The sequence continues at coordinate 1,006,962 of VWZX01004365.1, forward strand.
CTGCAGGAAAGATGTTTTCATCAAATTAGCTGCAAAACCATGCATGCAATGTGAAAGAGCACATTTAGGTATCCTCACAGTCTTCACTTGAATGAATCAATAGTTTATATTAGAAGTATTTAAATAAAAAAATATATTTAAATGTTTACTTTTATAAAATGAAATTCATTTAGAAGCAAGTTTGCAGAAGCATGCAATTATCCATAATGGGTGAATATGAAAGAATAAACCCCTAATTATTAATGCTATCATTGTGAACATGTGAGAAGAGGTTGTATCTTCTTTTATGTTCCTGAGGAAATTGTACTGGGTTTAGGGAGCACTGTTGTTGGTTCCTTTGCAATCTTCAATGTTTTAGAGATCTGAAATGAGACCTGAACATAATAAAAGGTACAGATAGACAAACTTGCAAAAGTGTTCCACATACATATGGTAACTATCCTGTAATTCACATAACTTAGTTTAGAATAATTACACTGATTGTATTTTCATTTTAGAGATACTGCAGTATATCACAGATACTGTGTCATGGCAGTGACACATTCCATTAACTTAGAAGCCCACATATTTACTTAGTTTTCAAGACTGCATAAAATTGAAAAGATGAAAACATATGGCACATAATTATACTTAATTGTGGAATTTAGCTTGAAATGCAAACTGCTGCATCCATAATACATCTTCTCTGAAGGGCATTGTTTAGGCCCCTGTCAGATAAGGGTTACGTTTAGGAGATATGGAGGCAAGTCTCATGCAGCATATCATCACATCAGAGAGCTGACAAGTAGCCAAGAAGGCTGGAGTGCTGCCAGCTAGGCTATATTTTATTTCTGTATCATTTCTACTGCTTGCTATGATACATGATACTATCTTTTAATCTTGTTTCTTATATTTAAAAGAGTTTACTGGAGGGGAAGAAATCACAGTACTACTGCTTTAAAAGGTGTTTTATTATTACTATAGAGCAGAAATTTTAAAATGCATTAATTTTTAAAGGACTCTTCCCTCCTCCTCCCCACAGTAAACACACAGCATCCTTACCAAAAGGCTTGGGGAAACTATAAAGTCTTAAATTTGGGTGAAACACTCCTGCAGTTTTAGCAACTTTTGCTTCAACCTTCACTGAGGCCCAGGCTGCTCCCAGGTTATCTTTGTTCTGCTTCTCTTTTATGATGTTTGCCCTGTGTGGTTTCTAACTTTTCCATCAGTCAACAGGTTGACCTACAGAATCTTTGGCATTAACCTACCCAGTATTAAAATTTGAATGCTTGTTTTAATGTTTGTATAAGAATACATATTTTTCTGCAATCATTTGCATACTAGGAAGTGTATTAGTGCTACCAATTTTGCAGTATGTATTTCATGCGGTAGCAGAGATAGGCATGAAACAGATGTGAGTGAGTCTGTTTACCCAGCTCAACCTAATCTACCTTCCAGTGATGACCCTTCTGTCTAGAAGGTCATGTAAACTCTCTTAGGTGATGTCGATAGGGATCCTTTGTGTGTATGTGAATTTCAATGACATTTCACATTAAGGCTTAAATAAATACCAACAGGATTTTTTTGCCAAGGATTTAGTCTGCAGTCTTCAAAACTATTGAAATTAAATTAGACAGAACAAGTAAAATGTCTTTATGTGCAAGAAAGTAAAATATGAAAGATTCAGAATTGCTGAGAAGCATTCATAGTATCATTTAGAGTATAGGTGTTCCAAGTGTATAAATTGGGATTGAAAAGAAACTGTTTTGTACAAAACGTTTTTGCTTACATGAAAGGTAAGGGAGGTAAATGTATGTAATTATAAAAGAGAAGTACATTATATGTACCAATATAAAACCAATAACATGTTTGCAAATGATGGAAATTGAGATATTTATCAAACTAACACTGATTTAGAAATATCTCAAAAATAACTGCCATTTTATTTGGAGGTTAAGATGTAAAATAGCTTTATTTAATACTCCAGAAAGTAATAAACATCTCTGAAATTATTTTGCTGTAGTCATTCTGTGTCCTGAAACAGGATATATATATCAAGAAGTGAAAATGGATGGTTTCAGGTAGCAAAAAAAAAAGCTAGAGAAAGTAACGTTACCAGATTTGACACATATCATGTTTGACTAATGAATCACTTCCCTGGATTAGGTTTCTAGTCTAGGAAGCAAAGAAAGTTAACACATTTAAGTCTGCCTTATTAGCTGATGCTTGTGAAGCAATTGATGAATGAGGAGTGCAAATGTTAAGTGCTGTTACCACAATAAGTAAATTTATGGTGATATTTGAATTGCAAGAGAATCCAAGCCTTCAGACTTTTCTTCTTAATGAAATCTCAGTGGAAAATATGACACTTTAACTATGAAATATCTTTAGGGCTTAAGGGTCAGGAAGGGTATGGATTCATTGACCCTATAGACAGAGATGAAATATTACCACCTATTTTTCTTGCTTGAGACACAGACACAAAACGCACTGTTACAAAATATAAGTAGCAAAAGTTAACATGCATTTGGATCTCATAAACACTGATCTAACCCAAAATCCAATCTGGTAAACCTTGTTCCATTAGATTTTAGGATGATGTTGTCATATTTTCTGTATTCTTAGAAGTGTGCCACGTTGCTCACACCTTTGTAAAAGCATTCTGCAGAGACATCAGAAATGTTCAAAAACTTTAACTGGCCCTTTGTGCATTTTGTCTTGCAGTTTGCCTTGGTAGTTGTGTGCAGGAAGGATGCAAGAAGGCTTGCAAAGGTTTTTCTCTTTTAATGAGAAAAATATCATGCATGGAACTTTTCCATGATGTTCAGAATTCTCTCCAGTTTTACTTTCCTGTGGGGGAATTCAGTGTCACAAGTAGTTGGTATAGTCAGCCGACAAAACAGGCTTTTATTCGTCTTCTTTTGTCTTGGGGTCCACTCTTCAAATATTCCAGAAGTCTGATTTGAATAGCTGTTATTTCCAGATTGTTAAAAACATGGTTATACTGCTTTCTAGTGGTGGATGAAAGAATCTTTTTTTCTCATTTGGAGAAAAAGTGACTACTCCAGAAGATATAAATATGCTACACACTGCCACCTACTTCTGCTGTGTGGCTCTTATGTTACACCTGAGGAATTTTTCTTCCTATCCTTGAGTAACCTCTTCTTAGGTACTACTATTTTTCGTCCAATCAACATGGTGGAGAACTGATATTTCTGAATATGAAACAGGATGTTGCACTCAGTCAAGTGTGAAGGCTCTTGAACTCTGCAGATGTATATATGTGAGTAAAAACTGCATGCATTGAAGTGTTCCCAGTAGCTTTTGGTCTAGTGATGTGGTGGTCAGGGTCATAGTTTATTTCGTCTGTGTAGTACTTGGACTCAAACAGGAAGCCAACTTGTGGCCTTGTTCTTTATCAAGTATATATAAATATATTTAATGCTACTGAGTAATAATGATACAGTGGCAGCATGGCAACTGTTTGAAACAGACTAGAGTCTGAGGTGAAAAGCTCTTAGGTTCTCATCACATAAAAAAGAGCCTAAGGTTTCTGAAACTGCTGGGAGCAGTGTGAGATGCTGTGAAATTACCTTCACCACTGTGTTTATGCAGTGCTCTGTTAGTAAAGAAAGACTGAAAGACAGCAATGAGATGGATTCCTGGGTGTATATTTAAAGATGTTTGTACATAAGATGAGGCATAGGAAAGCAGAAAAATAGAAAAATTGAGCTATCAAAAGCCTACTTGATAATGATGAATTTAGATCTCCCTCCTCCCCCCTTGTAGTACTTCTACACTACTTTGATTTCAGTTGATACACAGCTAATTAATCCCAGGGAAAGACTGAAGAAATTAATCCCTATTATATATTTGTAATTTGACATTTTGATATTTATGACTAGGGATAAGAAAATGCCATTTACCCCTTGTTCTGCTTTTAAAGTGCGTATGAATTTGTATTGCCTAGTTAACCTGGCAGGGTTAACTGTCAGGTTAACAGTTACACCTAGGATTTAACTGCTTGTCTAGATATAAAGGTTTCCATAGCTCAGGTGTGAACAACTATGAAGGGAAACTCATATTAGCTTACTATGGCATCTTTTTTTTTTTTTTTTTTTGTTGAAATTACCCTTATGGAGTGCCGAGGCATCTGTGAGGAGAAAGAAAATAACCATGAATCTTTTGGGTACTGTCATCTGATTTTCCCTGTGATCCTTTCTTGGTCATTTTGGAGTTTGTCCCTATTTCTGGCCATTGGGACTGCAGAGGGGGAGCTGGGGAAGAGGGACTGCAGGAATAACAGACCCTGGAGAATGCTGGTGGCATTGCCACTGCAGTGTGTGTGGGATAGCGGCTCAAGGGGCAGGTGTGTTGGTGTGCCAGCCATATTCTGACTGTTTCTACCCATTTGGGCTGAAATTCCTGTTAAATGTACCATTTTAAGAATGAGGCAAAACTCAAACTGAAAGAACAGCCAGTGAGTCGCATATATGGAGTGGGGCTTTTTTTTCTCTCTCTGCATCTCTCCCTCTTCTCTCCTCCTTCCTTCTCCTCTTCCTCCATGCTTGTATGTTGATTTCTTAGGAAACTATACAATTCCGTCCTCCCAAAGCAGCCCTCTCTGGCCTATAGTTCAGCATGAAGCCTGAAATGTTATATATATATACAGAGAGAGAGAGAGAGTAAGCCTGAAATAATGCAATGTGAATTACATATCTGATAACATCTGGTAGCTATGCCATTGCCCAAGCCATTCCCTTTGATTTGAAAATTATCTGAGTAAGTCTCATTTGAGCTGCCTGGATGCACCTTCCTTCCCTGTCAGTGCCAGAAACAGCTCTGTGTGAGATGGGAGAACTCTGACCAGCTGCTCTGCCTTCCCTGGAGCAGCAGCTCAGTAGCCCTCCCCGACCATTTGTTGCCTCGGTTTGTGACATTTCTGCCTTTTGTCTCCCCGTAGCGTGTTCAGGGACCTCCTATGTGGCTGGAAAGGAGAGCTCTGCCAAAACCAGAAAGATTGAAGCTTTTAAAGTATAACTGTAGGCATATAAAGAAATATAATGTGGCTAGGACAAGGCTTAGGATAAGAGATGGTGTCTGTTCACATCGTTGGGGGTTTGGTTTTTTTTGTTTTGTTTTTGTTTTGTTGTTGTTTGTTTGGAGGTTTTTTGTGATGCTACCCAATATATCTAGGCTGTAATGGATGCTTTGCTGCTTTTATGCAAAGCGTTTGTTTATCACAGATGATGGTTACTATGTGGCAGTTAAAGGCAAATTTGCAATGCAGCCTCGGTGAAATTTGTTATCCTATCTGAAATACATTGTTAGTGCTGGTAGCAGCAAATCACATGCAGCCCCTGCTCAAGTCTGGCTGTATGTAACTTCTCAGCCAACACTTCTTGTTTTCTACTTCCCCACAATGGGAGCTGCTCCACTGTGGTCATGCAGTGGTGTTTGTCAAAGACAGGGTGGAATACAGGTGTCTGTGAGCTTGATCGTGAACAAGAGGGTATCTTCATTGCCTTCAGCACCAATACTACTGAATCGCACCTTGCTTTGATTCATTTGTTTAGGTGCATTTGTTTGTTATATTCTTTTGTACAGGAAAGTGGTCAGATGAGCTGGTGTACCTGTCAATCTCTTAATTTCTGTTAAACTTTTAATTCAGTTTTCATGAACTTTTCATGAAGAGCAATTTCAAATTTTAAAGGGGGGAATAGAAGACGTCTTTTTGATCGTCTGTTCATTTCTGTATTTGTGTTGTGTCCTAGTATTGTTTCTGTGTGTCTTTATCGTTATATTGCTTGACAAGCCTCAAAGATAAATCCCTCTCTTTGATTTGCACTTCAGCCTGAATGCTACATTCAGCTGCTGGTCGGTTTCAAACTTAAACACGGAGCTCTTCGAAGTCTTTACCGTTTGGCTTCGCGGAGGAAGCTTCCCTCGTGGCGCTGCTGTCCCGCAGCCGCCCCGGGGACGCCGAGCCCTCTGTGCCGAGGCGGTAGCGGTGGGGTCGGGGAGGGGGCAGCGGGGACCGGCCCGAGGGGAGAGTAATCCGAGTGACACCGCTCGCTTGTCTTTGTCAGGGAAGAAAAACAGCATGTGTGTGCGTGCTAAGCTGTTAATGCGTGGAGATAATTCGTACGTAACCACTGACAAATTTCAGAGACGAAGGCAGGTGAGCTGTTCCGCCAGGCACCTTTGAAATGCTCTGTTGAAAACGCGGGCGACCTGCCGTGCAGCCTTCTGCAAGATGCTCAGCTCCAGCCTTGTTCCGCCACCTAGTGTTTAACATACCGAATTTCAGCGTCGGCAAAGTATTTTTGGGGCAAAAATGTTTAAAATAAGATGAGGCATTTGTTAGTGCGAAACAAATGTAGAAATGGGGGAAGATCAATACAAATGGCATTTTTTGCATTCTAAGTAGAACTGCTTTCTTACACAGTAAATTAACCACTCATCGCCAAGTCTGACATTTTCCACTGGTAGAGCTGCAAGACTTTTTATTACAGCCCTACAATCTCCTTTGTTTAGTTAAGAACAAATTTATTTTAAGAGTGAATCCAGACGTTCCTTACAGAATGTCTTTTACCATAAATAGTCACTGAGCACTTTGGATAATTGACTCTCAGACTGTTTACCTTTTTCAGACTGTTTACTTTTGACTGTTTCACACTTGTGTTTGTGTTGTCTTTGACTTCTGAATAGTTTATAAGATGGGCTTTTAAAAGTAGAAAATAACTGGTTCTACTTCAGATCTTCCATGATGGGGTCGTCTTTATAAGATTACTTCTGCCTCAGAATGGTGTGGAAACTTTTTTAACTGGAAGTTATAGTGCAGCACAGTCCTCTGTTCTGATGAGACCCCTGTTAAACTCTGGAACAAAAAACATATCAGTTATACACTATTTTTTTTGTTGTACTTGGTTTATATGTTCTTTCATCTTCTGATTAGTAAAGTTTCTGCTTCAGAAAGTGATTTTTAATGCTTTCTTCATCTTGCACAGCCACTATTTTCTGCCAGTAAGTTGTTCTTAATTGTCTGGTTGATATCTGTGTTGAGATTTTTTCGGTTTTGTTTTGAGTTGGGGGGTTTTTTGTTGTTGTTCTTTGGGGGTGTGTGTTTTTGTTGTTGTTGTTGGGGTTTTTTGGTTGGTTTGTTTGCTTCTTTACACTTTTGTGTTAAATTAGAATCAGTAGTGGTACGACTAAAAAAAACCCCAAACCAAACATTGTCAGAACTCTCAAGTATAACAGTGAGCTCCTGAAGAGCAAGTCTGTATTGTTTTCATATATTTATTAGAACAGTGAGGAGATGGGAAGAGGAAAGATGCTTCACTTTTACAGTAATATACATTTGGTTATGGCAAACTGAAGGAAAGGCATTGGCCATACTGGGAGCCAGAATGTGTTTTGCTAAGGAAACTAAGCTGTGTCATGCTTTCTAGTTCTTGAATGGAAGAGCATTTTCAGACTGCAGGTAAATCACATGCAAGAAAGTATGTTGGAACATTAGATTGCAAGAATGGAAGTAGTGGGAATAGCCCAGAGTAGTGTTATCCCAGCTATGCAGAGCGGCAAAGAAAGTGATGGGAGAAAAAAAGAGGTTTGAAAGAGATATAGGGGGAAATTTCAGGGGAAAGAAATACAAAACTATTAAAAGAAAGTACAGAATTTACAACATTTTATGCTTAATATGGATCAGATTTATAAATAGTGAAATCCATTCCATGCTCTTTCAATTTGGTAGAGTTACACTAGTTTGCAATTACTTGAAGATCTTTTCTTTAGCCTTACATGGGCTTATTTTGTATTTTGAAATCTGAAATTCTCTCTTCTTATGTTACAATCTTACCAAATTTACAGATGAAGTGAGAATGTGTAAAATAATTCCATATAATGCCAAAAGACTGCATTGTTTGTTATGCATGATGGATTATCCATGGTGCCCCTAACCTTTGGCTATTGGTAAAAATATGGGGTTTAAATTGATTTACCATCATTGAATTCTGTTTACATTCTTCCATGTGGGAGAAAAATCCAAAGAGGTCTATTTTATTTCCAGAGTGAAACAAATTTATAGAAGTGACTTTCCAAGGTGTCAGAAATGCATCTACTCAGTATTCAACTTCCATGACTCTAAACAGGTGAAGTTTCGTAATTCATACCATCAATATTACTGGCATTTTTCATTTGTCAGAAAAATCTGTAATATTAATTAAGAAAAAAGCTACACAGCTTACAGACAACATTTCCACCTAAAGACATGTTCTTTCTTTTAAAGCATGAGATTAGCTAAATAATAGAAAATTGCGACTTGTTTTCCTAGAAGTGTGATTTCCTTCTAGGAAGGTAAGTACATGAAGGTAAAATGTGCTACTTGTTATAAAAACAACATTATTCTCCCATTGTTAACAGCATTTTCTGAAATACTAGATCTGCAGAGCATGGATCAGTCAGTAAAGATATAACCGGTCTTCTGCTTCATTACATATCATAGTTTGTTGGCTAATGTTTCTTTTGGTATTATTAGTTCTCTGTAACTCTTCTGCTGTCAACAGGCATTTCAGAGCAGTAAACAAAAATGAGATTATTGATGTTCAACCCTAGCTCTGCTGCTAGAATTTACATACTCTATGTGAAGATCAGATTACCATTGTCTCATAGTATCTACTTGGTTATGCAGCAGACAGAATTTTTTTAATTTCTTTTGCTCGGGGTATGCTCCATGCTCCTCTCACCTAGCTGTTGTTGCCTAAAGGACTAGTTTTCTTATTACTGAATTGAGATCTAATGTGTTTCAAGATGCTTCTCTTGCAATACTTGGGCTCTGAGAAGGTTCTGTAGACTTGCATCTGCTTAAAACATTTTTGTAGGTGGGTCCTTGCATGCAGTCTTGGTTCCAGGTACCTTAGCAGCTCTAACTGGAAGCCACCTGCGCACAGTCCCCCAAAAGCTTTCTCCCTCTGCCCAGAAGGTGCACAGGCTGCTTATGGCTCTGCTACCTGCAGGTAACCACTTTTTATGACTTCTTTGGAATTTCCATCCCTGAACTGAAGCTAGTTCTTCATTAAAGATTCTAGACATATTTTTAGGGAGAAAAGAAAGAAATAATCCAAATTTGATATGTTTCTGCTAAGACAGGCAATGTGTTAATAGAAAAGACAGAAGTTTGGAGTTTCACAAGAGACAGTTTTGGAATATGACATACTCCTTTGTAATCTGTATCCCCCTGGCTTTTGGTAACTACATGTATCTCAGGATAATCCAGATATTTTGACTACATCATGACTGTGGGTGGTACAGTTTTAGGAAAAAAGCAGAAACCTGAGGAGCTGTCCCACCTCTTACCAGCTGCTGTACCACCCCAGAGGGCTGCCTGCCAGCTGAATCTAGGCAGGCACAGGCAGTGATCTGGCATCCTCTGAGCACAGATGCAGCATTCCCTCATTCTGAAGGCAAGGAGAGGTGGAGTGTGAATAGCAGTTACCTCCTACGGATTTTGTGCCACTCAAACAAGTCTTGTACATTAAAATGAATAATGTAATAAGATGTCAAAGTGTGTTAGCACCTAGGTCAGTTTTTCTTCTCTTTCACTTGTTGACATGTCAGAAACACTCTCAGAAATCTTAGAGAATTTATTTATAATCCAATGCAAGGGAAAAATACAGATATCAGAATGAAATCCAGAGAAATCTCCAAGCAAACCAAAGAAAATGTTTGTGTCTGGTTTCTGTGAGTTTGTTTCTAAAATACTTTGCTGGAACAAACACTTTATTTCAAATGCTTCTTTAAGCTGTGACTTTTCTCTGGGTTGGAAAATTTTCCTTGTAAATTGCACCCACAAAATTTTTGAGTAAACCCAGTGGTAGTTTTTCTCCTGACTGATGTAGGGCCGGTTTAGCACACCAGCAAGTAGGTTGGTTGGCTGACCCTTTCCTTCCCCTTCTCTCAGAGCTCTTGTAGACATGGCACTGATGGAAAGCTTCATTTTCTTTTCCATGCTGCTGATTATCATCAACCATAATGGGCTGGAGCCTTGTAGTGGGTGGAGATAGTGGTAATTTGCAGACAGCTGGAAAGAAGGGTATTACTTGATTTTCATTGTTTCAGAGTCAGTTCCTGTGCTTTGATGGTTAGTTGACTGTGAGCTTTCCAACATCTCTAGGTGTTCCCAGCACTTCACAGCTGATGGTGTTATCTTGTATAATTCGCTTCATCCACAAGTTGTGACTTTGCTTTGTGAAATTGCATAGAAGTCTTCTTTAAGTGATCAAAGCAACTTTGAAAGAACACTATTGATTTTAAATATTTAGGGATTTGGCTCACTGTTTGAAAAAAGCCGTCAGTCTGAAAACAAGGGATAGAGGTCTTGAAATAGAGACATGATGTTAGACACATTTAGTTTGAAAATGATGATGGAGAACATTGAACAGAAATTGGGGAGGTTGCCAAATCCAATTGGGAAGAACACCGTAGGGAAAAGGGAAGGCTATTAAAAGGGATGAAAAGAGGCAGAGTAAAAGCCATAAATTTTTCATCATGAGGAATCATTCTAGCAGAGCTGACTCAGGGCTTCTTGACAATGCAGGCAAAAATAAATCTTGCTCTCCCAGCTGCTGGGGAGTAGAGCTTTGACAGAGTGCTGGCTGAAGAGCAAAGAGAATTTTTTTAGCTTTATACTGGCTGTGCCAATAACTATTAGATAGGCAAAAGGCATAAGGGTAGCACCTCCTTCTGTGGGTGGAAAATTGAAAATGATAGCTACATCCTGCTAGCAGGCTCTGCTACCACCACTGGCCCTAGCCTCTCCCTTTGACTAGCACCTGGACTAGTTTTCCAGGTCTGTGGCACAGGTTAAACAACTCAGCAGACCCATGTCTGCTCTTGCCAGGAAAAGGGAGGGATGGCCTGGGCAAGCTTTTACTATCCCTTTATACATTTGACACAGTCATCACTTAATCATTTAATCAATTACTAACATAGTTATCAATGAAAACTTTGTAGGCAACACTAGAGTTAACTTCTGCACTAAACTGCAGTGGTGAAATTCAGATCTAGTGTGATTGTCAACTTAATTCTTTATTACAAGAGGCTTAATCCTGACCATTTACTTGCCAAGCATGAACTTAGAATCCCATCTTTTGTCTTTTCTTTTTGCATTAAGTGCAGACAAGCTTTCTAAGATTTATCCTTCTTATATAACTCATGAATTTATAAAGCTTATGTGTGGACAGTCTTCAGTATTTTTCACCTAAAAAAACAGCAGGGATGCTGGAGGTTAGGACTCTCTCCTCACACTGAGTACATTATTGAATATTGCCTTCCTTTTTTTTCTTGGAGCATTTCACATCCAACATCTTCACCCCATCTTCATCTTCTGCATATCCAGCTCTAATTCTCCTCTGCAGAAGTAACCCAAACACTAGGTTGCCCCACCAGGAAGTTCTAATTACACTAAAATCATGAACACTTTGACTGAGCAAGCCATCAGGCTGGTCAGGACCCAAACTACTAACACTTATTTTCTGGTATGTGGCTTGCAGAGAATGCAGAAGTTATTTTAGACAACTGCATTTGTGCATGTGCTGTGTATGAAGGACTGGTTTCTGCATTCTACATCTGTCTGAGTCTTTTCATGGATAAAACTTGATTGGTGCACTAGTGATTTTGTGCTTTGTATGAATCATTTGTCAGAATCAACAGAAATATTAAGTCCTTTGGCTGCTCCTTCACGACTTCAGTAAATGGTAACTTTCCAAGATGATTTACCAGATAGATAAGGTGAAGTGAGTAATCTGAAGAAAATATGTTGTACTATTTGACATGAGAGCAGTTGCCACCCAAATATTACTGGAATTACTGGTGCTGTGTTTGTGTCTTCTTTTGAGCAAGAATATAAAAGCAGTCAACTTAATATATGTTTTCGTTTATCCTCAGTTTGGACATGGTAATAATTGCTCCTCCTGAAGTTTAATGAGCCGTACTTTTCTTGTGTGAAGATCAGTTCTGCTACATGAATGATGCACCTTCATGAATAAAGTTACAGGAGCTCTTTGAAAGGGCAGGGGCTATGTCAGTACTGTTTGTCTTTGTGAGCGCATGAGCCTAATGCTTTGTGATGTATGTAGGTGGTTTGCAATTTAAAGTCTGGGCATTATTGACCTCAAACCACTAAAGCCTCAATTCACCTAGGTCATCTAACCTGTGGTATTGCCTCACATCTCAATCAAGTCAAAGTAAATTGACATGGTTCACAAAAACAATGGTTGTGTTCTCCCCAGTGCTCTCTGCCAGGCATCCCTTCCACTTCCCTTGAGCCAGTATTAATGTTTGTGAAGCTACATGGTCAGTCAGCTCAAGGAACTGATCAGACTAGCCTTGACATACCAACCCTAAAAAAAGAGTGAAAAGTATAAATTACTTTTCAATCAGATCAGCTTATCTCATATTGGCATAAGCTTAATGAAATAGCTTTATTTCTATATTAATAACATTGAGATTGTATTTTGTTATACATTTGCTGATAGAAAGTTATGCATTAAAAATTACAGGTGCTATTTGCTTTTGTGAAGCAAAGGCAACTCAAGTGATTTTGGTTCAGTAAGCATCTATGAGTGTATGTGACAAGGCATATGTATGTGTATACAAACACAAGCATACACATTCTAATACTGTAAAAGCATAGAACCAGATTGAAGGGATGTTTTAGATGAAATTCTGAGGTAAAAGTTCAAGAAATACAAGACTCTTCTTAGAAAACTGGGCTAGAAGAAACATGGAATAATCATCTGAGGGTGCTGAAAAGTTTTTTAGGGCCTTAGCTGTCACCATAACCTCAGCTTATAGGATGCTCATTAATCATTGTTTTCCTAGAGCAGACGGAAGCTATAGCCAAAAACTGCAGATGGGAGAAAAGAAAAGAGGGAGTTGATAGGAACAAAACAAAGCCTGAGGACTTGATTCATCCAAATATTTATCAATGACTTTATAGCCCCAAGTCTGTTCACAGTCTCCATAAACAATCCCATATATTGAAAGAATTCAAACATCCTGTAAATTTACCTTTATTTGTGAGACAATCCAGGAATACCAACCAGTTAAACTTCGAAGCCCCTGCCTCCTGGATTGATTTCATCCAAGCAAATCAAGTAAAATGTTTAGTTTGTGCCAGTGCTAGGAAAAGGGTCATGGGACAGGGCAAGCTGAAATGTTTTAGCTAATCACAACCTCCCTTCAGCCCCTTTTCTAAACTAAATAAAACCTCAGTGAGTGAAGAATAAAGCAATCACACCAAATCCATCAGATTCTGTAGACGTATCAGTGACACCTAGCTGTCAGCAGTATCAGAGGCTGCTGATAACATTAACATGGACACCTGACCTTTGTTCACAGTGATGGAAATCTTTGATCAAGGGTACAAGTGTTGTACTAAATTGACTCATAAACTGAAATAGTAACAAAAAAACCCAGGCATAAACTACAAAACCAACCACTTAGAGGTATCTGAAGTTGTCCCAAGTATAACGCTATGTAAATGTGTTAAATATAACTTAAATTCTGTTCAAATATTCATACTCTTATATGAGCAGATTTTCCCAGAGAAAATTCAAGTACTGTTCAATTTTTAACTCTTTTAAAATATCATGATAGTGTGTTAAACTGTCTTTAAAGTTCTTCATTCTTCTCTTTGGCTTCATTAAAACCTATTTTCTAATTCTCAGATATTTGGTTAACGTTAAATTCAGGCTTCCTGATTTTATTCCTTGTGTATAAGGAGAATATTTCTCTTTTAAATGTGTATTGAAAAATTTATGATTAATTTTATTGTTATTTGAAAGTTAGTATTTTAATTACTCTGCCTTTAAAGAATATGAATGATTTGATAGTGAAATTTAAAGCATCCAAGAACTCTATTTACGTCATATCTGATGCAAGTGTTAGCAGTTACATGTGAGGTAAACCTGGTGTTTCAGTAGCAAACAGCTAAATTCTAAAATACCATTTTTCATGGTTAGTAAAAATTTTAACTTCGACAAGGACCTAAAATTATATATTTATATTGATATAATAGGTGCATATATTCTTTTTCCTAAATGAGCAAATTAAATATTGACTGATATTATAAGGCTCTGCAATTTGCAGTGCATGAGCCTAATTTACTAGAGTTAATGACCTGGGTTTGATTGTAAAATGTAGCCTTTTACAGAATATTCTCAGTGTTTATCATGATAAACTACTCACATTGTGAATTTAATAAATCATTATATTCCAGGCATTAAAATATCCCTTCAAAATAATAAAAATAAATACAAAGTAACTTGTACCTTATCACGGATTCCACAAGAGGGCAACATGTACCAGTCATTTAACTCTAACAGTATTATTAAAATCCTTTCAATATTCAACAGAGTTGGATGAAATTAATTGATTTTGTATGTAGCATTCTCCCGTAGCAATCTGTACCATTACCTAAACCTTGCACAGGATTGGTTTCTAGTAACACCTGTGAATATTTTATATTGTAGTGAGCGTGGGCATATTGTTATGTGTACTTACAATTAATTACAATTTAGGCTTAATATGCATCTTGTTTATTATTTGTACTGTCTTAATGCAAGCATTCTTGTATTGGAAATGCCTTCATGGCTAATGGAAGCATGCAGTGTCTGTTAGAAGGTCACATATTAGCAGAACATATGTTAATATTCGTGTTGAAGTAGAGTAATGGCAAGGTTGGGAGGTTTCTTGAAGGAGAAGAAAACCAACACTGTTATACAACTGAAGGATATAATCTTTGCAGAGTATGTAAAAAAAACCTGTAAAAGTGGAAGTGTGATTTTCATCTGAATAGTCCTCTTGCATTTCCTCAGTAGAGCAGCAACCTGCACTTCCAGCACACACTGAATAGGACTTTTCTCTGCAACTAATCACAGTAAAATCAATTACATTCTTAATAGAATAAGGGTGGTCTAACCTGATCCAAAACAATTAAATCAGTCCTGAAAGACACTGACATCCAATCAATGTCATTGGCATAAAACTCACCGTCTCATCAGTTTCTTGAGACTGTGAAAGCTTGGAAATTTCAAAGAACATGATGATTATCTGCAATTGACTGAGGACATCTGTGCTGGCATACTGACACCCTACCTAACTGATTATTCTAGATTTGCACAGCTACACTCAAAACCAGGGCCCCAGCTGAACAGATGCCATGGCTAACACCCCCTCACATTTCATCAAGAAGTTCCACAAGTGATTTGTTGTCTGTCAAAGGGAGGAACGTCTATGTCTACTAATTGTATTTTATCAGATTTTTCTTTCTGTGGTTGGGAAAACCCTTATACAACTTCAGCCAGTAACCCAGAGGCAGAACTGTTTGGGTATTAATAATACCTGTGGCAAAACCATCCTTATCCCTGGCAATGAGGTAGCAATATTAAAATGTGACTGTATTCTGTAACTCAGAAGGTGCTGAGTGCTCTGAGGGCAGTACCTGAAAAGGTCCCTTGGCTCTTCTCCCAAGGACTTCATTTATTCAGTTGTCTGAAAGAACCAAAACATTTGGAAAAACCTAATAGTGTGTGATCATAACTGTTTTTTTCAGTGGATCGGTCACTTTGACCTTGACTGCTGTAGGAGGAGTTCTCCTTTCTAGTCTTTGCAGTTGTCCACATGCTCTAATTTTATGTAAACAGTTGAAGCAAATTCTCGTAGCCTCTAGTAAGTCTAGTCTCCCTCTATTGCTGACAGATGTTTATCATCACTTCTGCCAGTAGTGAAAATGCCAATGTAACATATGGGATACTTTTCAACATATTTTCCACAGTAATCTATTCAGCAGATGAAAATTAAATGTGTGTATTACAGTACATCTCTTAGTTTTCTCGTATGTAAGTGGGAAATCCATTGTGATATATTTTCTATTTTTAATCTCAGTAGCAGGTTGTGCTTTTATGGAAAGGAATGGCACTTAATCAGTTGTTATTCTATTATTCCTTCAGATGTAGATTGTGTAGTTATGAAGATTATAGAAAATGCCTGTTAAAAGCAAATGAAAAACAGGAAGTGAAAAAATGAAACCATTCTTCCCTGACTTACGTAATGCGTCTTTAATTTTGGTGACTAAACAAAGGACTGATCTGCTTTTGGCTTGCAGTTCTTCATGTGAATCTTGGCTGTAACACCTTTCAGTGTGCTTTCTGTGAAAATGATTGGGTGGACATCCACAGCATAGCAGGAGTTCTTATTTTATACTTCGCTGCAGGCTAAATTGAGTTTTACAGCTGATCTTTCATTAATGTATTTTGACTTTCTGTCCTGATTATCAGAACTAGGATGGCTTTCAGGTGATACAAAGCCTACTATCTTGGTGAAGTATCTACTTAAAGTAGGGCTTTGTGGATTATTTCTGTATTTGCAATCAAGTCACTGCAGTGTAGATTTGTTCCTTCCTTGATGACAGCTGCTGAGCTCTCTCTACCTTTTTCCACTTGTAGATTGACTGTATCATTACTTGCTAAAACCTGTCCTGCTGTCTTCATTTTAGTAATGGTTAAGAGCTAAAATGAAAAGAAGTTTCAGTGTTTTTCTTTCTCTCACTGCAAAATAAGCTGTGAGAAGAAGTCTGCCCACTTTGGCTGTTTGATAGGCACTAACCTTAGGTTGATATGCTTTAAAATTAGAAAATAATGTACAGAAATGTCCACAGTAGCAAGAGAAACAGAAGCATCTTACAACTAGCTTAAGATTTCACGGTAGTGGAAAATACATGTTCCATATAATTTTTCTGCTTTGGAGCAGATTAAATTATAGTTTGGCAGACATGATCTCAGATTCTCTCCTACTAATATCTCCAGTTAATTAGTCTTGCAGCAAGTATTTTACAAAACTTCCTATGCTGAGCAACGCTCTGTTAATGGTTTAGTTCCACACATTTATTTTGTTTCAGGCTTTCTCATTGATTAGGATTTTTTTTTTTATGTTCAGCAATTACATTTGACATTGGTATGTGCTGATATAAAGGAGCTTGGAGGAACAAGAATGGAAGTTGCCTTCAAAAGATGGCCACTTGGGGTCTTGTGACCTTCTTCTGTCGCAATGCGAGAGAATGGGAAGGAAACTTCTGCTTGTAAAACAGAAAATAAAAAGTTAGAGCATGACTTTGTGCTAACCGTTTTACTGTACTGCTTCCCTTCCAAAATGTCATCCAACAATTCACTTACATAACTAAAACATTAGAGGTTTTTGCTTAGAAAACAAACAAGGATTTTTCTATGCTTATAGAATTTAACTATTTGCAACATTTCAGGTTACGATAACTTTTGTTCAGCTTTGAGGTTCTGAACGTAGTCCTCCTCTACTTGAAGCCTTTACTTGTTGATTTTAATGCTGTGGAAACACACAGTTTGATAGCAGTTAGTGTCCCTATTCCAAGGGTGGATTGATGTTATCTCTCAGGTGGTTTTGGAGTTTGTTTTTGTGTTTTTTTTTTCTGGAAGAGGCAAAAAGATAAACCAGATAATTTTATTTCCTTTTAAGTTCTAATGCATTTAAATGTTTATAGAAGTGGCTAAAGACAGGAAAATTCCGTATAAGCTGTTGGTTTTCCTCCATTTAGACTATCCATACCTGAAGTCCAGGTCAGTGCAAGGAGAATAAATATACCTTCCTTCTAACAGGTGTGTCATAGGTACATTGAAAAAGTGATATAGTGCTTAGATACCATATTAAGGGGAGCCATGAAAGTCAGGAAAATAGACAAGTCAAATTCTAAAGTGAATTTTAGAGGAAAAGGTAAAGGAATGATCCAAGGAATATTTTCCAGCTGCTTTGTGCTGCTCTTCTGCAGTAATACAAGGGTCGATGTAGCATAACCATGCCTGGGTACCCAGTGCAGCCCATGATGGAAATGGGCTGGCAGAGGGTTCTCATAAACAGGCATTGCTCCCAAGCATGGGGGGAAAGCTGCAAGCACTGTTGCAAAATACGTTGTGTGCAAGGATGAAAAAGATGGGTCGGTTTGTTCAAGGCATGCAGATGACTGAAAATAGACAAAAGGGAGTAGGCTGTTTCATCAACTTGCTTTAGCTGCCTTGTGCAGGGGTTAGGAGACCCAGGCTCCCAAAGGAATTCAGCTCAGTGTAGAAGGGACAACATGGTGTATCATAGAATGCCATCATATAGTGTATAATATCATTGTAAATAGTAGAACATCTACTAGTAACATTTTTTGTTTTATCTGTTGCCTGCATTTCTATCACACAAAAAGGGAACAATCACAACATTCATATTAACTGTTAAAGGTATGATTTGTTACCTGCCTTTGCTGGCTGTTCTGAGAAAGGTGAAATAATTGAGTCTCTGGCAATTTTGACTCACTGTTAAGCAACTCTAGTTCCCATAAGAGTGCCAGTCTGTAAAACCTGAAGCATCCTGCAAATGTTGTTCTTAAACTACAATGTGTAAGAAAGGCACTTTAGTTGCAATAAAAAATCTTTAAGTCAACCTCTGGTTTTTAGGGGAAGCTGCTCACCTATTGGCCAGGGAGCAGGAAAAAACATTGGAAGGGGGAGACACATTGTAAGGGAAAAGCGTGCTACAGAATTTCATTCACATTATGAAGAAGCTTTTCATCTGATGACAAAGATAGAGAATGTGTCTGCTGATATCAAAGATATCAGATATTCATACTGTCTTTGAAATTACCAAATACAGTGCTTGAGCATACATAAATGTACATACATATTCATCTGAATTTCTTTTCAATAAGGTAAGAGCATCTAACTAAATAGATAGTCTGGATGACAATGAAATATTTTAAGACATTTAAAAAATAATATTCACAAAATGAAAGATTTAAAATCATTTGTTCAGCTATATGTATTAAAATGAATTTCAAAGTAAAGAGTTTTAATTAAGGATTGCTAACTGATAATGTCTTGAGCTTTCCTCAAAACTGCTGGTCAGTGAAAAAGCCACTTCAGCAATATTGAACAAAGGATTATCCCAGGTGTACTGTAAATTGCATTAAGATATCAGGAACAAATCACCCAAGCAGCAAAGGTTGCTGCATCCTTGACTGTAATCAGTAGGAAGGAAGCAGCAGCTAAGTTTATGTTTTAATTCAGTCAGTCTGAGGCAGGAAAAATCCCATTAGTCATGAATTGATTTGGAATATTCAAGTGCAACTGTGTTGGTTTGGTTGAGAAGTAATCCTGATTTAAATGTTAAGATTCTGAGGGCTAGCTTAATTTAAAGAAGATAAAACTTGGGACTGTATAAAGTATTTACCACAAAGAACATGCTCTTTAGTTGAGATTCTACTTAGCAGTTTTAAAAGCTGGAGAATTTTGAAGTTCTAAATGCCATGGAAATGCTGTAACATGTTCTGTAACTTTTTTTTTGCATATTCTGTTTGTATATATGCAAAAATTAAGGGTGCCTGCTCCATTCAGGCCTTCAGCAGGAGCAATGAAGGCATGTCTTTCTATCAGCAATGAGAGCTCCTGGTCATGAATTTAGCTTATCTTGTGGCATACCTGAAGGAGCACTGGTGTAACAGGCATGTAGCTGCTGAATGCCACAGCCTGAGAATCCCTGGTCAAGGCAGTACAGCACTGCTCCAGGACACAGGTTTGCTCATTTCTATTCTAGCAAGCAAAGTTAATTTTTCCCTTCATACTGCTGTTCCTTTTGTTCATCTTGCTCAACTGTCTGTGTGCCATCTTGTCTAGGGTGGGTAGACACTTCTGTAATATAATCACAGAATCACAGAATGGATGAGGTTGGCAGGGACCTCTGGAGGTCATCTCATTCATAGAATTCATTCACAGAATGTTCCAGGTTGGAAGCAACCTTAAAGATCATCTAGCTCCAACCCCCTATTAGGGGCAGGGATGCCACCCACTACATCAGGTTGCCCAGGGCCACTTCCAACCCGGCCTTGAACGCTGCCAGGGTTGGGCATCCACAACCTCTCTGAGCAACCTGTTCCATTGCCTCACCACCCTCTGAGTAAAGAGCTTTTTTCCCAAGATCTAATCTAAATCTTTCCTCCTTCAGTTTGAAGCTGTTCCCCATGTCCTATTGCTTTCTACCCAGGTAAAGAGTCTCTCTCCCCCTTTTTTATAGGCCCTCTTTAGGTATTGGAAGACTGCTATAAGGTCCCCCCAAAGCCTTCTGTTCTCCAGGCTGAACAATCCCGACTCTCACAGGCTGTCCTCATAGGGTTGGTGCTCCAGCCCTCTGGTCATCTCTGTGGGGATGCTCATTCATAAAGAAAACAAAAATATGGTAATTTGGTTTGAAAATATTTTAAGCCACTTGAGTGTTTTGAGATTTCAGAAACACAATTTTATTTCTGTAAAGAGACTTTACTTGACAGTTTGATATCATTGTGTTTAGATAAAAACTATTAAAATATTTCAAAATTCTGTAATATAAAAAGAATCTTGTCTTGAATAGTACCTGACTGAGTCACATGAAAAAATACATGCCATCTGATATTTTTCTGACATTGCTGTCATTACCAGCAGAGTGGAAAAAAAGTATCCCTAGTGTTCTATTTAGAAGGATATTATTCAGTGGGCTGTGAGAATTTGGAGACAAATCAAAAGAATATTCAAGAAGCTGGTTGTTTTCAAAGGGTCCAACGCAGGCTAAATTCTGTAATCAAAATAGAAATTTTACTGATGTCTATCAAAAACTTTTCTGTTGTTGTTGTGGTAGTATTATTAACTTTCTTATTATATCAGAGAACAGATGGCTGAGTTTAGTGATTCTCACGTTTGTATTCCAATTTAATTTGAAATATTTACTACCTTTTCAAAGAAAAACAACAAAGCTGGTAGTGACTTATGATTCTTCAGAATAATACATGTGAGGGAACATTGTTCTTTAGTTAGTGTCATGCTTTAAATTCCATACCCTTCGATTTCCTTACAGATTCTAGATTGCCATAGCTGAATATTTTTCTTGGAAATCACCTTTTGTGTTATGCAGCAGGTTGCCCTTGTAATGCAGTGGAACATACTCAATATATACAAAATGTAGAGGTTATATATAAAAGCTTGCTACTAAGGTGGCATTAATGTATTGTATCTTTTTTGTAGAAGGAAATGGACAGAGAACAGCTAAGCTTTTTTTTTTTTCTTACATGGTTTCATATTTCATAGTGTATTCCAGTAGACTTAATGAAATTCAGAATGCCAACCAGATATTGTAGAGAAACCATATTGGGACATTAAAATGAACAATAGCAAACATAAACACAAAGTCTCCTTCAGATTCCAATTACAACACACCCATCACTCTCCATTTTTTTTCTGTTTCCAAGGAACACGGGGAAAATACAATTCAATAATGTAAGACATGAATTAGTAGCAAGCTATCTAATTCTAGTACACTCTAAGAATGTCTTTGTACAAGATTGTTTACTTTATTCTTTCTTGTTCAGCTAGGTTGCTCAAAAAAGTAGAGAAAAAGATGTAGGATATTGTAAACACGTAGTTTAATTTGTTATGTAGGAACTTTTTATGTAGACTCCATGTTTTTTGAAGGTAGCAAACTGAGCAGGGAAACAAGGCATCTACTATTAATCAAAGGAATATACAGACTGTTCTAAGCCAGTCACAGTAGCAGGATGTGTTTATTTTGAGAATAGCAGAATTTCCAACATAAAGACAGTTTTGTGTCTTATAATTTCTATGGAGCTCTCTTAAGACTCATTTCTAAATAAAGCAAAAAAAAAAGGAAAAAAATGAAATAATTATTCAAACTGGTGCAAGATTGTTGTAACACACAATATGAATGTCTGTAATTATGAAAAATGTTTGAAGATTAGGAAGTCACTTTCCATTCAGCTCTTCCCTTACTCATCCCACTCCTCACCTTGTTTTTGTTTCTGTCCTCTATTCTTCTGTTCACTCCTTTTATAAGATACTCTCAATCATCATTCTGCATTGCCTTTCTCTTTCTTTTAATTTTACTGTTGGGTTTTTGGTTTGATTTATAGATTATGTGCTGAATTTTGGAGAGAGGTTTCTCCTAAATGTATCATCTTCCAGATGGAAATTATGGCAGTTGCTTTGTGTAAAAGCCTAAAGACCTTTACCTGAGATTTCCTCTCTGCTCCCTGCCGCTGAGGGGCACCTAAAGCAGCTGATGGCTTTCCATCAGTATCACTTTGGATCTGTAATGGGGCAGTGGGGGGAATCTGTTGTGGGAGAGGCTAGTGCCAGGGACCACTCAGGTTTCATACTGACTTCTCCATTTGAAATTCTTCTTCAAGTAGCCTAAGACCATTGACCTTTCCACACTGTTGTAAAACTCCTTATTCAGTACCCACGTAAGGTGGGGAAATCCAAGATACTGTTTTGTTTATGTCTACATAGGAGTAAGGGTTGCCTTCCTTTTTTCCTCCTAGTAAAATCTTTGGCCTGTGATAATTCTTTCCTGTCGGTCTTTTACTTTTAGAGATACGCTTTTATTTATATTGTATTAAACTATTGGTAAGAGAGCCTGAAATATGAAATAGAGGATAGCTGTATTATTTCAGATAAAGCTATGGAAGTAAGCATGTATTTATGCTGTTGCTCTGTATACAAGGGTTCATTAACAGTTGCTAATTTGGCTGAAGTCTGTGAATGAAGCTAAATTGCTTCATAAAGGAGAAATTAACTCCTAGATATGTATTGTATACTTTAAATTCCTGACTTCTCTTTTAGGAAAAAAAAGTTTGTCCTGAAGATAGGAAAAAACATTTAAGGAAAGGAGAACCAGTACTTAGAGAAACGTGTGTTTGACATGTTTATGGAGAAAATAAAGCATGAGTAAGACGAAAAAGGTATTCAGTGTGAAGTTTTCAAGCTAAGCCTGAGGTCTTAAAAATGTTAACTACTATTGATCTTCCAAGATTTTAGAACAGAGCATACAACTTAAGGGGAAGACCGCTAGTTAACTACAGAGACCTTGCTGGGTACAGTGTTGGTGCAGTGACTAGAACATACTTTCAGATGGAGAGCAGAAAATATGTGTTACAAAATATCAAGCTATACTATCTCACTTGTGCATTTCACTAACCTTCTGATAAATTTGTGAAATTTCAGCTTACTTCTTGGTTGTGAAATACTAGTTGTATCATAGTTAACTTTCTTTTCTCATCTTTCTCAAATTGAAGGCAATACACCTGTATTGCCTGAGATAGCTAGGCTTGAACCATTTTGACCCTTGCTTTCTGTAAAAGCAAAGCTCAGGTGTCAGCCAGTCCCTATGCCATATCTGAATCTTCTTGACAAGAAAGACAGAATGTGAACCGACATGTGAAGAGTGAAGATAATCTGGGGGTTGGGCTGCGTTACAGACTGCAGTCCCAAGGTAACATGACATTATAAATATAGTTCAGCCTTGCTTTTTTCCATAAAGAGAAGGAAGAAAATGGACTCTTACACCAGGGAAATACATAACACATTAAAGGCAAAGGTTAATTCTGAAAGCCTAACATGAAGAATCAATTCTAATCCATAACTGCTTGTCACAAGTACCTCTTTCATGCATGAATAATAATATTGTACTCAATGAATACTCAGGTGATTGGTTTCTCTGAGATAGGTAAGTGCTGGGGTTTTTTTTCTGCTTTGTGTTTCCTGGTCAAGATAGCACATTGTGTTGGTAAAGAACACAACTAAAATATTCTAAAAACAATGGGTAATAACAGCCCAAACCTCTGAATATAAAAGACATAATTGTTCATATATTTACAGACTACTATGGCTTTTGAGCATCCGCCTAGGCCCTGGCATTATTACACTACACTTTCATGCCTGTTCCAGAGTCAAAAGAGTTAACTGCCCTGAGTGCTAAATGTATTCCTTCATATTTCTAAGTTCCTTTGGCAATTCCAGTATGTACTAGGGAGGACTGATTTTTATCTATGGCTTGGATTGCTTGCTTAAAAAGTATGTTCTCTTCCTAAGCCAAAAATAATACGATTGCATAGTGATGCTTTTGCTGTCCCAGCATTCTCTAAAACCTAAATCTGAGCGTGACACAAATGTGATTGGCACAGCTACTGATACAGCGGTTATGAAAGTACATTTTTCAGGAATCTTCACTGGCCTGCAATGCGTATTGTCATACTTCTCTATATTAACATTGATTTTAAGTTACAGTCATTTCTTTTATTGCAGTTTTCACAGGGAAATCATGTACTAGCTGCTAATATGCTATTTATCTCCAGGATGCTTGGGTAGGTGAACCTAATATTAGCATTTCACTGACCTTATAAATTTTAGCTCTGGATGTATTTGTGGTTTGTAATGGATTGTTTTTATTTTAATATTTAAGCTGTAAATCTTGTTTGATGTGTTAGAGGACAAATAACCTCTAATGCAACTGATGGGACTGTCCCTTTCAATTACAAAGACAAAGGAATCAATAGGACTCATTTCACACATTAAATGAGGTTGGTATTATTTAACACTACAATAAGGGACCATAATTGATGATAAATTACAGATGAGGTCCTATTGGAATATGCATTATTTTACTCATAGTGGTATGAAGGATTAATTAGATTGTGTAGCAAGCTGAAATACATGAATTTTTTTCAACTCTGCCTCAGCTATCAAAACATGATGGGCATGTAAAGCATGCTTTTAGTATTACTTCTTTAAGGGGTTAAAAATTGAATAATGCATTTTTGGTTTTTCTGTACATACATATAGATGGACCGTCTTTAATTGTTCACATCAGCAGTGCAAGGAAAGGAAAACCTTAAATTAAGAGAGAGGTCATAAGATAAATCTCAGATCCTGAACACAAAAACTACCATTTATGTAGGCAGGGGGAATTCAGTTAAACTATATATATATATTAATTTTTACTGTACAGAAAGATATATGAAATTAGTTCATACTCCTCAGTCACTGCAGGTAGGTGCTAGTGCACTTTCTTGCACTATCACTGTCAGTTCTTTTACAAGAATTGATAAATATTTGTTCATATTACTCCTGAAAAAAAAAACAAACCAAAACCTGAAAAATGTTTACTGCACTGATTTATGTAATGCTTTCATCCACCAGATACAAATGGATGTGTCTCAGTAGTAACTGTGGCTTTATTTAGTTTAATTTATCTATTTTTAATTGACTGGAGATATAAGACTTGGATATGTTTGCTACTTTTCTGCTTTATCCTGACTATTAGTCCCCTTAAGCACTCAGTAGTTCCTCCTGGTACTCCTTTCACTGCTCAGTGAGCTCAGTTTCTTTAGAGAGTTGGTTACAAAGGAGTTAGGAGACCTCTGTAGCTCACCCTGGTCTGTGGGAAGTGCTCATTTATAGGTTGATTAGCCAGGACTGTTGCTCCACCATGAATCTGGAGGAATCCTTGAGTTATAATTTCTGTATCTTTAACCAGATGCTAAATTGTTTTGCTCTAATATCCTGCCAGTTCTTGTAGGAAAATTACCTGTTTCTGCCTTTGGGCTGGCTGCTCTATTTCACTAGATGTTTTATTTGAAAGTGTAAATGTTAGAGCAGCCTTATTGCTGAGTGCCTGTATAATGACAATCTCTCCCTTACTCACTGTGGCAGCCTCTACCACTATTTTGTGACTTCCTGGCTCTTTTACATGCTGGTAGCACTAGGAATAGGATGATGTATCACAGATAACATCTCTTCTGCAACACAGCACCTTGTTTTCTGTTGAATCTGAGGTAGGCTAACTAGCATAAAAGAAATGCTCTGACCTATGTAGGCCAATTTAAGAATTCATTTGGAGAAGTTACTAGATACCCTTTTATTCTATGAAGTGCAATCTTGTGTAATGTAATATTGGTGGGATTACTCAAGGTTTAAAAACAAAAACCCCAAACAAAACCACACACCTTTTCACATGAACAAAGATTTGTAAGGACTTCTTCTGTTATGCTGTCTTCTGTTATTTATTTCCTCTTTCTACTGGGATGAAAGATGGAAAGTTAAACATACAGCTGGATGATACTTCCTAAGAGATAAAGTGATACCTTTGACTGACCTTGTGAGGCATTTATAATGTTGGGAAGTAATATTTCAAGGTTATGCAACCTGCATTGTAGTCTGTCATTTCTTTTTTCTTTTGATGTTTCTTACGTAGTGATGACAGTGCAGCGAACTGTCAGTCAGGACTAGCTCATGCATGTCCTCCTGTCAGTATGTGTGTGGAGCACTGTAGAGATCTAATGGAGCAAGGGACAAAAATCAGAAAGCAAAGTCATCCCTGTGTGACTTTGAAAAGTCACTTAGCCTTTTTGAACAGGAGCTGTCACAAGTGGACTCAGCTGCACTCATTCTCCTTTGTTGTGTGCAGGAAAAGATGTGTATGTTAATCAACACTTCCACCTCTTGCACTCTTGTTTCAAGTCCTGAAATTCCTATCAGCTCCTAGCTCATAGTAGCAACATCATTTAAACCTTTTTTTTTGTCTTTTTTTCCTTTTTTTCATTTAAAAGAAGAGTTTTCAACTCTCTTGTAGAGAAAAAATGTGCAGAGGAAAGCTTATGAATTCAAGAGAATGCATTTAAAAGTCATAATGGGGAAAATAGAAAACCAATTAGAACACAAGATCGGAACTGTATTTTAAAGTCTGGTTATTTAGGAGATCTTGTTATTTAGTGTTATATTTTTATGGATTAATTATAATGACACTTACATTTCTTTTGCACAACAAGCAAATGTTTAATACAAAAATGGCACAATTGTTTAATAAGAAACATAGAAAGTGCTTAGCTTCTGCATACTGTAAATTAATATTAAAAACTCAAAAGAAAAATCATATTCTGTTATCCCACTTAAATGAGAATAAGCTTAAGAAAGATTAGTTGCACTGTTCTGACTCCAGGCCATCTATCATCATGTTGGCAGAACATTTTATTCAGTGGTAGGAACAATGATAGGGCATAGCAGTGATGATATAAATTGAACAGACACTTTTTCATGTAGATGTATGCACTTGCAAAAATAACGCATTTAGATTCCCAAGTTGTGACAATGTAGGAAGTTGTGATTACAAAAAGAGTGAGAAAGGGCTTGAAATATTCAAGTATATTTCATTGACACAAAATGCAGATCAAATCGTATTTAATAACCTCCTTTTAAAATTATTTCTAATTAGTGAGGCATTTTGGCAGGTGTGCTTCCCTTTTCATCTTAGGTAGCATTAAAAATTACTGTTGCTTTTGGCAAAATCAGATAAATCAACACAGAGTGCCTCTAAAAAATCCGATCTTAAATGCTTCAGCCACACTGACCAAAACTTACCAGAACTGTTCAAAGCCACCATTAACAGGAGCTAGTGTTCCCAAGGGCATTTGTAAGATCATCGGAGTCAAACATTGTCCCTTAATTTCATGTGTGTGGGTTATTTATGTGCGTGATGCTGTATCTTTTTGTCTTTCTAATTTTCCTGCTGTCTGTCAGAGGAATAAGAGGACTTCCAATTTTTCACTACCCTGTTCTTGTAGGTTCTTTGCTAGAGTAGCATTTGGTGTAACACTGTGGCCTTCATTAGACTTTTAAGATCCCTTTTCTCTTCTAATAAGAACAGCCAAGGCAGGCAGTAACATTTCCCCTGATTGTTTTCTTTGTTAACCACAACCACTTTGTCTCCACCACAGTGTTCTAGCCCCAACTCTGGTTCTGTTTTTCTTAAATTATTGCTTTTCTTAACTCATTCACTTTACAGTATCCATCAATCCATTCCCATTGATCCATTACTTTGCAAATCTAGTATATATCAAGCTCACTCAGACAAAATGAATGGCATCTGTTGCAAGGTATTACTTGTCACTGGGAGAGAAAAAAGCAGTCAAAAACATCCTTATCTTACAGGGAAACACCTTTTGGAAACAGTAGCTATGGGTAGATACTTGGATGATAAACTAAGGAATGAAAGTAAGTTAACTAAAAAAGACACTGTGGATATTTAGGTGTCTGTTACTAAATAACTAGCATGTAGCTATACATAAGTAACATTTTGCTTTCAGTGCTGAATTCTTTCTGCAGCTCCTCTAGAATATCTGCCCTCTCTCCCCTAAAAATTGCTTTTAAAAAATTAAAATTTAATGTATGTATATTTGTGTTAAAAGTGTGGATCTGTGTGTCACTCCTGATTTATTTATTTTTTTTTTCAGTTTCCCATCCACCATTTGCATGTTCATCTAAGGCACAGGAACAATACCAAGCAAAAATAGCAAATATTTGAAGACACAGCTGAAATTTGTACATTAAATACCTAAAGATATTTTGGGAATGCAAGGAATTCATAAAGCAAAAAAAAAAAGCATTTGTTTAATAGCTCTCATAAACACTACCGTTTCACACAAAATTAGCTGAACTTTGAATGGGAAAAATCATTAGACAAAACCTTATGCACAAAACCCTCACACATGCAAACAGACATAAAGGAGAAGAAATGCAAGTATTAAACAAGGGTGCCTCTCTACCAGTCTCTCAAACAATCCTAACAATAGTAACGAAACCCTAACTGAAAGTCAATTACAAAGTATTTGCTGCTGCTTGTTCTTTTTTCATTTACTAGGCGTTGTTGAATAGGGATTATGGATTCTGACCCCAAATTTCAATGTACATGTCTCTTTTTCCTCCACCTCTATGTGATACATTTTTTTATCAGCATTGGAACATATTCCAGTGTGCTTGAAGTACCCTGACAGCTAACAGGCAGGTTGAATAAATTGTTGCTGTGTGCCTGGGGATCTACATTTCCCTGACTTCTCTTTTCTTCTTCCCTGTCCCCATTCCTCTCCCTCCTCTCCCTCCTCTTCCCCACTTCTCCCCTCACTTCTCTGTCCTGTTAGCTTTTGCAGAATTCCTTTGTTAATGCATTATGTACGATGCGTACAAGAATGCATGCATAGGCAATCTTGGATTTGTAATCATACTTAAACCTTCTAGTAGCACACATAGCAAGAGCAACAATAATATTTTTGTATTTGAAGCAGGCTATTTTAGATGCACAAAATATGAAGATCTTGTGCCTAATACTGTGTTCTTTTAATATCAAATTCATTTCAGTGCATGTGATGTTTGTAAACCAGGCAATTGTGCCTTAGCTTTGTTTTGGATTGTCCCTTTGATCGCTTCATGCTTTAAGGAATCTATTTGCCAGCAAATATGACTTGCCCTTCTGACCTTAAAGAAGAATATTGTCCCTTCTCACTGCAGTAATGACTTCCTTTTCCCACATGCCCAGAAGGATGGAGCTTAAGAACTGTATTCCTAGTAGATTACACTGACAGGCAGTAGCTTTCTGGTGCATATGTTATAGTTTTGCTGGCTTACAGTTGCATTTTTTTCCTCTTTGGGTGAATGTAGTGTTGAGTTTGGATTTCTGTCTGTTGTGACATTATGTATTCAGAACTTACAAAGGTGTGGATGTGATCATTAGAAGAATTTTAAATTTATTTCTACTTTTCACGTCAGGTCCTTTCAGAATTTGTGTAGTGTGTCATGTAGCTGGAACTGAGTAATTCACAGGCACGTACCTGGGTTCTTAAATACTAGGAGTTTCTACCATTTCTGTAGAGATAGTGCGAGGGAGGGTGTCCAATGCACTGAAATATTTTAAAAGTCAAGAGCTTTTGGCACAGCATTACTAAGTGCAGGTTCAGAAGCTGGTTATAATCGTCTGGTCTGTACTGTTGCTTGTTTGCTTTGGCCGAAAGCCAGTGCAAGCGACTTATGAACGTTGTAAGTCTGCAATATCTGGTGATGATCTCTTCCCAGGCTTGATACATCTGCTGGGGGAAGGAGAATACCCTCAAAGGTGTTAAGGAAGTGTCATTCCTCCACTAGAGATTCCTGATCATATGCCCAAGAGTGTATATGAGCATGAAAACAGGCTGAGCTCAGACCTGAGTTTGGCTGATGGAAGTGACTGACTGAAGTTAATTAACCAAAGCAACCTGTGGATTTTCCCACTTGTTGACATGGGAACAAACCAGAAAAACTATATGGCAATGCAGTTGCTACCCTCATCCTTCTGTCCTCATCAAACTGAACAAGCTGCATGGCGAGCAGCTCACAATGCAGTTTCATATTGAAACACTGGACTGTAAATTGTGATGTCTGTGATCAGATTCCTTTTTGGTTTAGGTGTCAGGCAGAAAAGATGGATTAAGATCATGGGAAATAAACTGATAAGCTTCCCTGTGGCAACCCTTCTTCCCTCATAAATACAGTTCTTGGGCTTTTTCTTGTCCAAGGCTGACTAATGACTCAAAAAAGACACTTCTTCTTTCTATGGACAGATATTAACGAGTTCAGTATTTCCCTGAGCTATATGTTGTAATGTAATTTCTGGAGAGCACAAAAATTAATTTCAGTGCTAGTTACATATCATAATGAACTTTCAGAAAGTACAGTTTTGACATTCCTGACTTCTGTGATGCATCAACTCAAAACCTCATTTATCTTGACTGAATTTATAGTGTGTGGTGATTTGAGAGAGAGCATCTCTTTTATCAA
Source organism: Galbula dea (assembly GCA_013399015.1). Classification (NCBI taxonomy): domain Eukaryota; kingdom Metazoa; phylum Chordata; class Aves; order Piciformes; family Galbulidae; genus Galbula; species Galbula dea. The sequence goes on from VWZX01004365.1 coordinate 1,037,471, forward strand.
CTATGCTTTCATCGCTTTGCTGTTGTCTTTGCCATTTTGTCTTCTGAATTCTATGCATTGTTTTGAGAAAAGAATCTAATTGTATCTATAGGATGTTTTCAAGAATTTGGTTTCATTTTTTGGACATTGTCAGTTGTACAGTAGGCACTTTGTGAGATTTGAGATTTTTTTCAGGACTGACAATGTCAGCCTGCCTGAAGTTTCTGCTTACAATCCACTGAGGGCTATATGTGAGCAGATGTATGTGCTTGTCCTCCATCTTGTTTCTGGAGAAATATTTTTAATTATTTACTACAGAACATACACTGAAAATATAGGTAAGAGATATTTTTAATGTATTTGCTAGCTTTACTGTGAGGATTAGTTCCATCATGTATAAGGGTTGTATTTTAGAATTCTTAATTAACAGAACTTAAACTTCAAAGGCAATATTTAATATAATCATAAGAAAGTGTTTTGTTAGTATATTCTTCATTCTAAATCTCACTAAACTAGAATTAGCATTTGCTTTAGGAATAATGAGGACTGTACCAAGTTCTCTATTATTAAATTAGTTGTTGGAGTAGGATTTCAGTAACAAGAACCATGGGTCACTTCTCTGCTGGAAAATTTAGAAAAACTAGTAATTCACATTGATGTTTGACTAAATAATATTGCTTGTAAAACTTTCTTGGACATTAGGTTCCTTACTTTTGAAATTTGAACTAAGAGAGCCAATATTACATAGCAAAGGATATAGAAGGTATTCACCAAACCTTTCACATATCAGCATCATAGTGTGAAAAAATGTCTCGTATGTTTGAGCATAATGTCTACAACCACATCATAGCCTTCATTTCACCTTGCTGCATATTTTGGGTCCAAATGTTCTAAGACTGTTTGATTGTTTAAGTCCAATACCAATGAAAATTGTTTTTTGCTTTATGTTAAAATTCTGTTGTTTAAAATTAATCTGCCTCTGTTGGTGCTATTTATTATTACTTGTATTTGCTTTAATCACAGTTGATACAGTGGCATCTACAGTCTTTATTTTGTACAAAACCTACAAAGCTGTTTAAAAACAAACAAACAAAAGTTTTCAACACTGTTTGCTTTCCAGACTTTCTTTGGATTAACTTTCAAAAGATAATATGATGAACTTGAGTTACTCATGAAAGAAAATTGACATTTCACTGTAGCTGCAAATTTAATAGACTGCTTCATTACTCTGTTAAGTATGGAATACCTTGTCCTTTGGTTATAACACCTGCTGATTTCAAGAAAAATTGAGTTCCTTCTTCCTACTACTTCTTTCAGGTGGTTTGCTGGTTGGTTTGGTTGGTTGGCATTTTCCCTCTTTTTCTTCTATGCAGTCTTCTAAACTGTGACATAGCAAGTTACAGTTCCTCATTTCTGGTCTACATTGCATTACGTAATGAGCACAGCAAGCATGGCAATATACGAAGCAATTACATCTCAAACTCATTAATTTAAAATTAATTCAAAACAAATCAAGCAGCAATGTGGATTACAAATATAAAGTTACTCTAGGGATTTCTGTGTATACATGGCACAGTTTTGCTGTGTGCTAACACTGTAGATTCAGTAAGTGGACCTCACAGAGTGAAACTGCCAACATATGTTGTAAGCAAAGAATTATGTCATGTAGTGTTAAGGCTAATGGGCTAAATTACAGATCAATGGCAATGGATCCACAGGTGGCTTTACAATGCCTGCTATGAAGTGTAGCAACTAGTTAGAGCAGAAGCTATCACCTTACAAAACAAGATGTTAGGTATCAGCTTCATTTTATTCTTTGTTTCCTTGCTATAAACAAATAATAAATACATATCCTAATATATATTGTGCATGTATATATATGTAAAGATACATATACAGCCATGAAAAATACTTGGACTGCTCAAAAAAGAGGTAAAGAGCATTGCTAAGGAACCCCTAGAAAGTTCGGATGAAGAGGATGTGTTTGTCAGTTCAATTGAAGATGACTCTTTCTGTAAAAAGATCCTCTAAATTTGTAATTTGATAAACCAATCAACTTTTTGTCAAACTGAATTAGCATAACTTCAGTTGATATGACTTCTCTAAGCTGTCCAGTTACATGTGTGCTATGTGAAAAAATGTGGAGGACTGAGAGGAGGAGGTTAACGTGAGAAGGAAAATGCGGGAATGAAAGTAAGGGTGAGTAAAGGGAAGAGCTCTGTACTGTTCATGCATGATCCTTTCTCCCTTCTTTCTGTGTTTCCAGAAGTCTTATGAATTTATGTGAGATTGAAATCTTCCCTGAGGTTTGTGAACCAAATGCTTTTGATTTCTGTGGAGGTTGTTTACATCAGTTGACTGTGGCTTCTCTTTTGACTGTTTTGTTTGGGCTTTTTAAAAAATAATAAAATCCCACTGCATAGCAAAATTTAATGGTAGGTCTTGGAAGCTGGTGAGAGAAAAATAACTTTTGGAGGAGAGATTCACTCCAAAACCAGTGTGAATGTTAAAGATATTTCTGTACAGGAAGGTTGAGATTCATTTATACAGTGTATGTTGAGTGTATCTAAAATTAAAAAAAAACCCAACCCTTTGAGCCAGGCCTCTGGGTTTGTATTAGATATTTAGATCCAGATTACAGCAGTCTGCAGTGGAGAGAAGGAAATGCAGAGTGAAAGTCAGCCAGGAACACTATCACCTATTTAAAGAAGCATATTCAGGCTGTTTCCAGTATGAGGTTTCATCAGACCATTTGCTGCCACTGTGTCAGCCTGGAGCCTGCACGGCTCCATAGCCATCCCAAGGACTGCCACTCACACACTGCACTTATTCACCTCTTTCATGGCACTTTGGTCTTTATTTTTGTTAGTGTCAAGTCTTCACTTTGAGAAGACTGCAGTACTTTGCAAAGCACAGGCAGGCTGTCACACTGCATACTTCCACAGGCTTAATTTTTACAGACTACAATTTCACCATTGACACTGAACTGCAAATGCACTATATGCAAACCCAGGAAGTTTTAGAGATTAATTTTTACTCTTTCCAAAAACCTACCATGTTATGCCATAGCATTTGCAAATATACTTTGATTTTGTGCTAAGCCTTAATAGTAATAGAATTTTTATACTTAATATTAGTCTTTTATCTGGAAAGCTGGCAGTGTTTCTGTGACTGCTAGTATTTTTAAGATCTGATGAAAATACAAAAAGAAGAGTAGTTTTGGATTTTTTAAAAATGGGGCTTTTACAAACTCTCCTAAATTTGAAGCTGTTGTCGAAACTGACCTGTCTGAGAAAGTCATGTTAACAGCAGATCAGACAGTGATAGAACCAGGGGAAATGAGTGTAAGCTAGAGGAGGGTAGATTTAGATTAGACATTAGGAGGAAGTTCTTCACCATGAAGGTGGTTAGACAGTGGAACAGGTTGCCCAGAGAGGTTGTGGAAGCCTCATCCCTGGAAGCTTTTAAGACCAGGCTTGATGGGGCCATGGATAACCTGATCTAGTGGATTGTGTCCCTGCCAGGCGGGGGAGGTTGAGCTAGATGATCTTTGAGGTCCCTTCCAACTCTGACAATTCTATGATTCTATGTTTAATCTTAAAAATAGCTCTGAATGAACCTAAAATAGCTGTCAACGAAGCAGAAATATGTGAAATTTATCAAAAAACAAGTCCATATTTCAGTGAGAAGCCAATATGTTAACTCGGTTAACATGGAAAATCAAACAATCAAGAAGAAGGAAAAAAAGAAAGGAAGAAGAGGATAAGAAGAATAAACTAGACTTATTAATTAGAGAAAAGCTAGGTTTTCTGTGGGAAGCAACACCTGCAGGCACTGAAACCATTTTACTGCATTCAGGTTGTATGTCTTTTCATATACAAGGATTTATACTGATAACTCTAAAACATGATACTCATCATTCCCATCTTATGAGAATGTATGACAATCAATCTCTCATCTTCCCTTACAAAAGTTGATTTTTTTAGATTTATTTTTATGATTGTCTTATTTTTATGTTATCCATAGTATCTATCTTATCTGCAAAAAAAATAAAGCCTGCTGGCAAATTATGTTACTATATAGCTCTGCCTCTCAAAAGTTCTTTTTTTCCACAGCATAGCTTAGCCATGTTTCACCCTGGTGTTAGTGTAGAGAATTTGATTATTATAGCCACACTGTTTTTGTTAAAACCACATCTTTCACTTACATATACAATTTTTTATTCCCATAGCAAACTCCTCCTAATAAATGAAGGGTGCATTTGCATTTTATGGATGTTTCTTTTTTTCAAGGGAAAAGGGTCAGGATTAAATGTCTCCAAAATGTGATTTGATAATCCTTAAAAGATTTTTTGATGTTTCTAGTTATTTCCTGGTAATTTCACACACATCTTTCCGATGATTTCCCTAAATAATGCTTCTCTTTATGATGGACAGAAATGATAGCATGAACCCAAATGTTTAGCAGGCCTTACAATGGCATACAAGAAATTTCATCTAATAGATAAAAAAAGATTCTGTGCATTGAGTCAGACCTTATATTGAAAACAGTTACTAAATACTATGAGAAAAATATTGATTTTGTTACTGAAGGAGTTCATTCAAGTAGCACATATACTTAGGAATGTCAGTTATCCGGTGTCTGAGTTATTATGACATCATTCTAAACAACAATATATTATTCTGGTAATCTTCTAGATTAGAAATTGTGGAACTGGTTAAAACCATGCTTTTGTCATTGTGCTGATTTTCATTAAGGCCTCTGTGTACAGTAGCGAAATACCAAACTTCAAGTGAAAAGCTGAACGTGGCTTTTAGTTTGATGTATAAACAAAAGCCAGACACTGTGGCTTGTGTTCCAAGTATCTCTATATCCCAATCTATAGAAAACCATATTTATATTTCACTTGAAAGTAGAGTTGGCATGAGATTTTAGATTGTAATTTAGGCCTGTGCTCTTTGTGGCATAACAGTTAATGGTGAGACTTTTTTATTTATATACATCTATTAAGGATACAATATTTTTAATTTCATCAGCTCAGGGCTTAAATTAAAGGTAAGTGTTTTCATTTAGGTCATTGATTCTGTTCCAATTTAGGAGATTACCCCATAGCTCTAATTCACCCAAAGAATCTCACTGGGGAGATTTTCAAAGGTACAAATAGAAGTCAGACCACTAACTTCCATTGACTGCTGAAAATTGTATTACTGTCTTCTCTCTGGATACACAGAAACCCAGTTCCCATTGTTTCCTTAATAGGAATGAGCATCCATCTTCCTCAAGAAGGCTTTGAAAATGTTGATCAAAGCAAAGGAAGCCAGATGCTCACAGTTTGATGTAATTCTGCTGTGGTCAGTGAATTATTTGCACCATTTGGGACACAAGCCATATCACTGCTAAAATGATTATAAGTTACTTAATCTTCCAATAACAAAACTCAACATTGAAGAATTAATTTTTTCCAGAAATAATGGAAAACCAAAAAAAGTCTTAAAAAAAAAATCATTAATAGCAAATTGCTTGTTAAAGTTGTCCTCCAGCTGGGATTTTTTTTTATTAGGCTGTGAGATGTTGACCTTCATTTTTGTTCTGAAAATCAGTATGGAAGCACTGCAGAGAAAATGCTCTCACCCACTTGGATAGTGTAACACCTTCACTGCATTGCAATTTAAGTTGTAATAGTGGTGGCAGATGTAGAAAAAGCACATCCAGACTCTTATGCCTGCTTTTACACATTTTGTCGTAGTTCCTCTTCTCTGCCTGTCTGCCAAAATAATTCCTTCAAATTATTTCTAATAATTTCTAATTATTATTACTTTTAGTGCCACTCACCCCAGCTACAAAAATCAGATACAAAATTAGCGGATTCTGTATTTCCAGCACCATTCAAGCAATATCTCTGTCTTGTGGGATATATTTGATTAGTTTTTATACACTTGGTAGGCTGGCTCTAGTTTCTAGCTTGTTGAGCAGAAATGTAGAACAGGGCCAGAATACAAATGTATCACATTTTTATTTCATGTGATCTACTCAAAATCTGCTGCTGAGATAATACCACCCTTGCCTTGGTTTCTCATCATCAGTTATTCACTCATGTTGCTCAATGGAGTCAAGTCTGGTTGGCGGCCGGTCACGAGTGGTGTCCCTCAGGGGTCGGTGTTGGGGCCTCTCCTGTTCAACGTCTTTATTGATGACTTGGATGAGGGGATAGAGTGCACCCTTAGTAAGTTTGCAGATGACACTAAGCTGGGTGGGAGTGTCGATCTGCTTGAGGGTAGGCAGGCTCT